>JAOTOL010001663.1:5257500-5392500 GCA_034440575.1 Imbricaverruca yamaguchii
CTCCAAAAATCCAGAGCCCTCATCTGGAATGTTCCTGAGCTTTGGGATGTGCATCTTAGGGATCAGGACCATCAGAGAGCTAGGAGAGTCCTTGAGAACTGGCGATGGGCGCGAGCAACACTAGAGGCCCGGCCTCAGATATACGATATCCTTGAGGGCCATACATGCTGCCGAGGAACTGGGAAGGTCAGCCACCTGCTGTTGAAGCCGATGCCACCGTATATCGGCCGATGCTACCGGTCGATGCCGTCGGACGTCGGCCGACGCCACCAGACGCCGGCCGATGCCGCCGGATACCGGCCCATGCCACTGGCCGATGCCGCCTGACGCCGGCCGATGCCACTGGTCGATGCCGCCTGACGCCGGCCGATGCCACTGGTCGATGCCGCCGGATACCGACCGATGCTGCTGGATACAGGCCGATGCCGCCTGACGCCAGCCGATGCCGCCTGACGCCGGCCGATGTCGTCGGACGCCGGCCGATGCCGCAGTTGGCCGCTGGCGCACGACCGCAGCGCGGGACTCGCTGAGCTCATGTCGTGCCGCCAACAGCACTAACCTTCCCCCCCCCCTCTCACTGGCCGGGCCAAGGAGAACCGAAGTCCAAACTGGCCACCGCCGGAGGCCGGTTTTTCCAGATATTTTGCACTAAGGTAACAATTTATCGAAATCTGCGAATATCTTCTGATATACAATCTTGTATTTCATCAACAGACGCGATGATTGTTAGCTGTTTAAATAAATGATGAGTTTTTTCGAGATCGGGGAAGCTTTTTTATTCCCCCCCCCCCTCCCCGAGTCAGGCTTTCCGAACCGCCCCTGCGTCTTCTCGCTGCTTCACCGCTAGACAATCGCTGACACCCGGCACGACGCCGATGCCGCCGGAATGCACCGTCGACGCCGACGCCCAGCCGCCGTCGACGTCGACACCCGACCACGTGTTGTCGCCGGCGCCCAGCCACGTGTTGTCGCCGGCGCCCGGCCACGTGGCGTCGCCGGCGCCCAGCCACGTGGTGTCGCCGGCACCAAGCCACGTGGTGTCGCCGGCGCCCAGCCACGTGTTGTCGCCGGCGCCCGGCCACGTGGCGTCGCCGGCGCCCAGCCACGTGGTGTCGCCGGCACCAAGCCACGTGGTGTCGCCGGCGCCCAGCCACGTGGTGTCGCCGGCGCCCAGCCACGCGTTGTCGCCGGCGCCCAGCCACGTGTTGTCGCCGGCGCCCGGCCACGTGGCGTCGCCGGCGCCCGGTACTGGCTCGAGTCCGCAATAGCGCACACCAGCCAGACCTTCGGAGCGATTTTCCAGTTGGAGCGAATGTGACAACGAGCGCCGAACTGGTTAACTTGGTTGGCTGGTTATTTGAGTTTAGGGGCGCATCGACTACATCGGTCATGCAGCGCCCGGACTGGTTGACTTGGCGCGGGACCACTGGATGTGTAATGGATGGCAACTTGTCGGCCAGGCGTGACACGGTGTTCGGATATGTGCAGATGGTGGACCTGTATAATTTATTCCGATTACGGCCAGTTGAAGCGCGCCGGCAAAGTTAGTTTTGAGGAAAGCCTGTTTCATTTCATCCGGTAAAATTGACGTCAAATATTGTTGGCACGAGTGGCTAAAATGCGCTTAGAATGTGGCAACCTTCTAAGTCGCCGAGCTGACAAGCGTGCTGTGGACCCGGACAAGTATGTCCTTTTAATCATTAGATGCACTAAAGAAATGGCGAGACAAGCTAGGAATATGTGTAGAGCGTGTGTTCTAACCGTATCTACGTAACCGAAATGTCAGGATGCAGCACTTAACTTTGACATTTTCTTCTTCTAAGAAGCATAATATCTATGGCGAGTAAGCAGTTTTAGTGAACTCACCAAAGGTGTGCAGCACCCCCCACTGCCGCTCCATTGCTCGCGCAAGTGGGGCACGGAGCCCATCGCCTCATACTTTCTGCAGCCCCTGTTCCGGGTACATACCAGCGCATCGCTTGCTAGGGCTCCGGCGTATGGTTGACAACCTGACTCTTTTTAGGGCTTTGTCGCTTTGTTTGTGGAGACACAGGGCTTTTTAGGAACCTGCGCGTTTTGGAAGGACCGCTGTGTTTATTTGTGCCTCGGTGGCTCTTTGGGACCATGCCACTTTTGCGGTCCACGAACTGTTTCAAGTCCTCGTACCATCTGCGCATCGCCAGTGTGTTTTTAGGTCCTGGCGCATTTTGAGGTCCTCTAGTGTTTTTGAGAGCTCTTGGTGTGTTTATTTATGGCTCCGGTGCATATTTAAAGGTCGCTTTTACGAGACTCGGCGCACTTTGGAGGGGCCCGGTATGGTTTCGGTTCCCCGGTGTGCTTTTAGGGCTCCGCTCTATCCACTTGGAGTTGCGACGAATATTTATAGGTCGCAGCACAATTTCTGGGATCCACAGCGCGATTTCTCGGGCTTGGGCGCTAGATTCCGGGGCTGCGACATGAATTTGCTGGGCTTGATGCAATTTTTCGCACCTTCTTCTGTGAACTGTTCAGAGCCTGGACTGGTTTTCAGAAACTAGGCGTTAATTTTTGTCTGGGTCGACTTTCTGGTTACCGGTGCGATATTTGGGGCCCGGTCATGATTTTTGGCGCTGTATCGCGTTTTTTTCTGGCCTCAGCACGTTTTTCAGGCTCAAACGGGATTTTTTAGGCTCCAGAGCCATGTTCCGAGGCCGGATTGAATTTTCGAAGCCCCTGGTTAATTTTCGGGGTCCCGCACAATTTTTGAGGGTCCCGGTGTGATGTTTCTGGCTACCGGTGCAATTTGTATCAGCCCCGACGTAATTATTTCTGGTCCACTACCTCACACGAAAGGCATTCCTCCTCCGCCACCTTCGGTATGCCAGTGCTTGTGACATCTGCAGCCGCAGTGGTGCCCTTGACATTTGTGACGGTGGTGGCGGCCGGCATGTGGAGAACACTGCGGTCCGCACGTGACGCTGTGACGGTCCGTCACGCCGCTTTGGGTCGGCGGGTGTTGGCTGAACGCGCATGCGGTGGCCGGTAAAACATTGCCTAACCAGCCGTTGGCGGCCGAGAGGCGTTGGTTGGTTGTTGTGACGGCTGGCAACGCCAGTTGGTTACTATGACGGCTGACAACGCTGGTTCGTTGCTAACGGCTGGCAATGCTGGTTGGTTGCTATGATGGCTGGCACCATGCGAATGTGTTATGATTTGTAACAGGGTCCGCGCCCGACTCGGTGGGATAAACTGGCTGCTTCGTTGGTCTGTAAGGTTGCATGCAGCTTGTTTTTAAGTAATCCGATTTTTTAAGCGGCTCACATGTGTCTGATTGTGGGAGTAAGAATGCTATGAAAAATGTTTATTCAACTGTGTAGTCTTATTGACATCTGCTGATCTTTTGTAAAATTGTCTTTAAAATCGCACACTTCATAGGCCATAACTGGCCCGATAGTACCTCATTGATTATCCCTCAATGGTGGTCCTTGAATAATGATCCCTGAATGATGGTCCCTGGATTCGCCTACGGTTGATTCCACCCGAAATGTTTGCCTCCTCCCAGGTGTGTCCGTTTCCATTTCGACATACCTGCTTCCACTCCTGACTGTCCCGACAGACATGAAAATCTCTCAACACGATGCACTCCGGTTTCCCGTAATGTGTGGAAACGTTCCAACCCGACGTTGATTTTCCACCCAGTAGACGCTGATCGATGGTGCATCCAAAATGTGCATGTACGTAATTCCTGACTAGGCACACGGGATGTCCGGATGGGTGCCACAGATCCAGAAGACCTCGAGGGGACGGCGACACTCGAACTTCCCAAACGGGCGTCAATTTCTCTCTGGGGCCTCGTTGCGTTCGACGTTTAGGTAGCGGAAGGCACTCCGGCCTTCAGAAGGGGATACCCTTGGCTGAAGAGAAAAAAACTATAAAAGGGGTTGGATGCATGAACATGGCGGGGCGTTCCCAGTGGGCGACGTGTTTCGATCAGGACGGCTCCACAGGAGGCCGCACCAACAGTGATGACACCTCACCTGCTGACTTCAATTTAACTCACACTGTCATAACGTCAGTTGGCCTGTGTTATGATATTGCCACCTGGCATACGTTTTTGATGTCACTGTGGGAAAAGGCAACAGCAATACTCTTAGGATAGGAGCTTTCTACCGATCAGGAACCCTGCCACATTCTCAGCAACTGGAGCTTGACAAGGTGATTTGTGAGGAAATCAGTAGAAACTTTAAGAGGAAGTGCCTTATTCTCGGTGACTTTAATCTAAAAGGTTATGAAAATGCTGGTGTTGGCTCCCCATCATGCAAAATGTTCAGGAAATGCCTTGAAGAGGACCTGTTCTTACACCAGTTTGTATCGGAACCTACCAGGCATGGTTCATTCTTGGACCTTGTATTCTCGGATTTAAGTGACTTGGTTCAAGACTTGACTGTAGGCGAAACTCTGGGAAAAAGTGACCATAACATAGTTAGATTCAAGGCACATGTAGGGGAAACTATCAAGGATAATTTGGTAAAGGTTCCAAATTTCAACAGAGCAGACTTTAACGGCATGAGAGCGGCTTTAAGTGCCATCAGATGGGAAGAAGAATTCTCCAATTTAAATGCCTGTGAAATGTGGGAAAAGTTCAAATCTTGCTTAAAGGAAACTCAGATTAGACATGTCCCCCAAAAGCAAAGACGCAAAAGAAGGGTAGGAAAGCCAGCATGGCTTACACCAGACGTGATAAAAGCAATTAGGGCTAAGAAAACTGCATTTAGAGTTTTTAAAGAAGCCTCAAATGTCATTAATCTAAAGGCGTATCGAAAAGCTAGAGACACTGTGAAGCAAAAAACCAGAGCAGCAAAGCGAGCAAAGGAACTGGATTTAGCTAGAAACTGTAATGGGGACAGTAAAAAGTTCTTTAGTTTCTACAAGCTGAGTAAAGTTTCTAACACAATTGGTCCACTGGAAGTAAACGGGACTACATTGGGTGAGGATAGTGAGATGGTTGAGGAGCTGAGCAAGCAGTTCAAATCAGTGTTTACATTGGAAGATATGACCAATCTGCCGACCGTACACCATAGTTCAGATACATGGGATCTGACGAATGATGTTGATTTCATTGGTAGTGATGTTGTTTACAATCATATCAGGAAAATAAAGCCAAATAAGGCAGCAGGACCTGATGATATTTATGCTAGGGTGTTGCGGGAAACTGAAAAGGAACTGGCATTTCCACTTAGTATAATATTTTGTAGATCAGTTTCACATAATGAAATTCCAACCGATTGGAAAAGGGCAAATGTAGTTCCTATTTTCAAGAAAGGAGAAAGAGGGAAAGTTGAAAACTATAGGCCAATAAGTCTCACATCCCTAGTCTGCAAGGTACTCGAATCAATTATCAAGGATAGAATAGTTAGTTATCTGGAAGGTAGCAGATTGATTCAAGATACTCAACATGGATTTAGAAAAGGACGATCGTGTCTCACAAACCTCTTGGACTTTTTGAACTTCGCCACAGAACAATTTGATCAGGGAAATCAGGTTGATGTAGCATATCTTGACTTTAGTAAGGCCTTTGACAAGGTACCCCATAAACGGTTAATGATACAGCTTCAGTCCCATGGTATTGCAGGTAGCATCTTAAAATGGATAGAGTTGTGGCTTTCAGATAGACAGCAAAGAGTGATGCTAAATGGTACAAAGTCATCATGGCAAAATGTTCTTAGTGGAGTCCCCCAGGGGTCAGTACTAGGGCCATTACTGTTCATTATATTTGTAAATAACATTGAAAGTGGCCTAAGCAGTAAAGTTTTGAAATTTGCAGATGATTTGAAAGTCTTTAGGGCAATAACAGGTCAGGATGAGCATATCTCGCTGCAAAAAGACTTAGACGAACTTGTGAAGTGGTCCGAAGAATGGCAAATGAAATTTAACTTTGATAAGTGCAAAATCATGCATGTAGGTAAGCAGCATATGAAGGCTCCATACTTGATGGGTGGCCAAGTGCTATCAGTGACTCAACAGGAGAAGGATTTAGGTGTTATTCTAAACACAAAATTGGGGGCATCAGAACAGACCAAGGAAGCCAGGAAGAAGGCACTGAGAATGCTCGGGGCAATAAATAGGAATGTATCATACAGAAGTGAGGAAGTGATCAGGAAGCTTTACTGTGCATACGTCAGGCCACATTTGGAATACTGCATCCAAGCTTGGTCTCCTAGCTATGAAAAAGATTGTTGGCTTTTAGAGAGAGTACAAAAGAGGGCTACAAAAATGGTTAATGGCATAAGCAACCTGGCATATGAGGAAAGATTGAAGAAATTGAATATGTTTTCACTTAGATATAGAAGGCTGAGAGGAGATCTCATCGAGGTCTTTAAATTTGTCAATCGTCTGGAGAGGGGATACCTTGGGGAAATGTTTGAATTTAACAGAAATGATGCAATTAGAGGTCATAAATTCAAAATTAAAATTAACCACAGCAGAACAAGGTTAAGGCAAACTTTCTTCACCAACAGGGTAGTGGAACACTGGAACCAGCTGCCAGAAAACATCGTCAGTAGCAGAACATTGAACATCTTTAAAAACAGCATAGACAATCATTATAAGAATAGAGGGCTTGCTTTTCAGTATTACAGGGAGGGCTGATTGGCAGATTTGGTGGGCAACTGGTTCAGTGTACAGAGTGCAACCAAGAAGGGCCCTTGTGGCTCAGAGTTGCACTGATCTTTTATGTCTTTATGTCTTTATGACGGTAAGTGACTGCGGGCATAAGGGTGCACCGATTGTGTATTTACACACGTGCGTTACCTGAAATGTTTTAGTGTGGCTGTCTCATGGCCTCGTTCTCACCCGCTTACCGACCCCATCCCCACCGTCATGGTCGTGCTTCATGTCAGCTACCAGTCATCATTGCTTGAGCCTTAGAGGGTGAGATGGGGAAGGAGTTTGGTTCGCTTCAACGGTGGCCCAAAAGTCGTCGGTTGGCACCGCTCCAACTCAAAATTTATTCGAAGAGGCCCCAGTCCTTTTCACCTTCTTCTATCCTGGTAAGTACCTGGTAGCTCTATTCTGGATGGTACTCTAATGAGCTGTCAGTACACAGTCCTAATCCCTCACAGTAACCGAACCCGTCCACAATCGCAGGAAGTGATCTCTCTCAACGGCACGTTAGTCTCCGGCTTCCAGTCGGGTACATCGCTCGGTGTCCTATCCCGTGAAACTCCTTGGTTCTCTGACGAACTGCTAATAATACGGACACTTAGTTTTCAGGGCTGTTGGGAGCATCGATTGCATTGATCATGTATTGCCCAATCCAGTCTGACACGTAGCCATGTCCGAACACTGACAATACGCCACCAATTCGCAGCGGGCGGCTTCGGCAAGCAATGCGCCAAGCAGCTGTGCGACTGCGACCAGCAGTTTGCCAAGTGTCTGCGCCACTACCCGTGCCCGAAGAGTCGGCCCGTGTGCACCAGCTCGCCGCTGCGACATTGGCAGAACCTCTTCCTCGGCCTGCGGCGCACCGGCGCGCGCGGCCTTCAGCTGGCCAAGAGCTACGACACGCCCGACGAGTTGCGGAACGACTGGGTGCGGTAGCCGGCGATAGATGGCGCGCAGGTCGGCGTGAGGTGGCCGCCCGGCCGGCGCCGAGTCCGCGGCGGAGAGGGCCGTGCCGCAGGCTGGGCGGGTGTCGCGCGATGCTGTTCTGAATATCTCGCGCAGGCCGAGTGTGTCGGGAAGGTCGTTGAGCTTGTGGACCTGGAGTCCAGCGGAATGAGCGTGGCCATCCCTCTCGGCTGCGTACGCATTGGCTTGCATAGGAAATAGTCAACGGTGCAAATCTTGTTCGACAGCTTGTCGGCAATATCACACCAGTGATTGTGATACGTGCTTCCCCAAGCATCACCTTCGCTTCCTGCCAGTGTCCGACACGAGTTATCCAGCCCCCAGCCGTCGGCCCAATTTCAGCCCATGGAAAGGGTCCGAGTCCGGCCCGGGCCCGCTGAGTGACATGGCGCTAGGGCTCTAGCCCAATCAGAACCGCCGGCGAGGTGAAATTAAGCGTCACACAAAAGTGGCTCAGTTGAAAGGTGCCAAGTACTTCTGTGTTCTTGCCTTTTTAGTCTGCAAGCAAATTGGATTTGCTCATGTCCTTGAGTTAGCTTCAACCTATGGGAATTGCCTAAGTAAATGTCAGAGCTCGGGTCGCCAAAAGCCCATGTTGCCAAATGATTGATAACTTCAGTTTTCCGATGCATCCTTGGCTGACAGGAGACCACGACACCCTGTGTATCCTCAGCCTACACTGTGCCCATATGCGCTGCTGAATTCTGACATGCCGACACTCGCCCCGAGTACCTCTCAGATGCGTCACTCCGATGATGAGGTTCCAACACAAAGCCCCTCCATTGGTACGGGATAGGGTCACGGCCGTAATGCACACCTGCTACGTACACTTTTAACCCACCGCTACCCGCCGATGAGCGTGAAGAGTAGCGCCGTGATCGCTACTCTTCACCGGGTGCGATCGTGTACGCACGGCCCAGTGCTACAGAGCCACTGTGTGGAGACATGGCCAAAGCTCAGGCATTCCTCCCATGCTTGAGGACTGTGAACATTCGGCAAATCAGCTAATGTGTCGCTTTGTTGCATTCAATTCCAGCTGCGTGCCTTCTTCGTTGCATCGGTAATGATTCACACAACGTGAAATTACTCGCAGCGAATTCGAGAGCTTGCCCAGCGTCCGTGGGCACCAACGCGGCACCAGCTGATCTATGTGCATGTGTTGCGGAGGAGCGGACAGAGGAGGAGAGGACGCGCCTGACGTGTTCGCTGACGCGGCCGTGTGTGCTCGCAGGAGAGCACGAGTCTCGCCGCAGAGTGGTAAAATGTCGAACCAGTTGCTGACGCCCCCGGCTGACTGTCCACAGCTGGCGGAGTGTACGGTGTAGTGTTGTGGCCGGGGGCGCAGCGCCTCGTGTACCGTCCAGTTCGCCGGGTGCAGTGTTCCTCGTGAGCGACTTCATACGGACGATGGAGTGGGAACAGCGTCCAGCCGGCCAGGCCCGCCTGGGCTGGCCAGGCCTACCTGGGCTGGTTCGGCCCATCTGGGCTGGCTCGGCCCACCTGCGCTGGCTAGGCTGCTGGCTCGGCCCGCCTGGGCTGGCTCGGCCCATCTGGGCTGGCTCGGCCCACCTGCGCTGGCTAGGCTGCTGGCTCGGCCCGCCTGGGCTGGCTCGGCCCATCTGGGCTGGCTCGGCCCACCTGCGCTGGCTAGGCTGCTGGCTCGGCCCGCCTGGGCTGGCTCGGCCCATCTGGGCTGGCTCGGCCCGCCTGGGCTGGCTCGGCCCATCTGGGCTGGCTCGGCCCACCTGCGCTGGCTAGGCTGCTGGCTCGGCCCGCCTGGGCTGGCCAGGCCCACCTGCGCTGGCTAGGCTGCTGGCTCGGCCCGCCTGGGGGCTCGGTCTGGGCTGGCTCGGCCCACCTGGGCTGGTTCGGCCCATCTGGGCTGGCTCGGCCCACCTGCGCTGGCTAGGCTGCTGGCTCGGCCCGCCTGGGCTGGCTCGGCCCATCTGGGCTGGCTGGCTTCCAGTTGTAATGGGACGCTTCGGTGTAGGACAGCAAACGCACAGGACAAACAGGCATAGTGTGTTCTCATACAACGCTCAGTCCATGTGCGTGAGCAGGCTTTGTGTGGGGACGTGTGGGAGACGTATGTGAGGAGTGGAAGACGTGCGGGAGACGAGTGTGAGAGGAGTGTGAGAGGTGTGGGAGACGTGAGTGAGGGTGTGGGAGACGTGAGTGAGGGTGTGGGGGACGTGTGGGGACATGTGTGAGAGATGTGGGAGAGGTGGAGCTGTTGAAGCTTCTCCACGGACGATGCGGCTGGATGTACCGCTACTAACCGGGCCACGGAGGCCACGGTGGAGGAGCGCCGATGGCGTTGGACGTCTGATGTGCCGACGAGCGTTTTGTTTCAGTTGTTTAACCATGTTGTTCAGTGTTCAAATGTCGGCAGCTTTCGCGCCCCGCTCAATGGATGTTTAGGGTAGTCGCGGGGAATGTAACTACACACAAATGCGCACATACACGTGCACACACAGTCACACACACGGAGGAGACATCGTCCACTTGCATTTGCGGGACACACCGATTACTTAAGAATGCTTCGGATATGCTTGATGAGGCTTACACAATGCTTATTTCATGGAACCGGTGAACCATTCTAGGGAATGGTGTCAACGCATGGACGTTTCACGCAAATGCTGCAGACAACGCGAGCATGCAGACATTTTCTACAGAATCGGCATCACGCGAAATGCAAATGCAGTTGATAACAAAAGACGCACGCCAAACACTTGCTGCAGGTAGCTCAAGCTTCCCCGCGGCGAGTAGGTGCTGACATCTGTCCTCGACATCCGTGCAAGTGAAGACAAGGCGGCAGCTGGGCGGCGTGTCCCCCCGCCTGCGCACGTGCGCCAAACGCGCGCCAACCGACCCTGAATTCCCGCCGAAACTGGCGCCAGCCGCACTGCCATAGCATCACGTCATACGGACCACGTCCGTCTCAGTCTTTCACCGGCGGCCGCCGAGCTGAACTGCGCGCGGTAGCTCCGGACCTCGAGACAGAGGCTAGGTTAGGGCAGGGTAGGGTGGGGTAGGTTAGGTTAGGATGCTATGCAGCGATGTGGCTCTGGTTCGCGCGCCAGTGCAGCAGGGAACATTGGCGTGTGTCGGCGCCAGCCTGTCTGCGTGTTAGAGTCTGTGCCAGTCAGTACAAATAGCTCTGGCGTCCGCCATCCAGACCGCGTGTGACGTCACCAATGACCAAGTGCTAATACACGGGGCTAATAATGCACGTGTTGTTGCGGTACACCCGGCGGAAGCGTGCAGCACGAGTTGTTGCGGAACACCCGGCGGAGGCGTGCAGCACACTCCCCCACCCCCACCCCACCCCTAATGTTGGCTTTGTCCTCCCAATAACAATAACTGGGCAAGCAACTTTTAAAATGGGCCAGAGTCAGAAATACTGGCCACTTCTGGACGTACGCTTCGGAGAACAAAAGTAGTTGTCCATAGTAGTGGTCGATTTGTATACGCTATCACCCGACCGGCCTGCTCGCTCACGTGGCAGGGTGCCGTGTGGTGACCGGTCAAGGTCATTCTGTCGACCTTAACCGCAACGCGAAAAAAGGGCATACGTGCCCACTCGCTCTATCCGGAGAGAGCGCCCAAAATAGCCGGGCATATCCAACGCTGCACGGGATCCTATGTGACATGCCCCCACCCACGAATCCATTGCCTTCATTTAATGTGCCATTCCAATAATTTAAAATGTCTACGCCTATGCATAGGTGTAGGTGTATTCGCCTCGCTAGTTGATATATCTTAATTTGATTTTTCATTTCAATGGGGGGCACTGGGCATATTCCCCTCACCGAAAGCAGCGCCAATATAGCCAGGGGCGTCTAAATATAAACTTTCAAGTACGCCTCTCCCCCGCTCAACAAATTTGTTAACCGAAGACCTCTTTCATATAGGTAGAGGTGCCCAATTTCCTTGTAATTAAAAGGCTGAAGTGGACCTCTTATACTATGCTGCATGACGTATGCTATAGTTTTCACGCTTTCAACAAATTTTCCGCGAAAGCGCAGGGGGCTTTCGCAGTGTTTCCCCGCAGACGAGTGCCACCCGTGCAAATTATTTGATCCGACCTTGCCCCCTTTCCCCCACGCCACGTGCAAACTGACATTACGCATATTGTGTTACAAGGACGCAATCGATCTAAAAATCATCATACCACGAACCCCAACTCCCGTTTGGACGCATAGTGACGTCCAACCCCTATAGCACGGTCGTCGCGACTTTGGTGCACCCATCAGTGTGAAGGGAGGGAGGGGGCCGGCCACAGATGGCGCTCCTATCGGCGTGGCCTCGGCCGACCACAGATCGCGCCGCTGTTCGCGGCCCCGGCCGGTCACAGATGGCGTTGCCGTCGGCGCGGCCCCGACCGACCACAGATGGCGCTGCTATCGGCGTGGCCTCGGCCGGCCACAGATCGCCTTGCTGTTGGCGCGGCCCCGGCTGGCCACAGATGGCGTTGCCGTCGGCGCGGCCCAGGCCGACCACAGATGGCGCTGCCATCGGCGTGGCCCCAATCGGTCACAGATACGATTAATTAGGATCCGACATAGCTTCATACTTCGATGTTTTGTGTTTTAACATGGCAATTATTGATATACTTTTAACATGACCATTAGTCGTATGTTGTCTGCTTGCACCATGTCAATCAGAAGGTATTTTACTCCCATCATGTTATAAATGCACCCAATGGGAACATACGTAGGTAAGACAAGAATTTTCGCAGAAGTAATACACGTAAAACTAAGAAGTCGTGAAATTCACGATACGGCATTTTTAATGTTCTTGGTTTTGCATATCCTAAATTTGAAATGTATTTGATCTTCATGAACCTGACTAGGTCAAGGAAGGTCAAGAGGCAACACTGGTCAGTCAGATTGATGAGCGGGTGGGTGGTGGGGTGGTGGGGCGGGTGGCGCTATACCACCACTGGGTCTTCGCCTTATCAAACGCCGTGGCACATGGGCACACTGCCCAATCTGTCCGCCCTGTCATACGTTTATCAGCCCTGCCCACCGATAACTCTCCTCCCTGACCACCAAGTTCTTCGCTACCAGGACCACCAGTCCATCCCCCACGCGGATGAGCTCACACGCCGGACTCCGCATCGTGTCGACTTTTTCGTGTCGTGTGCCGCATCTCCCAACACTCCTACTGCCGGCTGATCCCACGCCAGGCGAAAGCCGGTTCTGCTTCATAACCTGTATTATATAAATAGAGAACTGACGCCGGCTCTGTGCGCCGCCGCACGCCGTCAGCGGCGGCCAGCTCGGCGCAAACAATAAAACACGCAGAAGTGGGCCGCAGGTGGGGCCACCGCCGCCGTCGGGCATCACCCGCCGCCTGCACCACGAGCACACGTCCGACACGTGCCGAACACACGTCCGACACGTGCCGAGCACACGTGCGACACGTGCCGAACACACGTCCGACACGTGCCGAGCACACGTCCGACACGTGCCGAACACACGTCCGACACGTGCCGAACACACGTCTGACACGTGCCGAACACACGTCCGACACGTGCCGAATACACGTCCGACACGTGCCGAACACACGTCCGACACGTGCCGAGCACACGTCCGACACGTGCCGAACACATTAATGACACACGTCTGACACAGCCCTCACACGCGTCCCACACATGCTGAACACACCGCTGCCACACGTCCGACACGTGCCGAACACACCGCTGCCACACGTCCGACACATGCTGAACACACTGCTGCCACACGCCCCACACATGCTGAACACACTGCTGCCACGCGCTCCACACATGCTGAACACACCGCTGCCACACGTCCGACACATGCTGAACACACCGCTGCCACACGGGTCCCCGGAACACCCAACATCAAGCCGAGACACTCAACCAACGCCCGACATACGATCGACATGCACCCGACACGCAGGGCACTGCTCGCAGGACACAGCGGACACATTGTTCACTGCTCACAGGACATGGCGTACACATTGCTCACTGCTCACAGGACATAGCGGACACATTGTTCACTGCTCACAGGACATGGCGTACACATTGTTCACTGCTCACAGGACATAGCGGACACACCAGCCACTGCTCCCAGGATGCAACGGACACGCCGGACCCTGCTCACAGGACACAGAGGACACGCTGGACACTGCTCACAGAACAGCACGGGCGCAGCTGGCAGCGCGCAATCGGAAACAGCGGCAGCACGCGACGGCCCGGACCTGGCTGGTAGGCATGATCGTGCAGGTGGCGGCCGTCAGGTGACATCACGTGTCACCAGCTGCCCGGACGCGATTGTGCACGTGGTGCGGCGGCGATAGTCCGACGGTGGAGGCCGCCACCCCGGGGAGGCCGGCCGCCACGTGACGTCACGTGTCACAAGACGTCCGGCCGGCCACAGATGGCGCTGCCGTCGGCGCGGCCCCGGCCGGCCGCAGATGGCGCTGCCGTCGGCGCGGCCCCGGCCGGCCACAGATGGCGCTGCCGTCGGCGCGACGTCTGGCCGACCACAGATGGCGCTGCCGTCGGCGCGGCCCCGGCCGGCCACTGATGGCGCTGCCGTCGGCGCGACCCCGGCCGGCCACAGGTGGCGCTGCCGTCGGCGCGGCCCCGGCCGGTCGCAGATGGCGCTGCCGTCGGCGCGGCCCCAGCCGGCCACAGGTGGCGCTGCCGTCGGCGCGACTCCGGCCGGCCACAGATGGCGCTGCCGTCGGCGCGGCCCCGGCCGGCCACAGGTGGCGCTGCCGTCGGCGCGACCCCGGCCGGCCACAGGTGGCGCTGCCGTCGGCGCGGCCCCGGCCGGGCACAGATGGCGCTGCCGTCGGCGCGACGTCTGGCCGACCACAGATGGCGCTGTCCCGGCCGACCCGGCGCGCCTCACCGTTGCCGCTTGGCCGACGGCGGCGGCATCAGGTCCCGGTCGGGCCGCCGCTTGGCGTGCTCCCGGATGAAGGAGAGCAGCATCTCCTTGGTGACGGGGTTCTGGATGGTGTTGCACACGGCTGTCGGCGTGGGAGCACGGTGAGGCGGTGCGGGCGGCACGGCGGTGCCATACCAACTACAGCTGTGTGCAACACCATCCAGTGTGTTGCACACAGCTGTTGGAGATGCTGCCCATACCAACTACAGCCGAATACTCGGTCAGAAAGCCTGGTTAGACCCGGCGGGCTTTTTGGTCGGGTACCATTCCGGTCAGCAATTTCGTTATGCATTTAACAATGTCAGAATAAATCCCCAACATTTCCGAGATTTCTGTCATGTTAATCACTGAAATCAGGAGATTGAACTTGCATCGCATTGGTTATCATGACATTATCGTATTCGTTGACAGCTCATACATATCCATGAAATACAGCTTTCAAAAGTAAGACATGCAATAAAGCCCAAAATATTGGTTGGTTTCACCAGGCATAGAACAGTAGAATATGGCTGGAATAAGGCTAAAATGACCAATGCATGGCACACAAGCATCTTAGCACAGTTTATGATGACCAACCAATATCATTATTGTTGTGCATGGCTGTACAAGCAATATACCTCCATCATTTTCTGCAAACTTTGTTCAGCAACATGCAAGGAAAAGCAAGCCTTCTCTCAACCATTAGTTCTATAGGAATAGGCTTCCATAGTCAAAAATAAAATTCCGAAACAAAGCATTACAAAATCCAGCTGAACAATCACATTCCTAAGCCAAGGAAAACAGCAAAATTGCAACTATGGACAATGTTTGTTTCATTTATCTTTAATTAGTATGCATCACACTACACACCACATACAACAATTTTATGAATCCACTATTATTGCATTACATTACATTATTACAGTCATAATTAAAACTCAGTACTCTTCATTATTCACACTTCACTCCGAATTTCCTCCTCTACAACTCATATTCCATGGTCAGATTGTTTGCTCTACAACCGGTAGTTGTGCCTTAATGGTCATGCTACAGTTATACAACACATATTTAAAGGGGACATCAATGACAAGGAAACAGCTGGATCGTTCCTGTGCGTTCGCGTGAGTGCATTGACAACAAATGCTAACAGATTTTCCGAGTTTAATATACGGCAGATTGATCAATCACATGAACTGTGGTGTTGGTGAGTGCGCAGAGAATCACACTGATGTACAGACGTCGTGAGTGTGTAACAAATCAGACATTCACACTGACGTACGGCGTCGAGTGGTCTCTCCACCCAGACCGGGCCACTCACACTTGGCCGTCTCGTAGCCGTTGGGATAACTCTTGTCGGTGCGTTCGCGCATGAACACCCACTGGTTCTTTTCGAACGTGCACTCGACGATCTTGTTGTTGAGCGCCTTCAGCTCCTTTGTGATCTTGATCTGGGCAAATGCTGACTGCAGCGAACCCACGTACAACAGGCCGATCTTGCGCGGTAGCATGCTGGAGCACAGGTCACGTCAGGTCAGCACAGGTCACGTCAGGTCAGCACAGGTCACGTCAGGTCAGCACAGGTCACGTCAGGTCAGCACAGGTCACGTCAGGGTGCCACACCGGACCAGACAATATGATCGCGCTGGGGTAGCAGGCGCGCTGTCATACAGACAGGCTGCGCCCTGTATCACAGGCAATGGTTCATAGATCACATTACCGCAGACTCAGACGCAGACATTATCACAGCCACAGACACAGACCATATATCGTACATCATGTGTCCACCCTGCGTCTGAGGGCAGGGCAGTCCCCATACCACATGTCAGGCGCCCACCCTGGGGCTGAGGGCAGGGTAGTGCTCATAGCACAGGTCAGGTGTCCAACCATGGGCCTGAGGGCAGTGTAGTCCCAATACCAGAGGTCCGATAACCAGCCGACTATAACAGGCAGTGTTCTTGCAGGTAGGATAGGCCTCCACATCGACTTCGTAACTGTCTTGGGCAACGACCGACTGTGAAGTCAGTATGATCTCGGGGCACTTCGCTCTGATTGCGGGGCCGCAGAGCAGACCGGACTACGAGTGTCTGACAGAAGCGGATACATTTCCTCTATGGCAATAGCGGCCGAACATAGCTGTATAGTTCGCCAAAATCACAACAGAAAACAGATACAATAGGCACATACTGCACAAATTTGCAGATAATATTGCTCACTTGCGGCTCTGTGGAACAATACCTAGACATCACGAAGTCTAAAACAGTATAATCAAAATCAAAATCGAAATCCAAGCAGCCCCCCACGAAAAAAGGCGCGCTAGTCTTTCGCTCCGATGTAGGTGTGACCATGGGAAGTGCCGATGTAGCCGCGGGCATACAGTTCCCGTTCGGTTCTCAACAAAGTCTCTTTGGTACTCACTCCACAATGTCATGGGAAGCAGACACAGTTCACGTCCGGTTATCTACCATGTCATTCTGGTGCTTACTCTACATTGCCATGGGAAGCAGACAGTTCACGTCAGGTTCTC
The DNA here is from genome assembly GCA_034440575.1 of Imbricaverruca yamaguchii. Classification (NCBI taxonomy): domain Eukaryota; kingdom Metazoa; phylum Arthropoda; class Thecostraca; family Neoverrucidae; genus Imbricaverruca; species Imbricaverruca yamaguchii. Next base: position 5,274,538 of record JAOTOL010001663.1, read on the forward strand.
CACCATATCCCTCTTGTACTCACCCCACATTGCCATGGAAAGCAGACACAGTTCACGTCAGGTTCTCCACCATATCCCTCTTGTACTCACCCCACATTGCCATGGAAAGCAGACACAGTTCACGTCAGGTTCTCCACAATGTCCCTTTGGTACTCACTCCACATCGTCATGGGAAGCAGACACAGCTCACGTCCGGTTATCTACCATGTCATTTTGGTACTCATTCCACATTGCCATGAGAGGCAGACACAATTCACATCCGGTTCTCCACCTCCCCTCTGATACTCACCCCACACCACCCTCATTACCATTGTAAGCAGACACACAGTTCACGTCCGATCATCCACCATGTCCTCTGGTATTCAACACACACCGCCCTCATTGCCATTGGAAGCAGACACACAGTTCACGTCCGGTTCTCCACAGAGTCCCTCTGGTACTCACCCCTCACCGCCCTCATTGACGATCTTTAACCGGAAGTCGACTGAGTTAAGCGAGGCTGGCTTCCACTTGAGCACCATGTCGCACCGGCCAGGCACGTACGGCTGAGGGCCAGGGCACATCAACAACATATCCAGCAGGAGCACCTTAGGTCTTAATGGCACGCGGCGACGGTGACGAGGGTGACGAAGCACCCAAAGGAGCACAGGTGGGTGGTGCAGGATAGAGGGTGGTATGAAGAAGGGCCACTCCAGACTGTACTTTGCGATCAAAGCCACAAGTAAGAGGTAGGGCGATATATTTCTGAAAATCATCGAGGGCGGGTACAAGTAGGAAATGTGCGGGACGAATTGTTGGGGGACTCCACAGGGTCACAAAACAAAAGTTATAATTATTGGAGGATGGGTCAAAGCCAACATTGAGGAGGAAAAGTATCTCACAAAAGAACACAAAGCAACACCCATACGTGAATGTTTCGTCGTTTCCTACTTTTCAAGGCGATGGAACCACCAAGTTAACGAACTCGAACCGACAACCGCAAAAGCACTCACTGCTATCAAAAGAACGAATAATTTGGGTGTTTCGGTCATGGAATATTGGTTGAAATGACTCTTATACTTGCTTCCCACCACTAACGTATGTGTGAAACAACTGGATCCCCAGGTACTTTGAACCATACATTTACCCAATCGATTGCTTTAAGCGGAATGACATCCAATGTGCAATTGCAGCTGACCTGGTTAGTTAGTTATTGGGGCTTTAGGGCGCATCGACTACACTGGTGATGTAGCGCACATGACCTGGTAAGGCAGCATATCCTAAGAAAACTCTTTTAATAAACAACACAAAATTAATTTCCTTCATAGATGCTGTATTCGGATTTGGTGGTGACCCACTAGTCGGCAGAGCCCTGATGATCTGCGACACACGTGCGACGGTACAGTCGCCGGCAACTCACGTCGTTGAGCGGCTGGAAGATGAGACCGTCCGGCTCGTGGCCCAACGACTTGCAGAACTTGTCGCTCAGCAGACTCTGCGTCTGCGGCAGGTCCCAGAAGTCCTTGGCACGTATCGAGAACGGCTCGCCGCCCTTGGCGAGTCGGCCCGCCTCGACGGCCGCGTTTCGCGCCTCGATGATCTCTTTCTGTCGAACAGGCAACGCTGTGTTCACTAACGCACTTAGCAATATTACCAAACAGTAGTCATCACTCAGTGCCTTGTGATATGCTAAGATGCGACAATACGCTTAGCATCTCTTCGCCAGTGGACGAAGACCGCTGCTTACTGCTTCTCCAATTTCCACTTCATCGATCGGTAGGCTCACGGTCAATCTATCGAAGGAAGTACAACGAGGTCACATTTTGAGGGCAACAAGTGAGTGTTATTCCGGTCGTGTAAACGGAACGTCATTAGCTGCATGATTCAGATTCATGGAGACATCATCAGTATCAGACCTGACCTCGTTTGTCGCCATCACATAGTAGATAATCGTGAGTGGCATACGTGCGCCCGGTTCGGAGACGACATACTGCCGCCTCTTTGTGTCTAAGCTTACGACGGGACGAGCCCCACGGTTCCAGACGTTGTTCGGTGGCTCTCAGTTCGGTCGCATGGGTCGAGTCTCACACTGACTGCCGCTTGTCTAGGAGGAAGATGGGCATCTCTCGGTTATGGCACGTGGCAGGGAGTGGCAGCGACCGAGCGCACGAAGTATGCGTAGCTCCCTTCGCCGCAGCAACCGCCAACCCGTTTCCAGAAATGCCCACGTGACTAGGAAGCCAACACGGAATGACCCGTCGTCTCGTGTTGTGCATAATGGTAAGACTGTATAGAATATCACGCAAAAGGGGGTTGGATAGATAAGATGTGTGTATGGCCAAAAGGCTCCTTAGGGAATTGGTGAAAATGGCATGTTGATCGTCCTCTGACACTGCGATATAGCGACAAGTTCTGACGAATACACACATGAGTGCTTCGGGAGGGAAAACGATTGGGCGACGAGGCAACAAACAAACACGCCGCGCACACCAGCGTCTGCTCAAGACCCATTAGCATAGGTTGCCCAATTGATTTGCTCACTTGTTTCATCCATTTCATTCACCCATTCATCAAATGATTCGAGATGTTCCGAGGGTCAGTGTGCGAAACTCTTATGGAGCAACATCAGCTTTTCTGGTTTTAGCGAGAGACAAATCAACCTCTGGTACGATCAACTCCGATGGGGATCTCCATGTCCTCTACTCTCCGGATTCTTTTGGTTTTCCTTTGGTCTTCCAGTGGGACTCGACTTTTTGGAAAGCCTTCGAATACCCGCACAAAACGGGGCGATACTCAAATTTAGCTCCGTTGAAAAAGGACGCCAGTAGTCTCGAAAACAAGCACGTGAATAAGCGGGTCATCTAGGAACCGGCGAAGCTTACAAGTGTAGCGCGTTCCCAGCCATTCCCTGCGCAGACAGAGGCGGCTCATGTGTTTCTGCTGAGAGGTTTATCGTAGGTGAGGAGCGAAGTGCTCCATTGAAATGCGGATGGCGATGTGACGAACGGTGTCAAGTGTACGCCTGCTGGCTGCAGCAGTGCCGTCATTGATAAAACTGGCGCCATCAAGTTTTGATCGTGCCCGGGAACGACACAACATCTTGATCTGCACCAACGGAAGTACGAACAACATATTTCAATATCTTCAGTGCGCTAAAACTTTTGTTCACGAACGATGTCAGGTGGTGCCTGTATGTAAAACGTCGGCCAAATTCCACGCATATAAATCGCACCACGGATTTAACTATTCTTTCCATAAAGCTTAATTTCCACATTCCGACAACATTGGCGACGACAAAGTTAGAGACAGACCGTTTTCGTCGCAGAAAAGAAAATTAATTCCTATTTGTCCACTTTTCCGGGCACGCGACTTCTATTTGCAACTGCCCTTGCAATGGTGGCGTTCATTAGGAGCAAGGGCCAAACAGCAAAATCATCCAATCATCCATAAAAGCGAACGTCCCAAGCTCCGCGAAGTGGAGTCATAAATTTCGTCATGGCATATATCGTCATAATCATGATGTCGATTAGTGGTACACTCAGAACGCTTTCTTGTGGTAAGCCGTTCTCCTAGAGAAATTATAAAAAGTGGTTGCCGATGTGCACGCGAAATCTTCTTTGTTTAAAATATTTGTTCATATTATTACGAAATCCTTTCCTGATAAATTGCAGGATTCCGTGACGCAGGGCTGTGTCATACGCCTTCCCAACGTCGATGAAAACGGCACCTAGACAATGCTTTCTCCGAAAAGCAACACTTGCCTCAGTTCCTAGGGATATGATGTGGTTGCGTTGTGTTTTTGTGTGTGAAGCACAGAAATACACCCCAGTAATGCAATGAGTGCTTCTGTTTTTACAAAAACCGCTCTGGTAATTTGTAAGCAGATCGCGATTTTCAGGAATCTCGTGTGTGTGATTGTGGTTTTAGGGCGCATCGACCATGGTTGGTCATTTAGCGCCCATTCAGGAATCTCGAAAGACGGACTTTAGCCAACTGCAATAAATTGCGCAGGGCAATCGTCAAGGAAACTGGCCGATAATTTAAAGGGTCAGGACCACTTTTCGCAGGTCTAATTAGCTGGGCACCCGTGGCATCTCTCCCCGATGGAGGGAAGAGATATAGCTCTATAAATTGCTCAATACACGTAAAATTACCGTGATCACCCCTGGCAGTAGATGCCTCAGTAACTTATTGTGTACACAATCCGGGCCTTAAGCGACGTATCCAAGCGAAGTGATGGTAGGTGCTAGTGGTGGTGCCATCCTCCACCGTAGTTGGCACATAATGGATTTATCGACGTTTGCCTGTCACCAAATTGCCCGTGGGAGGCCCACTTGCTGCAGGCTGAGCGGTTACGGCAATGCTGTGTGGTCTGACCGAACTTCTGGTACTTGAAACAACGCATGGCCTTGGAAGAAATTACCTTACCTTCGCGCCTACATAGCCCACTCTTATCTCAGGAGCTAGATCTGTTCTGTTGAAGATTAAAATAACGTTGGTTTGAATCAACTCGGCCCTCTATTTCTGTCTTCTTTCGTTTTCTTCCACCAATCACACCAAAATTTGAAAGCCCATTCATGACCACATACTCGGACACATCCATCAGGTCAAAACGGTCTATAATTCCTCGCGAGGTTTTCTTATTTTTGTGAAGTGCCAGTGATTTCGAAGGATTCTTTTTCCTTTCCGGGCCCCTTTCGCACACTATACCCAAACTCATATGATTTGAGAGCCGCATCCACCTATTCTGCCACCGCGAACTCCATCTCCAAAGCGTCGTTCTTCAGTTTCTCGCACCTAATGACCTCGCCAAACCTGTCACAACCTGCCTCTGAAAGGACAGAAATCCAAGGTTCCGATCATTTCCTCAGAAGACAAGCGCTCGAGGAAGGGGAATGCACTCCCTAGTTCTATTGGGAAGTCCAATATCCGCTAAGTATGAGTTGGTCAGATTATACCTGAAGAACCAGCAGTGTTTTTGTTGTTGATCCTATGTGACCTGTTGCATCGTTTCTCCTCCGCGCGACGTCCAACCACGTTGGGGCTCTACCGGAGGGGGACCACGTTGGGAGTTCTACCGGAGGGTGACCACGTTGGGGCTCTATTGGAGAGGGACGCCAGTATCCCGCGGATGGAAGGGCGAGGCGTCCGAGGAGCTATGCCGGGCAACCGGCATTTTCCTACGGCCGGTAAAGAGACTCACCACCCCGATCGCACTAGCAGCGCCCATCACGCCTTGACCCCTGCCGGTCAGGTCAACAGGCACCGGCCCGAAGCCCAGAACATACACCCGAGGCGACAGGTCACTTGACCCGTGTAGGCAACACGGACCCGCCCGCCCATCAAGCATATCAGGACCAGAGGCGTGCTGGTCCCCCGTCACAACCAGCACTGTGCGACGTAGAACCTCAGCCTCCGGGCCTCAGTCCGCCCCGGGGGACGGGCCGGCGACTACTCCGATAGGGGTAGACCAGATGAAACTAACCTCCCTTGTATTGTAGTTAAGGGCGCATCGACTGCACAGATCATATAGCGAAACTGGCCTTTCTGCATATGACACGGAAGGAGCTGTGTTGGGTGAAGGACACATGCGCATGGATGTCGGTCGCTGACCCGCATACCAGCGATCCGCGTCAGGCGCGTCAGGTCACTGACCCGTATGCAGGTGAGCCGGGTGTCGAAGCGAGTCTTGCCCACCTCCTCCCCCCGGAACCGGATGACGTCATAGACAAGAAAGCGCGGGAGGTTCTGGCCGTTGATGTGGTCTATCACCATCTCCTGCGGCAGTCGCGTCACCGTGACCAATGCTCGTCGGCAGATCTCGTCAGCAGGATGAGTACGGTTACCGTCTCGACCAGTCACCATCACAGTCATCGCCACTGTTACTCATATACTACCGTCATCGGCAACGTCACTGTTAACCCGCATCATTGTCACTGTGACTCACATACCACAGTCGGTTCATTATTGGAGTTCAGGGGAGCATCGACTACATCGGGTCATGCAGCGCCCCACATACCACAGTCATCGTCATCATGAATGTCACCCCTACGCCATCGCCATCGGTACGATCATGGTTACGAGCCGCCACCGTCACCATCATCATTATCGCCGTCACCGCTACTCATGCACCACCGCCACCATCATCATTATCTCCGTCACCGCTACTCATGCACCACCGCCACCATCATCATTATCGCCGTCACCGCTACTCATGCATCACCGCCACCATCACTATCTCCGTCACTACCGCTCCCATATCATCATCACCATCTATATCGTCATCACCGCTGCTCATGCATCACCGCCACCCCGCATCATCGTCACAATCCCATCACAGTCAGCCAGGCACCGCCAGCATCACGTACAAGCGTCGTTCTCATACTCCATCGTTCCACCAGCTGCTATATTGATCAACATCATCTCTAACACCTCAGTCGACCCAAGGGCATAGCAATGGCTTCATTCATTTCACTGATGAATTACAAAATGGAGAAAGATGGACTAGTGTGTAGCACGAAATAACCTTGGCTATCGTGACAAGTACATGAAGAGTTCATGGATAACTGTTACGTGCGGAACTACGGATAAACTACTGCGGAAACATTACACAACACTACAACATACAGCGCGTAGCATTTCAGGCCGGTCTTCAAGGATGCTCTGGGCGCAAGCTATGTGCACATCTATCCCACATGCAGTGTGAGCAAAATCGCATGCGATACCGACGTGCACTGAAGCACACATGCGCCTGCTGTTGGCACCAGCCCCATGCAATGCCGACGCCGCCGAGCACGGACCCCGTCCAGAAGTGTATCCGCCAGGTGTTCGCTGAGGTTCTTGCGGTAGGGGAACGTGAGGCCCCGCACGCGGAATATCGAGTTGTCCCGATCGGAGAAATACGTCTGATCTTCGCCGTCGATCAGCATGATGTACCTGGCGACAGACAGCACGTGGTGTTACAGGATACACAGGCAGCGCGACCTATCGTCACCACACAACAAGCGCTACCTGAAACACGACATCATCACCACAACAAGCGCTACCTGAAACACGACATAAACACCACAACAACACTACCTGAAACACATCATCACCACAACAAGCGCTACCTGAAACACGACATAAACACCACAACACTACCTGAAACACGACATCGTCACCACACAACAGCACTTCCTGAAACACGACGTCGTCACCACACAACAACACAACCTGAAACATGACATCGTCACAACACAACAGACGCTACCTAAACAACGCAAGTGTCACAACATGGCCAACAACCACTCTCGACGACGCTGTAGGCGTACAAAAAATACGTAATAAAGAAAAAGTTGAACCTAAACGAACCACGACTGCACCATTTACCCCATAAATATCAAGAAACTAAAGAATGACAACGCTCATAATTCAACTTACTCTTTACAACTGAAAAGGATAACTATAAAGTGTACTCGTCTGAGTGTCTTTCCTTCACGAACTACACCCAGACAACACCAACGACCTGTTAACTACCAAAACCAGTTGGCCGCCTATAATAATCACCTGTCATTTGCCAATGAAACATGGTGGCTATCGACCAAACATCATACATTAGCCAGATGGCTTGCGAGACACATGGCGTACAGTGTGTGTTTTCTCAAACAATAACAATAATGCCGAACCACCAGGCACTTTGGTGGCGCTGTCGTTGGTTGGTTATTGAATTAAGGGGCGAATCGACTGCGTCGGTCATGCAACGCCCGTAGCATCGTCAGCGAAACAGCAAAATGCAAGCAACATCGTCAGGCAAACAGTGAAATGGAAGTAGCATCATCAAACAGTGAAAACAAGCGAAATTCAGTCATAATGGCATGTCACGGGGCGAAATAAAGGGTGGAATACGAGGTATCTAAGATCTCCATGGGTGAACATCAAACCGCACTTGTGAGAGAAATTCGAATAACCATCCAGTATGAACCATGCGTTACCAATAACCTAGAAAACGTGCCGTCGTTAGCGTGGTGCACTACCGGATAGCATCTGTGGAGACGGCAAGGCGCCCCCCCCCCCCCCCCCCCCCACACACACCTGATGCCATCAGTCCCCATCTGGTGTAGTCGGTACCCATCTGGTGCCGTCGGTACCCATCTGGTGTCGTCGGTACCCATCTGGTGCCGTCGGTACCCATCTGGTGTCGTCGGTACCCATCTGGTACCGTCGGTACCCATCTGGTGTCGCCGGTACCCATCTGGTGTCGCCGGTCCCCTCACCTGGTACCATTTGTCCCCTAACCTAGTACCGTCGGTCTCCGCCTGGTGCCGTCGGTCCCCATCTGGTGCCGTCGGTCCCCATCTGGTGCCGTCGGTCCCCTCACCTGGTATCATTTGTCCCCTAACCTAGTACCGTCGGTCTCCACCTGGTGCCGTCGGTCCCCATCTGGTGCCGTCGGTCCCCTCACCTGGTATCATCATTGGTCCCCTCACCTGGTACCGTCAGTCCCTATCTGGTGTCGTCGGTCCCCATTTTGTGCCGTCGGTCTCCTCACCTGGGACCATTGGTCCCCTCACCTGGTACCGTTAGTTCCCACCTGGTGCCGTCCGCCTTCCAGGAGACCTTGTAGGGCATGTCCTGCAGGAACTGCAGATTCTCGCGGTCCATCGAGACTGGCTGACAGCCGGGGAAGCCCGTGCTGGCAACGGCGAGCACCAGGTCAGTCGGTGGTGTTGGCAGATGACGACCTTCGGGCGATCAAGTGCGGAGAAGGTAATTTTCTTAGTGTATTTTTTACTTGAGAAAATCAGCAATAGGAATAGCAAATAGAACACACAAAAATGCATGAATGCGTCATGTAGGCCGTTCTTCAAAGGCCATAGAATGCCCTATCATTGAAGTGAAGGTTAGTAGTTGAAAATCCAAATGTCGGAGAATTCATCCAAGTACGATGTGGTGCTGGATTGATCTATGGCACACCTACCCCGCGGGTCAATTTGCGCTCATGACGTATGATAGCCCTACACTATCATAGCCCCCTCAATACCAAACAACAAAATTCAACCTTCCGGCGAGGCAAAGGAAAGGACAGTTGTCGGGGCCAGGCAACGTTCTGGAAGACAGTACCACGAGGCCGTTTACTGCACACAAACGGCACCACAGTCCGACACGTGCTGCACACAACCACACGTCAAGCCCATGCGCGCAGCGGTCGTCAGGCGCCCACTGGACGGCTCCCCGTCGGCGCCCCCAGCTCCGCATCGACGCCGACGTGCACTCACTCCTGCCAGCCGCACATCTGCTGGATGCGCTTCTGGATCTGGCTGAGCCGCGGCTGCGAGGTGACGGCGCGCACTCCCGGCACGCCGTCCATGAACTGGGGGTTCTTCTTGCTGCGCTCTCGGCGGCGTCCGCCGGCGGCCGCCGCCGCCTCGTCGCCGCCCGACGGCAGCGGCTGCCCGTCGTCGTCGACGCCGTTGCTGCCCTCCTCTGTTGGCGGGGGCAGGCATACCGCCACGTCAGCAAAGTGACACTGCGAGCCACTGAAGTCACGGTCGTGGCAACGGTGGAAGATGCGTCGTGTGCGCGTGTGGAAGAGAAGGGACAGTGGTAAGGTGTACCAGTGTAAAACAATTGACCATGTGGCCTGGAAATTCGCAGTTAATGGAAGTGTGCTATTTCATCCTTGTCTTAGGTTTTTACCATTTTGCCACATGTGTCGGCTGTCATTATATACACGACTGCTAAATACTGTAAAATGCATGTGACTGAAGTGAAAGGCACTCTGCTTTTTTAGTCCTTAAGTAGCAATCCTTTATTCTCTTCCAATCTTTCACTATTCCGAAGCAACTTCTTTCTTCATCCACACAGTTAATGGTGAAGTAATTTTAGGACACTGAGGTGTACCCAACCTGGAACAGCAGTTGTTTAGAGCCACACGAACAGAATGAGTCATCTACAGAGATTTCCACTGAATCACGGCGCCGGTTGAGGTGATGATGGTGATGATGGTGATGATGTTGATGTTCATGTTGATGGTGATGGTGATAGCGATGGTAGTGATGATGACGGTAATCAGTGGTATATTATTCGCGAAATGTGGAATATACCACTTACTGGACACTGAATCGACAAGTGAATTGTGAAGTTTGCATCCCTCGCTTCTACCTCTATCCCGTTCACAAGTATCATACTCCTGCTCACCATAACGGATCCTGGATTGTGATAACGAACATCCCCTTAGCGCAATTCCAGGTGAAAGTATCACTTATAATGTGCTATGTTACGTTATGCATGTTTGTAGCATAAGTGTTTGTATCGTTATTGTTGACATCGTTATCTCCAAATTAGGCGAGTTTCAAAACACGCAAACCGGAAGCAGTCGTTAGTTAGTTATTGGGGCTTTAGGGCGAGCCGACTGCTGAGGTCATATTGCGTCTATAACCGGAGGCAGTCATACGAAATCAATTCTTTCAAAACGGGGCTTGGGGGCGGGAATGGTTGAGTGGTTAAGGCGTCGGGCTATGGGTACCAAAGGTCCCGGGTTCGACCCTAGCGCCACTCAGGACATTTCCCAATCCCGCGGCCCACCGGCGAAAGTGTGGGCGCCGCCATTAGCCGTGACTGTGCATAAAGTGTGTCGTGAACCAGCCAATAAACAAACAAAACGGGGCTTGCAGGACTTTATTTTAAATAACACTTCTTCCTTCTTTATAACACTGCTTTTGTAATTATAGGTTACATAACCCTACTTCCATCGCGATTTCGAGGTCCTGCTGTGCCAGTTTCGTCATCTCACACTTCACGGTGAATCATTATTTTAACACTTGGTGATGATGGTGATGATGGTGATGGTGTTTGTGTTGGTGTTGGTGATGGCGACGGTGGTGGCGACAGTTCCTGCGACGAGTGCAAGCGTAGTGCTCTGTCATTGGCGGCACGTGCCACGTGGCCGGGTCTCACCACAACACTAGTCAGGCAGTTCAGGCACGTCCCGTGGTGCTGGTGGCACGTGCCACGTGGCCGGGTCTCACCGTAACACCAGTCAGGCATTTCAGGCACGTTTGGCACGTCTCCTGGTGCTGGCGGTGCGTGCCACGTGGCCGGGTCTCACCGTAACACCAGTCAGGCAATTCTGGTGCGTCTGGCGCTTCCTCAGCTTCGCCATAGCGTCTGAACAGCTCGTCAATGTAGTCCTTCTTGTAGATACCTGGCGGTCTGCGAAGAGGCATTGGTGTCAGGGCGGCCACAAACGGCGGCCTGCGCCCCTCTCCGCAATCGGTGTGCTCTTGTTTGAAAAATGAATGGTCATAAATCAGCGGGGGTAATTTTATTTGTATTGTGCTGGATGAGACGAAGACTGAACATGGTTTCGTCCCGAAATACTGCGTGTGATAAATATTTGCGTTCGAAATAACGTTTGGAGGCGTTGGATGGATATTTACGCACTAGGAAGGGAAGGGGCGCATGCACTTTCTTTGCATCTACATAATTATTGGTAGGCACGTTGTCGAGCACACGTGCACAAGTTAGGTTGGTGCATATGTGACAAGCGGATTAGACATAGCTTAGAGATAGATTAAAGGTGTTGGTGGTGCCTCAAAATTAAAATAAAGCCATTGCTCGCCCTCGGTGCATTGAAGCGCTTCCAGTACAGTTGCCCTGACTGTTTGTGGCTGGCTGGGTCGATGAATAACTGGGTGCTGGAAGCGAGAGAGGATTTTTCTTCGCATGTAACATTCGTGTACAGTGTCGCAGACAGAAACAAACAGACAAGAATGGACACCGCCTCACTGCAGCGTTATTAGGTGCTCCGACGCCAATTTAATGAAGGCGCTTCCAAATATTCAACAGGGATGATGTTCGGAAAGCATATTCAGAGAGGCAAATCGCCAGAAAAGCGAGCGCCACCATCAAATCAGACAACTGGAAAACCGCAGAAGCTGTCTGCCTAATTTCCGAGAAAAAGTCTGACTAAATTTTGTCCTAGTGACAGTCCAATTATGTGAGTAATTCTTGCTGAATACGATCAAGCTGCTGAGTGGACATCGCCGCTCCCGGTCAGACAATGCCATATCTGGTAACGGGACGCACATGTGCATCAAATGCACTAAGCAAAGGCTTGAAGCCGAACGGCACTTGGGAACAGGGCGGCTGATGCATACTTCGAATAATCAGTCCTATCTTCGAGACGACTATAACTTGATTTCGAGACGACAAAGTCGGTTGGCTATTTGAGCTTACGGCCGCACCGAGTGCTTCGGTCATACGGCAAAACGACTATGTCAACATGACTAGCAAATGTGAGTTTTGAGTCAAGAATGACTCCCAGATCACGTATCTCAGTTCGGCCTCTAATGGTTATTGGAGTTTAGGGGCGCATCGACTGCAGAGGTCATGCAGCCGCCTCTAATGGTTATTGGAGTTTAGGGGCGCATCGACTGCAGAGGTCATGCAGCCGCCTCTAATGGTTATTGGAGTTTAGGGGCGCATCGACTGCAGACGTCATGCAACCGCCTCTAATGCAACATCATCTAACGATTGCTGGCTCAAAATTGGTCGCTTGCACAGAGCAATAGATATAGCATTGCATTTAATTTAATTTGATTGAGCTCTAGGTGCCAAGTATGAGAGCAGCTACCCGAGCAATCTGTTGGTTTGTTTATTTGGGCTTCAGCGGGCATCAACCAGGCTGATCATATAGCGCTTTTGCCCAACCAGTCAATGTCACATTGCAATGCTCACCAGTTGTTTGAATATTCAGCACGATGGTACGGCTTGACATTAACGTCAGCATAGAATGTGCAGTTTGCTCGCATATGCATGGGGATGTCAGCAGTAAAACAAACAAAGTAAACAACTACAAAGTAAACAGTATTTTGGTCAGCAACGTTGAAGGAAACGCACAGTTTGCAAAGCAAGAGACTGTAGTTTACACTGGCAAATGAGGAAGAATAGCCAGTATGCACTGCATACGTTTGAGCACCACTGGCAATGAAACTTCAACCGTGGTTCAGGAAGTGGGCAAAAGCGGCAATACACAATTGTATAAATAAGTAGCCATGCAGTTCCGCGTGGGAAAGGTCGATAGTTCTCAAGCAAGCAATCGCATACCGCTCTCACGAAATTGTGGCATATTGCTCATCATGCTCAGCATTCAGACTGGTCCATTATTTTGGCTTGAGGGCGCACCGACCATGATGTCAATAACTTGTCTATAACGTCAATAACATTTATTGTCAATAACTTCAACATTCAAGACACGGACACGCCGACATACGCATTACGACCGCGGGCGAAGTTCGAGCAATCCTACTCCCACGCGTACGGTACAAACGCGCATCCGGACCACCCGACGCCACGATATCGAAGCCGTCGTCATGTCCGTCACAGCGTTTCGCGTTCTAATTTCTTCGCTCAGTGTCAGACGTACCCTTTTAATGTCACCTGTTAAGGCACTGCCGAGGCAGCATCAGGGACTAGGGGACGGGGCCTGAACTGGGACGAGACACACACAAGGCCCGGCAGATAGGAACCGGGAGACTACAGAGATGTAGTTGTTGTGTTGTAGGTTAGGGGCGCATCGACTGCCTAAGTCATATAGCAGACTACAGAGATGATGATGAATTGGGGTTTAGGGGCGCGTCGACTTTCATGGTCAGTTTGCGCCCATAGACTACAAAGATGAGATCCGAGAGTCGTTAGTTAGTTATTTGAGTTTACAGGCACCAGTAATGGAGCCCCCAGCACTGGGGAGAAGGCGCCGACGTCCGAAGAGGCAGGACGGCAGGAAGGAGCGGGAACGGCACGCGCGGCCGTCTCACCTGGCGCGAGCGAAGGCGTCGACTGCCGCCTCCACGCTCCAGTCGCAGCTCTGCACCAGGTAGGACGACACCAGGAAGCCGGTTCTGTTGAAGCCGTGCGTGCAGTGGATGCCTGCAGCAGTGGTAAATTCCTCGTCGAACAAGGTGGAACACACCACTTCCCGAACAACCAATCAACATGCCTTCCAAAGAAGTATTGACATCGTGCTTCTTGATATGTCTTGATGCAGCAATTATTCATCATATCTGACAGTACCTGGCCTACAAATTTGATACTGGTGTTTCCCATCATGCGAATATTACGCGCATATTTTGCATCACAATTTAAAGTTTTGGAATCACCTATGATGTGATCTGCTGTACGATACATGTTGATGTTATGGGTTGATGGCAGGTATAGGTATGCTATCTCCATTGTTAACATAGGTATCCATAAATTAAGTAGATGTCAAAATAAGCAAAGCAAAACGTACACGTATAGATACGCTGCCGGCGTATCTATACGTGTAGATTGAGCTTGAAGGAATTCAAAGGTTCTCAACTACACCATTTGCGTGGCGAAGTTGGCGGCATTCTACTATACTCGCTTGGACGTGTCACACCTAACGATAGAAGAAAAAAAAACATTATTTTAACACTGGTCTGGATATAGGTGGCTTCTGCTTCTGCTTCGCTTAAGAAGCGAAGCACAAGCGACCGTGGTGTGCGACGGGGCGGTACACCACGACACACGTGACCATGTTCGCTACTCCCTCTGCGAGTAATCGGGCCAGTCAGTCCCACTGGTCGCGTCCCTCAGCCCAATTGGTAGGATCGCTCACCCCCACTGGTCGGGTCCCTGAGTTCAATTGGTAGGATCGCTCAGTCCCACTGGTCGGGCCCATCAGTCCCACTGGTAGGGTAGCCCAGTCACACTGGTAGGGTCCCTCAGCCCCAGTAGAAGTGGTTAGTCAGCCCCAATGGTCGGGTCCCTCAATCCCACCGGCCGGGGTCCTCAGCCCCAATGGTCGGGTACCTCAGTCCGATCGGCAGGGCCACTCAGTCCCACCAGTGGGGTCAGTCAGTTCCACAGGTAGGGTCCGTCAGTCCCATTAGTCGGGTCCGCCACTCGCACTGATCATCCTGGTGTATCCGGTCCGACCCAACGCACCGATGATATTGAGCGGGTTCTTGGAGATGAAGTTGGAGCAGAGGTCGATGAACAGTCGCGTCTGCTCGGGCGACGGCGTCTCGCCGTGGCCGCGACACTGCAGCTTCACGTACTTGCAGCCGAGCGCCTCCACCTCGGCGCGCGGGTAGAACCGGCTCGTGTTGGTCAGGTCGATCCACAGGCCCAGCTTCACCTGCCGACGCGCCAGCTCGCCGACTCAGACTCTCAGTCGCGCGCACGCCAACACCAACCGCAACTCATTGTCAGTTATTGGAGCGTCGACTTCATTGGGCATGTGGCGCCCAGACTGCACAATTTAGGAAGAGCTATATTCGGGATAGGGAGAATAATACCAATGTTGTAAACTGGTATTGTATGCCAGAGCACATTTTAGGCACTACCATTACCTGAAACTGCGTTGCGAAATATTCGTGTATCAACATTCTTTTATCGAGAACATGGACATGAGACTTACAAACGAGATTTTGTTGGAAAGGAGACACAAATACTTCATAAGCACGCATCAATGAGCATGATGTCGTTACCTCTCGGAGAGGGATGTCGTTTGAGTGTTCAGAAAGTGGTATATTCCACCCTATTTCACGAATAATGTATCACTGCGACAGCCCAATTGCCAGCTTAGCATGCTATGTAGTACACCCTGAACACACACGCCATACCATAACGTTGTACACCACATAGAAGGAGCAGACCATTGACTTTCTGCGCGACAAGATATGCTATCTCTTAATTGCAGGAGACCAGCAAGATGTATTGCTTGGTGGGTCACGGAAGGGGGACTCATAATCTGTGCTTGTTCAGGCTTACAAAAGCTCGGAACCGTTGATTGGATGGTTCGGATGGACTTGCGACTTCTCACCCAATGGAACAATTCTAGCCATGCAATCCAGTACGGTCAAATATCGAAACGTCGCTCGATAGCACTGCCAAAACTGTGGTGGAAAAATTAGTTCGCACATAATGTGCAGAATGCAAAGTAGGCAATCCGGAACTGTGCAGCATTGTTAAGTACACAGCCTCTTGCAAAATAAAACCACATGCTTCATTTGTCCTGGGGTGCATGGCTGCAATGTCATCAAACTGCTATAACCCTTATAGACCAATCAGGCTGGACCAGGCTGCTAAAGTTCAACTTGTCATGCTCGACGAGGGAACCCTCTCGGCCTTCGACTTCGTCAATAACCACTACGACGTCCAGACAATGCGACAGCACCAGCAGGCCACAGCGTGGCGGTGACATCGGCAGACAACACAGCAGGCGACACCGATCCCAGTGCGCCACAGTGCAACAGGAACAAAAGCCAGCAGCTCACAACGCAGCTGGGCAGCAGCAGCGGCAGCGCACCGCCGCCCGGCAGCTGGGCAGCAGCCGCGGCAGCCGGGCGACAGTGCTCGCCCCACCGCCCAGCCGGCGCGCGCCCGCCCACCTTGTACTGCTTGAGCGAGGCGACGAGCATCTGCGGCGTGAAGCGACACGCGACGGGCACCTGGCCGTCGAAGTGCGCCGACAGCGGCGTCTTGAACGCCAGGAACTTGTCGCCGAGCACCGAGACGGCCTTGCGCGGACACTGGAGCCAGCGCGGCGGCACCGGCCCCGGACCGCCGCCGCCGGCGTCGCCGCCGCCGCGGTCCGCCGACGTGCCGCCGGAGCCGTTCATGGCGTCCCGTCGGCCGGGTCGGGTCACCCGCCGGATCAGGTCACCGGGTCAAGCCGCCGCCACGCGGTTCTGGGGCGCGGCTTCCGGCGCAGAGCACTGAGGAGTGCAGCGTGGCCAGGTCAGGCGACAAGATCAAGCTGACAGCTTGGTGCACTGGAGCGTATGGGTCAACGTGGCAGGTCGCTGACTGACGTCGCAGGGCACACACCAA
The DNA here is from genome assembly GCA_034440575.1 of Imbricaverruca yamaguchii. Classification (NCBI taxonomy): domain Eukaryota; kingdom Metazoa; phylum Arthropoda; class Thecostraca; family Neoverrucidae; genus Imbricaverruca; species Imbricaverruca yamaguchii. Next base: position 5,291,356 of record JAOTOL010001663.1, read on the forward strand.
GATGAGGTCACAGTGTTGGATCTCTGTGTCACGTCACGGAGGCATTCGCCCCACCACAATGTGCTGGAACTTTAGGATATTCGTGGGGACGAATGCCTAATAGAAACATGCACTCACCTTCTAGAGCTTACAAGACATGGCTTCCTAAATTGACACTCATGGCACTTCCCTGACAGCCAAATGTAATGTGTGTAATGTAACAGTTCATGTAATGTAATGCAATGTAATGTACTGTCAACTGTAAAAAAATAACAGTTCATAAATTCACCATTTAAAATGTCTGATATCATTTTATTGTGATCTGAGAGAGATCGCAATAAAATCATCATTGCGATCTGGATACTGGAAACATACCATTTTCACATATAATTATAATTGTATGCATGTCATGTTGCTGATATATTTTTACATAATTGTGGATTTTGACATACTTAATTACAAAATAAGAATATTCTCCATGGGATGTAAGCACAGGAAATGATCTTGGGATATAGTGAGCATAACATTATACACCTTTCCTGATATCTTGAAAGTGTAGGGAAGAATAGAACACCGATTTCAAATATTGTCAAATTATGCTGAGCTCAGGAATTTCGTGGGTGTTATTCAATGGGAAGAGATTTCGTCAGGGTTTGATGCACATCAAATGTGGAAAGCCATACAATATTAATTGTTTCAATGTCTGGATAGGTTCATTTCCAAGAGCCAAATCAGAATGAACAAAGTTAGATGCCCCTCGTGGCAGACACGGTGGGCAAAACACTTGCTGGGGTCAAATAAGCATACACTGATGAAGCTAAAAGACATATTTAAAGAATAAAAAGACAACACTGAGGTTGGGTTGAAATGGTGCATCAACTGCAATAATCATATAGCACTGAGGTTAACCTAGAGACATACAGGATAGCTGGAAACAAAGTTAGCTGTATTAGAACATCTAAACAAATGGTTGAAAATAAATTAGTTCACGATCGCTCAGCAGGAAACGATACAAGGTTCTACAAATATCAATCTGAAAGCATAGTGCTGGCGCACTGGTAGTAGACAATGAAATAATGGTTCAAGACTGTGGTATAGCACAGTCCCTCAGCAAGCAATTTTCACAAATCACAACTCCTCCAGTTTGCGTCTAGTCAATTACTTCAAATGTGTGCGCATCTGTTGATAGAGGAATCCACGTTATACCTGCCAGCTCCTACTACCAATGGCTGCAATAATGTGTGCAACCTAACCAGAAAAGAACCAAGCAACAATCATGACCACAAAATGTCTGGACATTTCAACTAATGTTTTGTCCACTCATGCATGCCAACAAGAGATGGCAATAGCAGCAGGGCATTGACTCTTCAAGTTAATTATTTGTGACGTCTGTTAATTTTGGCATTACCCAGTAACCTTTTCACTTCCACTTCCCACAAATTTACTTCGTTTTACAGTGGCAATTTGCTCATTACCAGGTTGACATACAAAGTGTAAATGATGTCTTTTTTTGGTTTCAACTAATATATTTGAGATATGAACTCGGAGCCATGCCACGAGCCATAGTCATGAGTCACGAAGGGTTCAGACTTCCTAAGTGACACAATGGTCTGAGTCAGGGTCCATCCAGGTTAAGTCTATAAAGGGAAGGTATCATAACCCTGGCCAAAAAAAAACTTATCATCCCAACCAACACCACATCCACATTTCCAAAGAAATCATCCACCAACATCCCATACACCCATCAATACCTATCTGCCTTACCTATCCAGCCCATTCCACTGGATCCAGCATAACACATGTGCAGCTTGAGTGCCCTACCAATAATTTGTAAACCCCATCCAAGCCTGCTTAAAGGGGCCTATACAGTGTACACCTACTTAGCATAAATCTCACTCAATCCACCACTAACTACAACTTTTAAAACATGTCTTCCAGCCCAGAAAATATCTCCGCCAAATTGTCCACACTTTGTCCACTAAAACATGTGATGTGCATGATTTAATATTAACGAGCACTGGTCTGTCAGTTCTTGCATTTGAGCATTAACACGATCCACTTGTTGTTTGGTACTGGGCAGGAATCAATGTTAGATGGAGTATTTTCTGGTATAATTTGAATAAAACTATTTTATATTCAAAAACAGATACTCACATCCACATATGCAGAAAACACATCAGTTCGGGATGGGAATGGCCAAGTCATTAAGCTGTTGAGCTCTGGGTACCAAAAATCCTAAATTCTACACTCACACCATTCAGGACATTCCCCAATCATGTGGCCCACTTGCAAAATAGAGTGGATGGCACAATCAGCAGTGGTCATGCATAAAGTGCATTGTTAAATACCCAATAAAAAATAAACACATCAGTTGGTATCCAGGTATCTAACTCATGAGTTGTGGTGTGAATATTGATTGCAAGCATGACAGGAGCGTCATGCATAGATGCATACATTTGACTGACACCTGTCATTCATCTACAGTTGCCACCATTGACCTCTATAATAACTATACAGCCGACTTGCCGCCGACGCACGCTCAGCAACCTACCCCGGCCGTTCCCGGCTGGAGGCGGCCGAGTGATGGCATATGGGCAGGAGATCCGGAGCAAAACAGCTCGCATGCATTTTGGCCTCGGACTGAAATTCTGTCAAATTAAAAGTTGCTGGTTGATTTATTATCAGGGTTTTGGGGTGTATCAACCCCAGTGGGTTACATTGCACCCATGGCAAGCTACAGTGCAAGCCAAACAAGCCACAATACAAGGGCCGCAGCGCTAGGTGTGGTTTAATTTGCTTGAATTTGTTGAACTTCACTTGATCCCATCTGCCCTGCCACTGTCTGAGAATAAATGATGAGATTATTTGGTAGTAGTCACTGGCTGCAAGTGTGAGCACGCGCCTACTTGGTGCTTGTGCTGCACGCCTTGCAGTATGATCTGCCAGCTCGTTATCATGCATTCCGACATGTGCTGTAATTCAGCAATGAAGTTGCGATAAAATGTTTCGTACAATGGCATGCTGCTGGTTAGAACTGCGCAAGGCCAAAAGACCGCTCAGAGAATCAGTCAAAACAGCATGTAAATCGTCGTCGCCTACCTCGATGTATGAAAGGGTTTTGCTGATGGCCATCAACTCCACAGTGAAAACCGTGACATGTGGCGGCAGGGGAAAAGATCTTGCGGTGGATCCTCTCACGGAAGCATTACCCACGCCTGTTTCCTTGAATCACATGTGTATGTGATGATGTAACCATGATGTGCTGAAGAAATGTGCTCCAATGTACGTGATGGTAGCTTCTCTTTTGTCATATCTCTTTTTCTCTCGACAGCGTGGGATATGTCGATGAAGGGGGAGACCAGTTCCCACGGGGGAGTAGTTATTTGCTCATAAAGCCTAATTCCTTGCATTCGTGTCTCATTTGTCTTCGGAGCATCCTCATTCTAACACAGTAAGGCATTCTTCTAACGTAGTCACGAAGGACCACATGAATGTCACTGGAGAACACCGCTGGATATGTTGAGTGTGTCGGGAATTGTCGTATTTTGCAGCCGTATCGAAGACCGAATATTTCACGCTTCATGGACAATGGCGGTTCGCGAGCATCGGCTAGTATGCTGACCGTTTGGAATGTACGAAATGCTCTAGTAATTATTTTCGCATCGGCGTGGTGCACTGGGTCTAACATTCGCTTAGTGGTAGTACACACCCCGTCGTATATCAAGCATACATGGTCAAGCTTAGAGCGGATGAGATTACGGTACAGCAGGTGCAGAGTCTTTCTGTCAGCACCGCATGACATACGGAGACACGCTTCAATTTCGCCATCGCTTTAAAACATTTGTCGCGGAGCGTTTTCGTATGATCTCTGTAGGAAAGACAGTGGTCAAACTGCACTCCCAGAAAACGAACCATTTGTACTGGCGGAACGTATCGTCCGTAGAGCTTAAGTCATGTCCGGACAATTACGTCGGCACCGGCAGAAATGAATTTTTGCCGTTTTTGACGTGGAAAGCCTGAGACCATTCTGATGTCCCCAATTTTGGGTCAAGAAATTGCAAATAATGAAAAGTTGTCAATATATTTTGATAAAAAGTAGTGACAAAATGATGCTGAGTCCATGATGTAAAGATAGAAATGTTAATGTAATGCAATTGTGCTTTTGAAGTGTCTAACTCATGTCATCGTTTTGCCAGCTTTGTGTGTTATTCAGCATGTGTACCCCATAGAATTAAGACCGTGGATCAGTGATAAAATATTCGTGAAATAAGGTGGAATATACTACCTATTGAACAATGAGACATCCTTGTCAAGGAAGTATCAACATCACGCCTCTTGATGTGTGTTTATGAAGTCCCCACACCTTGTTTCTAATGGTGGTTTGTGTGTAAGTATCATGTTTATGCTCACCATTGCATATTGTGATGCATAAACATCTTGCACCTAACAGAATTTCAAGAAAAGACATTTCACATGATATGGTCTCGGTTTAATATTATTTTCTGGTAGTATGATATTCTTATAATTCTCATTAACATGTGTATCCTTATATTATTGCCTCCCAAGATAAACAAAAAAGATACACATATAAGCAGGCTATAGGACCAAAAATTTAGGGATATAATTTTTAAGGATTTAAACCATATTCTAAACATCATTTTCGTGGGGAATTTTGATATCTTGGTCGACTCGTTTCGACATTACACCTAACGAAAAACCAATATTTTAATGCTGCCCTGGATACCCAATAAATCCTAGAAAAGCCATGCCAGGAATGTTTGTAGCCAACAGCACATGTGCACTGTGTCTGCATCCTATGTTCTAACCAGAGGCAGATCCAGGAATAGTCATGTGGAGGGGTATTTGTCTGGGGGCACCATTTCTTAGGTGGTGCATCCTGCAAAAAAAAAACACCTGAAGGGGTGCCTTTGGCCAAAATTTGTTTACCATGGGAGGGGCATGCACTTGAGGACAATGGAGGGGTGCTTCTAGCTGAAAAAAAAGATGCGGGGAGCACTCGAGCCATCCTAGAGGGGTGCAGGTTCAAAATGTTATGGGGATATGTCCATGAATCCTCTGACAAGCCCTGAAGCTGTACAACCATCCTACATGGCACTGGTTGATGCTCAGGCAGGAGTGTTGCTTTATATACTTTTGAGTGAAATTTTCCATCAATATTGGCTTTGCCTCCCTCCTGCCGATAATTTTAAGCTCATGTCTGGAGCCACTGGATGAGCCCCCAGTGATGCATCCAGCCGAAAATATAAAGAGGGGCACACTCAGGGGTCTTGGAAGATATACTTTAGTTCAAAATTCAAGGGGGTATACTCAATGATTCTAAATAGCACATTTTGATATGGATGAGCACCTTTAGCTGAAAAAAAAATTAATAAAGGGTCACACTCAGGCCTCACTGTAGTACCACTTTTCTTGGTAAGATGGATGCCACCTTCCCATGAGCAGATGCATGTCCCCTGTCTCTTCTGTATCTGTCTCTGCAAGGGTATGAACAAAAGGGATGCAGCAGGTCAGAGTACAGGCTTGATGGTGAATAGATGATGTGGTTTTTGTTTGATATATCCATATATATATAAAAAAGTTATTTGTTTCATATAAAGACATAAAGACATAAAGACATAAAAGATTAGTGCAACTATGAGCCACAAGGGCCCTTCTTGGTTGCACTCTGTACACTGAACCAATTTCCCACCAAATCTGTCAATCAGCCCTCCCTGTAATACTGAAAAGCAAGCCCTCTATTCTTATGATTGTCTATGCTGATTTTAAAGATGTTCAATGTGCTGCTACTGACAATGTTTTCTGGCAGCTGGTTCCAGTGTTCTACTACCCTGTTGGTGAAGAAGGTTTGCCTTAACCTTGTTCTGCTGTGGGTAACTTTAATTTTGAATTTATGACCCCTGATTGCATTATTTCTGTTCAATTCAAACATTTCCCCAAGGTATCCCCTCTCCAGACCATGGACAAATGTAAAGACCTCGATGAGATCTCCTCTCAGCCTTCTATATCTAAGTGAAAAACATATTCAATTTCTTCAGTCTTTCCTCATATGCTAGGTTGCTTATGCCATTAACCATTTTTGTAGCCCTCTTTTGTACTCTCTCTAAAAACTAACAATCTTTTTCATAGCTAGGAGACCAAGCTTGGATGCAGTATTCCAAATGTGGCCTGACGTATGCACAGTAAAGCTTCCTGATCACTTCCTCACTTCTGTATGATACATTCCTATTTATTGCCACGAGCATTCTCAGTGCCTTCTTCCTGGCTTCCTTGGTCTGTTCTGATGCCCCCAGTTTTGTGTTTAGAATAACACCTAAAACCTTCTCATGTTGAGTCACTGACAGCACTTGGCCACCCATCAAGTATGGAGCCTTCATATGCTGTTTACCTACATGCATGATTTTGCACTTATCAAAATTAAATTTCATTTGCCATTCTTTGGACCACTTCACAAGTTTGTCTAAGTCTTTTTGCAGCAAGATATGCTCATCTTAACCTGTTATTGCCCTAAAACACCTTCAAATCATCCACAAATTTCAAAACTTTACTGCTTAGGCCACTTTCAATGTTATTTACAAATATAATGAACAGTAGTGGTCCCAGTACTGACCCCTGGGGACTCCACTAAGAACATTTTGTCATGATGACTTTGTGCCATTTAGCATCACTCTTTGCTGTCTATCTGAAAGCCACAACTCTATCCATTTTAAGATGCTACCTGCAATACTATGGGACTGAAGCTGTATCATTAACCGTTTATGGGGTACTTTGTCAAAGACCTTACTAAAGTCAAGATATGCTACATCAACCGGACACCACACAATTAATTGATATTCACAACACACCCACCTGTAGGATGTTTGTGCACAGATTGATGTTACCTGCCAACTATTGGGATATAGGTTGAAAAATATAAATGGTTTGGAAAAATATAATAAAGCAATCCATCTATAATTATTTTATTCTCACTGTGAAGAACAATTTCATTCCAATGGAAAAGCTGAGATTGATTGAAAGCAATTCATATTAATATTAAAAGCCCTTCTATGTACTTTTTTTAGTTCATGTCTAGAATGTTTAGTTGGAGGAAGGAATGACTTGGAAGGCTCCAAAGCTAGTAGACAGAAGAGCAAATTGCTGCTGTAAAACTAAAATGTTGTGTTCAGAATAACACCTAACTCCTTCTCTTGCTGGGTCACTGATAGTACTTGGCCACCCATAAGTATGGAGCCTGCATATGCTGCCTGCCAATGATTAACTTCCATCTTGTATTGATGACCTCTAATTGCTCACTTCTGTTAAATACAAGGATTTTCCCAAGATATCCCTGTTCCTAACCATGAATAAATTCAAGGACCTCAATGAGATCTTCTCTCAGCCTTCTATATATCAATATATTATATCATTCAGATTGACCTAATCTAGTCCTTTAATGATTTTACACATTTCAGTCATGTTGCACTCAATCACCTATACTTGAGTGGGTACCTACATATATAATGCCACAAGTCTTTCCCCATATTCTAAGTTACCTAGACCATGCAAATTAAGTTAAATTAAAAGTCAAGCATGCAGCCATTTGCTGACATTTGTTAGTTGAATTCTTCAATTTTAGCAGCTTTGCTGTTGAACGCTATTTTGTTTTCAATCTGATATGAGAATTACAATCATTGATCACATCAAATTTATGCTGATTGTTGCAGGTCTCCCCACTCTATCTTGTTCCTGAACTTGGGGGTATAGATATAGACTTGGGGGAAGCCACTATAGAACTGTCCAATTACAGTTCCTGGAATCCCTGTACAACTTCCTTTGGTAACAAATTTAAATGTTAGAATGCCAGCTTTCACGGGCTAGGCAGGTCCAATTAGTGGTGCAGTAAAAGCAAAAACAAGTATGCAAAATATGTCCGGCTATGAGCATGAAATGTATGACGATGAGGCCGCAGGTCTCCCCTTCATAGCAGGTAGGTAAGTACCTACCTACCTACCTAGGTATGCATAACCCATATGTAGGTAGGTAGGTCCTACCTACACAAATGCAACTAAAGGAACTGAGTACAGACCTTGTGAAACGGCGAAGTTCAAGCAGTCAAGGTGTCACTATTAATTACTTCAACGCCAGCCTTCTCCCCATCCTACTACCTGCAACTTAACACTTTCGCTCCATTTTCAAGCAGCATTGCTCTGCCCAGCTTGACACTACCACAGCTCGATTTCATTTCCACAAATTTCTGCGTCGCTCCACGTTCGCTGATTTTAGGCGCGTTTATAGCGACAAGTTGGGCAAGTTGCTCCCCTATCCAGGTTGCTGAAGCTGAAAGTCCTTCCTAGTATAAATTACATCATTCTTTGCATCGCCTAAGATATCCCAGACATGTCCAAAATAAGGCATCATAATATAAATAATTTCCTTCAGTCAGTTTATTATAGTTCGTATATTAATACTATATTAATATATTAATATATTAATATTAAATCGTACAAGCATATCACGTTTGATGCTAAGCAGAAAACGATGTAGTATGCATCGGCTTCTGGTATAATTTCAATTGAACCATTTGCATTTATAAAGTAGTTCCCCCACTCGCGGTTCGTTCATCGAGCAAATCATGAATTTTAATCCCTCATTTCGTGGCTCCCTACTTATATGAGATGAAAATTATTGAATGGCCACAAATCGATGTCGACGTTTACTCCAGAGCCATGTCCACGAAAATCGGTTTAGTTACCGTAATCACCCAAGGGCAAAATGTATTTATGTGATTACAGTGTTTCAACGACATTTGTGGGGATTTAGAGACCTTCAAATGAAAGTATAAATTACAGTTATGTTCCACCGGGATTAAATTAATTCAAATAAATGTATTAATGCAACTACCATCGATATTCACATCGCAATGGCTGGTTCATCTGGCAAAAAGTGGGCAACATGGGTACTCCCCTCCTCTTATTCCCAATTATTCCCATCATACATTACCGACTTATGTGTTAAGTTGCCGCATATTGGAATACGGGTTTGGGGATCTAAAATGGCTTCACCAAGATTGTTGGATGATACGTGCAAATACCGCCAAATGATTTCCCGTGTTTACCGAATAATGTGTGGGTAACAGTCGCTGGCGGATCTGGTCCACTGGCTTGGGGGGTACTTTCGGTTTTTCTGCGTCAGCACACACACACACACACACACACACACACACACACACACACACACACACACACACACACACACACACACACACACACACACACACACACACACACACACACACACACACACACACACACACACACACACACACACACACACACTCCCAGTGGCGCATATAGGAATTGCATCAAGGGAGGCCGGAGGGGCTCAAACAGATTTAGAAGGTGCTGACCCTCCAAATATTTTTGTGTTGTTTAAAAGCACCGGATTTCAACTACTGTTTGACAAAGAGGCCCAGTTTTTAAAATAATAATTACTGACCAAATAGTTCCCTGTGTGGGGGCCCCATCCTACCTCCGTCGTTTCTAAGTGACCGGATTTTTGTTCTTATTTACCATGGCGTTCACGTTCACGTTCAACGTCTGGTTCCACGTCAACGTTCGTCCACGTGTACACGCTGGCGGATCCGATTTTGTCAACTCGTGCTGTGAGCAGAACATGAGCAGCATGGAACCCTACTACTGTGCCCCAGTAAACATGCTGATGTGGGCCCGCTGTTGGCATATTCGGGGCGAGCTCGGCATCTCGTAAGCGGCATACCGACATCGGACCACTCGCGTCCCGACATTGGCAAACTGGCCTGGAATATGTCATATGTCTGGTTAAGTTTGGCATATTAATACCGGCCAGCCGACGTCGGGCCGCTGTCCAACATTCCACTCCCGGCCGACAAGGGGTTAGTGTCCTGATAACAACACGACATCTTTCCGATATCGGCCCCACGTCGGCTGCATGTCAGTTGAGTGTCGACTGAACGTCGGCACGTGTGGGCATTCCACTCCCCAGCTGACGGTGGGCCGCTGGCGTTCGACATCGGCCCGACGTAGGGTCGAGTACCGGGCCGACGTCGGGACGAAGGGGTGCCAATTTCCATTGCCCGACCGAAGGGGCGCCAATTTCCATGGAGGCACATGCCTTCAGTGCCACCTCTGTATCCCCTCCTGACTCCAAGTAAGGCGCCCCCGCGAAGGAATGGCAACCTCTTTAGACAAGTGCCCCCATGACAATTCCTGAATCCGCCCCTGACCGAAGTCCCAGACGCTGACAAGGTTGTCGCGCTGCGGACATCAAAATTTGGGTTTTGGAAATAATTTGTTTCCACATCCTCGGTCTTTTTTTCGAGGTTGTAATATGGTGTGTGTGACCCATCACCCGATGCACAATCTTTATACTATGGGAAATAATTATTTTTCCGACATATGTTTCGCTACATGTGCGATTAAAAAAAACTTCTTATATATCATCCGTGATTTATAATATAACGATTACTTTACCTATTAGGTGGACACGTAATACATGGGGAGTGGTGACGCATACGTAAGTTACCATTTAAAATATACAGGACATAAGATACTAAGGCTACTTTCTAGAAGACACCGATCAAGCGCTGTGACAGTGCATGCACATTTTCAGTGTACAGAAAGCCCATTAACAAATATTATATTTTGCACTACTCCTCGGATTACATCCATGAAGCAAAATAGGGGTCCTAATGGGGATTTTCTTAGGAGCTCATAGAATCTGCAGCCCTGGGTGCCTCGCAGAATAATTGTCTTTCATCAAGGAGTCTTTCAAGTTGCTGAAATATCCAGAGGGTCTCATAGTGAAGTTGCGCCAAAAAGCGGAAAAGGTTATATGCATGAAAAGGCCAAGCAATGGGTTTTCACAAAAAGTTCCATATCAGTACCGGAAACGCGAAGATCAGTTGCCATGTCCGAATTCATGAAAGATAAAGTTAACATGTCTCTCAGCATGGGTCAAAATCAAAGACATAATTAAGAAATGGGTCCGCGACGTGAACAAAAAAAAGGCATCGTCTACAAATTGTTTGCGCAGGAAAAGCTATTTGTAAAGTTTCTTATGGGAAGTTACTATTAGAAAAAGTTACTTATGGGAAAACGGGGTGGGGCTAGGAGCTGGAATTGGGGAATATCATTCATACCTCAGATATGAAAGACATAGATTATCTAATGCTATGGAGCCGCATGCCGATGAGGAAGACCATCTCCTAAATTGGAAAGGAGTATCTGTTCTTAGTGGTGGTCGTCGGATGGGATGCAGGAAGACAGTAGAATCCGCGTATATTTCCATACGTGAGAAAATAATTGGTGTTTCTCGTAGTTTCAAAATTGCAAGTGTTGTGGCGGACCTGAGTGTGGAACATCTTGGAAGAGGTATGTGAAACATGACCGTCGTACTTATTTGGTGTATTCGCTGTCAATACATGCGTAGTGCTGTATGGCTTGAGTCTCGTGACCTGTGTTGAAAAAAATGACGTGTTAAATACTGGGTACTAATACTAAAGTCAAATAATCCCGTGCCTGTAAATCGTCTGGAAGATGAGAGGCGCGAGCCGAAACATTGTCAATAAAATTATGCTCCCATCGTTATGTATTTTGATATATATATATATATATATATATATATATATATATATATATATATATATATATATATATATATATACATATATATATATATATGTGTGTGTGTGTGTGTGTGTGTGTGTGTGTGTGTGTGTGTGTGTGTGTGTGTGTGTGTGTGTGTCTGTGTGTCTGTGTGTGCGTGAGGGGGGGGGATGTCTTCCTTTGTATTGCTATTTGCCTACGAATGCATTAAAATGGTACATAGCCTGGAAGCATCCTGTCCGCTGTAATATTTAGCATGGGTCTCGGAAGCTAACATGTAGCAAAAGAAGCCATCCATCCGCATAAATACAGTAAGTCAACAACACCCGTATGTTACTATCAAGGAGTCCAAATTTGGTTCAAGCACCCAATGGGTGCTAAATATGTTAGCACCATAGGCGAACCGTACCCAGGAGGTGCTGTTGTTTTTTGCGTGAGCAAAAACTAGCCCGCTGGGGGTGCTAAAGCGCACGTACCTCATGGGTGTTCATTTCAAGCACCCTGTTACTAAATATATCCAAGTGCAGAGGTGCTAGTTATAAGCACCATGCCTATATTTAGCACTTAAAATTTTACGAAGCGATGCCACCTTCAGAAAGGTGCTTGGTTCAAGCAACCCTGTGGTGCTGGAATGTGACATCTGGAAATGGCTTCAAAGGGGTGTTAATCTGTTTTACATTGTAGTAGGCACTGGTAATAGTAACGGAGTTGAGGTTACAGGGGTGTAATATGATTGACTACAGGGGTGTGATATGGTCACACACATGCATTTGTACATCTTGGTGTTGTAGTTTAGCTGTTGGTGGGAGACCCTCGCAGATGGCAAATGGCCCTGGCGATCCTAAACAATTTTGATTTGTGTGTCATGCGCCCTCAGAGTATTCAATGCAGATGCGTTGCATTAGTTTCTTAATCAGGGAACTGCAAGAGCCATAACACCTTAACATTCTCATGACAGGTCACTAGACTGTGAAGGTTAGAAAGGGCACGATTTCATTTAGATTGTCAGATATAGCTATACCTTATATACATGTATTCGTCCACAGATTTTTCCTAGGCAGCGTTCGCTTACGTGTTTACACTGGTTGTTCAGACAGAGAGCGAGCGTTGCGAGCGAACGCAATTGTACAAGCGTTCAAATCCATTTGGTATTGCTTGCTTGGATTTTGAGGATATCTTTAAGTCGACCTTTCCCGGGTGATATTGGTGTTAGATCAACTGACGTGAAGACGGTGCGTGTAGTATATTTAACTGGCAACTGTACTTGCTAGGGATTAAATATTGCCATTATTTTCAGCACGAAAACAGAATACATAAGTATGGCCTCAGATCGATTAAGAAATTGAATGAAAGAACTACGCATTATATTGAATGTCTGAACGCGGCACGCTTCACTGTCTCAGTCTGCGTAATGCATATTGGTATGACCGAACCCATGATTCCCGACGTGGATGTGTTAGGAGAGAGTGGGGTAAGATGCCCAGGGTTTAGGGAAATTGGCATTGTGACCGAATTAACCACCAAACCCTGGATTTCTGAATGTCAACACGAAGCCCCATCATATTCCTATCTGCTGGAATGCACTGGATCACGGAGACTTGTCTCGCTTTCTCATTGTTGAGATTTTACCAGAGGCATGCAAAAGGCGTCTTACCCCATAGGGTGGGTAAGGTGCCCCATGGGTATTGTAATATACCCCTGCCCTGGGCATCTTTCACCATTGCCATAAAATGCAAACTTTATCGTTCATGATTTTGTAGGCACTTCAACCGGCAGACGCATTCCTTCCCCTCACTGAAAAAAATCAACCAAACGTTCATGTCTTATTCTGAGTTTGCGAAAAAGAAACGCTTTGGTACCGAAATCCCCAGCCACCCGTAAATTATTATTAAGGTAGAATTATGCCAGACTGATGCCAACACATCACCATAGGGCATAGCATGTTTTTACAAGTTTCAATTAAACTTAAAACATACGCTGACAGCACAGATCAAATGTATTAGCCGCACGGGTCACAAGTGTAGCCACCATCGCCGTTAGCTTGTACGTCGGTACAGAGTACACAGGCCCAGCCTTGGCAGGCTGCCTTTATTTTTTCTTTTCCCTTCTTCATTTTTCTTTCTTCAAGCATTTTCTTGTTGGAAGACGACGTGATTACTGTGGCTTGTTCAGCCCGGCGAGATCTCTTTCTCTTTTCCGCTCGCGGAGTGGTGCATAACATATCTAGAATGCTGGTTGGTGACTGCTGCGCGCTCTCCTTGAGACCGACAGCTGTGGCGCTCTGACCCGCAGTCTCCGGCGCCGGTTCCCGAGACGACTGTAGCGCGCTCCCGTCGGGACCGGCGGGGGAATCGGGAGCCTTCTCCTCAGTCATCCGCGCGGGTGCAAAATCATCCTCGGTGAAAACCATGTCACAGGGCCATATTCCTGAGGCTTGAAATCCATTGATCGCCTGCTCAATGGTAGCAGATCTCGAGAAGGCAGTGCTGAAGATCTGAGTCAGCTCGTACTCGGTCACGCGTCTACCTAGATGGGCACGCATCCAGGTGTCCACCGCGTTGTTGTACGCGCTCTTGAGGGACTTGAATATCGTTACATCTAGCGGCTGCATTCTACGAGTAGAATGCGACGGCAGTGTGATGATTGTCACGCCGTTTTCACGAGCCATGTCGACGACCTCGAGCGACTTATGGCTGTGATGGCCATCGAGGATGATCACGTGTTTGTCCTGCATTGAGGGCTTCACCACCGCTAGGAAATGATGGAACCACGTGAGGAAAACCTCCTGATCGGTCCACCCAGACTTAGCGCACGTTTCCACCTAGCCTGGCGGCGCACCGTTCATCAGGCTTTGAGCTATCTTCATCCTGCCGAAGACGAAGACTGGAGGTATATACAATCCAGCCGCGTTGACTGCACACAGAACAGTGACAGTCTTGCTGCGCTCTCCGCTTGTGATTTTCCACTCTTTTAGCGCATTTGGAAGCAACGATCTTCACTGGAGTTTTTACGTTGGTTACCCTAGTTTCATCCATATTCCATACTTTCATGAGCCCACAGTCGCCTCCGTCGAGAACTGATTCGTGTGCGTCGAAGAACTTCTTGACCTGCGGTCGGTTGAATCCGACGGCTCGGGATAGGCTTGTGGCTTCTGGGCTACTGATTGACAGGCTTGGGTGGCGACGCAAAAATCCGTAAAGCCAGTCTTTCCCAGCCATCCTGTGCTCTTTGTCGAACCGCACTTTCATGTCCATCTTCTCTGCGAATTCGTAGGCTAGACGCCGTACGTCTAGTGATGTGAGCCCAAAAAGAATTGTTTCCATTTCTTTGATCTTTTTTACGAGTTGTTCCTCCATTTCCTTTGGAATGTCTGTAGACCTTCCCAGACTTCCCGGGACCAGCACCTTCTTGTCTCAGTGGCGACGCAGTGTTTTTATGGATATCTTGTACATTTTGGAGACCTTATCCACTACCTATGGCTTGAAGTGCTTGCTTGAGACTCTCTTGTCCACAGGAGTCTCGGTCCGAGGTCCCGGCTCTGGTTCGTGCCATGCTACGTGACCCTGAAAATGATATCGGAATCAGAAAATTGTTGGTGGAAATTTATACAAACTGATTAGGGTTGTGGCAAGGTATTATCTGATGGTGTTTGCCAGGGACGCATGAACCAGGGGTGGTGAGGACGCTACGTATGCCAAGGACGCATGAACAGGAAGGCCAGAGCCTCCCCCCCCCAATCAACTTTTAGTGATTTTTAACATTAACCCTATGGCGTTGGCTGGAAATATTCTTCCAAAAAATAGTTGTTCGGTCCCCAACTTTGAATCAGTTCCCGCGCCGCTGGTGTTTACTGCACATTTTGGAACAAGCTGGAAATACTTTGGCAAGCCTTGAAATAATGTGCAAGGGTGATGCTCTTCGCTAGTTACAAATATTTTCACACAGTCTAGCGAAATTTTGTGCATATAAATTTGTATTATAGTATTCGGGTAGTCAGTATTATTATCTTGGTTAATTGACTGGGTAGATCTGTTATTATATGGGTATTATCTGTTATAGATCTGAGTAGATTGATTAATACAGACACTTTCACATTTAGGTAAGTATGTCATTTACGAATGACCAAGGTCGTAACAAGCAGGGAGGGGATGGCATTCAAGCCCCCAATGTGGAAGGGCCTGACACCAAAAATGCATAGATGTTACCCGTCACGAAAAATGTACGTGGTAAATTTCAGACCGTAGCTTCCAAATCCTTTGTGGGTTACCCCCACCCTTCACGAACACTTTCACTAGTTCGTACATCCCGAGGGTGACAAAAGAAATATATAAAAACATATTCGAGGTATGAAAACTAATTAGCTACATATTAAAACATGAATGTGTCATTCGTAAACTACCGGCGGGAAGGACGCCCCATCTATGGAGTAAGATGCCTCCGGGGGCGTCTTTCCCCATCGATGTGTGGGGCGTCTTACCCACCGATGCCGAAATTTGGTCGCACGTAGCATGCAGAAATAGGGCGATCGTGGCGCACTGGAGAATAACACCCTAAAGAGGCAAAATATATCATGTTTCGCAATGGAAAGTCCTACAGTACGCAAGTATATTATTTGGACAGATATTTGCAACTATTTTGTTAAACTTTCATGATCGAAAGCGTAAAAAAAGCAAGAGGAACACTCAGCACTCGTCACGCACTTCCAGCAACGGACCAACTTTTTGCGCAATACACAACCGTGGCTTCTGCTTCCAATCAAGAATTTCAGATATATTATCTAGTTCTTTGATCAGCCTGTAGAGGGGATGGGGCGTCTTACCCGAGGGGGCATCCTACTCCACTCTAACCGATGTGTATCTTGCCTATAAAGATTAATAACACATTAACCCCCGCCGTCTTTCCGGTCAGATCCTCATGCCTCGCCTCGGGGGGGGGGTTAGCAACCCCACTTTAAAATCCAAACGAAGCATCGCATGAAAACAAAAGAGGTGTCATCGGAAAGCGTTCGACGAGTAGGGTCGGGGTCCACCCCAAAAACAATTTCCCCCCAAAAGTGACGTCAGCAGGGGGGATAGATTTTCACGACTTTTCACGACTTACATTACGTTTTTGGCTCTGGGGAGTTCATTTTGTGGATGTATGAGAAAAAAATTGTAATCAGAAATGGACAGCGAAATCGACTTTGGCTTAAGTTTTTGGTCCCCCAAATGTTTTTTTATTAAACAAATTTGAGTTTCCAAGTTTTCTTTAATTTTCCTTTTCCAATGGGTAGAGTAGACCGAAAGAATTTGTTGAAAGTCAACTTTCCTCCAAAACAATGTTTACTTTAGCCAGATTCCTCTATTTGAACTGCAATTTGGCAAATACGCAAAACTTCCATGTAGTCAAAAACGAAAGAAGAAAGAAAAATTACTTTCGTACGTTTTGTTGCATTCCTAAAGAGAAGCAAACGCTGAAAGTTTCATTAAAATATCGGTACCCGTTAAAGCGTAACGACTGGTTGAATTTTTTTGGAGGTGACCTCACTTGACCTTGACTAACTCGTTGACCCTAGATGACCTGACTTAAAATGTTTGAAACAGCATGTGAAATTGATGTGGGAAAAGGTATGCCAAATTTGGGCGTTCTGCCGCGCGTCGTTCGTCCACTATCCGCGAAAAACCTGACGAGGGGCGGTTGAAGACCCCCCCTCCCCCGAGACGGGATGGGTTAATGGTTCGTCACCACGCATGTGTCTACTATGTTTATGTCTATGTCTAGCTATGTCTACTCTTGTTGCCATTGAAAACTGCCACTGGAATTGCTTGCTTAGGATCTACTATATCGCAATCTTCATCCTGTATTTCACCAAACTCCAGTGGTCCCACACCATATATTTTATATTGAAATGTGTAGCAGCTGAAGAACTATCATTTTCCGCTCATGAGTCATGAGCTAACATAATTTCAGCGATTGTTGTAGATGACCTAGCACACCTACCTTTGTCTCTAGCTATCCTACATGGGTCAAAATTATCTTCAATGTTGTGACCTTTTTATTTCCTAAATTCCTTTGATCACAGCACATAGTTCACTTATTTTCATTTCACTTCATAATTCACAGTTAGCCGGGCCGTTATGCCTTCTTCATTTATGTAACCTCGACCTTCGGTCTCGGTAAAAAAAAAACAGCACCTGAGCCCTGAAGATATCTTTTCACCGACATCATGAAGCATTTTATGATACCTCGTAAATGTATCATTCATTCGGTGGTAACTTCCTTAATTACCCCATGCAATGACACTTCTTTCTCAAATTTGTTTACTCTCGTTTCCTTTGCAGTGCTAGGAGAAGGCGTCCGTGATCACGTTGTTGCAGGTCGGTGAGCGACCTTTTAGACTCAATGAGTAGCATTTACCTAGGGGTGCTGCGCGAGGCCGTGGTAGTACATACCTGCTAGTCTGCTGGTGGTCTGGGGACCAGAAAAGGAAGACAATTACAAATGTGCTTGACCTAACAGTCAGGGACCGAGCCCAGATGCATGAGTTGTTGAGTGTATAGTGAAGTTCAATCAGAATCAGTCTGAATGTTTTTCCAATGGAAAATCCGGGAACGTGACGGAATTTGGATATGGTCTAAATAGACTGCAGGTCTCTTGAAGGAAATTACCGTACTCCCTCTAGAAAAAAGCTTACAAATGAACTAAATCAGGAGACAGACCTCGGGGTTCCAAGTTCGGACACCATCCACGACAGGAAACGTGTGAACAATCCACAGCCGCACTATCGTAGAAGCTAATACAGACTTGCGACCCCAGGGGCGGATCCAGGAGGGTCAAAGGCGCCATGCCCCATCCTACACCAATAAGATCGATTTTTGATGATGTTTTGCACTAAACAAGATTTTGTTCAAAGGTAAGAATATTTAGCTGGCTAAATATTGTCTGAAACAGACCCATACGAATGGTAGCTGTTCAAATCTGGTGTGTTTTAAAATCGGATATTTTTCATTGGCTCCTGAAGTCAGGCTTCTGAACCCACCTCTGTGCACATTATTGCATCAAATTATCCAGGAAGTACAAGGAATTCACACTGAAGTGAAGCTGATTTCAACAATTCAGCCACTTGCATTCAAATTCTGGAGACGTCCTCGATGCTTGGCAACGGAGCCGGATTGTGGAAAATTGGCTTCAATTTTCACGAATCCTCGCTGTAAAGCAAAGAAGACAATCCACCCCAACCGAAATTGGCTGTAATATTGCAAGCGTCAGGCTCATCTACCAAATTGGCGTATGTATCTGAAAGTAAAATGCAACATGCCCAATTATCAAACAGGTATAGGTGGCACGCAGTGTCAAGGTTACTGTTCCTCACGGTCTACCCGCTCAAAGTGACGCTGCATACAACCGTGCAGAGCACCATCACCCATGGGACTGGCCCCAGCCTGGCCTTTGGGCACGCAGGTCGCGAGGCATGACGACATAGCCACGTGACCGGTGGCTGGCTGGTTGGCCATTGGTGGGTGTCGGCTGTATCGGCCGTCTCCGGGAAGGCTTTTCCTCATTTATCTGAAGGTGTCGTAATGTCTCAAGAAGGAGCATAATAAGTTAGGCTAGTGTCTGATCAGTAAAGGTTGATTCTTCCCCGTCTCTGACATCGCCCACGCCCACACCCGTGTGATTCCACATCCTCTCCCGCCGCCGCAAGGGACGTTCCGTGTCGGTGTGGAATTGCCGGTTGGAAAAACTGCACTTCAGCTGCACGTTATTTTCACACGGGCTTCGGCGATTATCGCTGAAACCACAAATGGATCCTCTGGTCCGCCTCGGGCACCCATGACTCGCGCAAACCGCAGGGCCTCAGCCGCAGACGCGCGACTTTATTCCCGGGTAATGACTGCTAACGGAGACCGTCGGCGGCCTCTGCCGGATCGCCGGCTTATCCGAGGAGATATGCCGCGGCCGTAAGGAGCGCGGCCGCGGTCGGCGGGTATTTTTGCACATGGAAGTCGTAACTCCCGGCTTACAGGCGTCCGACACTGGTCCGACATCGGCGCTGGTCCGCTGTTGATCCGCCGCCGCCGGCTGGATGGTCCCCAGTCGGCTCATCGCGCGAGTCGACGGCGGCGAACGTGTTGCACATGGCGTTACGCGACCGCCGGGTCCCCGGTCTCGACTTGCAAACGACGCGGGCGTACCTCGAACTGGAACTCGAGCCGGTGAAAGCAGATGCGAGAGAACGCGGCGTGTTGGGCAACGCAGGCGGCCGGTCACGAGCGCGAGGTCCCGGCCGGGAGGTTGGGGCGCGTCGTAGGTGAGGATGACGGTCCGGTCGTCGTGCTACGTGTCACCGCCACGCTCTGTCCGTGTCAGGACAAAGGCCGGCGATCACATTGCCGGCGAGGCTTCGTCGCCTGGGCGACCGCAGACGTCAATTGCGCCGGAGTTGGACAGCTGTCTCGCGCTCTGCCGAGTGCAGGCCATCATGCTTCGATAGTCGGCCACTTCAAACGTGACCCGCAGGCCGACCCAGCAGATGTGCCGTCGGCACCCGCGAGCGGCGGTCCCCTTGATCGCTGATGAGTCGTCGATAAAACGGAACGGTTTTGTCACCAGGGGTGTAGACAGGACGTGCCATCTTGGGAGTCGGCCGTGATGAAACACCCTTAATGTGAATCACATTAGTCGTTAGTCATTGTGATAGTCATTGTTAATCCTCCCACTTTACACAAATGATGACAAATGTGCATTTGTTGTTCAAACGTTCTCTGGATATTTCGGTGAGAAATGCCGGAGTCCCTCGCGATGGGTTTTTGGTGATGGATGGAGTGAACAAGATTTTCGGTTGTTTTCCGTTTCCTTATCGTTTGTTTTCGTTTCCTTATCCTCCGGGTTATCTGGGAGGGTGTGCAGACAGGGTCATCCTCGCCTGCCGGCCCTGCTGCGGGCGCAGTCGCCACGCGACGCCGCATCCTGGACATCGCTGCGGCATGTCCAGGGACTATCGTGGCCTCGCCTCCCGAGCGCCTCGGGGGCCCTTCTGGGACTTCGGGCACCCGCCATCGACGACTGGTAGCTCATCGGCCGACATCGGCTGGCATCGGCTGGCATCGCTGGCGCACGTGTGGTCACCGGCCATGCGCCGACGTCAGCCACGTGTGAACGATCACCTCCGCGCGCCGCTTCGTCAACGTCACCTCCCGCTGACCGACTTTTCAGTCGCCGACATCGGATCCCAGTTCCATGTCGTCAAGGTCAAGGTCGAGGTCGTCAAGAGGTGACGGCCGATGGGATGTCCGATCGGAGAAATCGCCTAGTCGAGCCGCCGATCTCGCGAGTGAATGCGTCCTGGGATACCGCCTGCGCAGCCGCTATCTCAGAAGATGTCAAGCGGGTGGCTACCCGGCGATAACACCGCGATGACAAGGTATTTTCAATATAGGCGCAGGCACACAGCTAAGTGCTGCGTGCTCTCTCCGGGCGCGGCACGACTGCGCGGCGTACGGCATGCGTGCGAGAGCACACGCACGCTCGCCCGCCGGCGCCTCCACTCACGAGAGCGACGCTCCAATATCCGGCGGCGAGCGGCGCAGATAATAGGCCCGCACCCCGGCGACGGGCGGCCGGTCGCCACGGCTTCTGCCCGCAGAGCCGCAAATGATTTCGATACTCGGCCGGCCCCGCCCGCTGCCCTCGCGGCGACCTATTTGCCCGGCGGGGCCGGCGACAGACCGCTGATAGACTCCGATAATAGCCCGCGGCGGTGCTGAGGGGCCAGCACATACATCGCCGCTAACAACATCCGTATCGCCGCCGAAGCCGACAGCGCTGTGCAGAACGTGCCCCACGTGGGGCAGCCGCGCCCGGCGCTGATTGGCCAACGCTTTAAGACGCGCGCGGCGATTGGTTGGTGGTCGATACCCACGTGGCCGGAGTGCCGCTCCGTGATTGGTTGTCGACACTTGCGACCCACGGGAGTCTCGCTACCGACCGTGGGCGGTGGTAATGATCTGTTGTGCAACGGCGCAGCTCGCCCCAGCGGCCGGCGGATCCTCTCTCTTTTTGCGTTATGCATGTCCCCTGGATATCATTCCATAATGGAGGAAACCGGAGCAGAAGCGGACCGGCGCGCGGAGCAGCGACTTCCCCCGAAGGGAGACGCTGCGCGTGGAGGCTGCGCGGCCAACGCGGCCGCAGACGCCGTAGTGCGGTTTGCAACCAATAGGTGGCGCTGCCGAGAGTAAATGGGCGTATAAAACGTTATTGATTGCAGCAGGCAAGTAAACGTGTTGGGCAAATCGGTTAGCTGTTCAGCGGCGCGGCGGCGGCGGCGGCGGCGCGCGCCGGCCGGCAGGCAGACGCGCGCCGGCGGTCGGCACGTGCGAGCGTGCGGACGCAGGTCGCGGCCGGCGAGAGAGTGTGAGGACGGCGCGGGTGCGGTGCGGTGCGTGTGCGGTGCGCGTGGGATGCGGCACGGTGGCGGAGCATGTTCCCAGGCATGAACCCTGCCGCGGCGGTGGCGGCGGCCGCCCGTCACACGGTGAGTGAGGGCGACATTCCGCCGGAAGTCGGCTGTGACGCAGGCGTGCCTCGATATGACGCGCAGGTAGAGGTGGACGACTGACTGGTGGAGCGGCCATCTGGACGCTTCGCCGAACACGATTCAGTTGAGGCCACCGTGTTGCGGTTTCTCAATCCAAATAGTGTGGGTGCCCAGAAGAGTTTGAGGTCCGCTTCAGCGTCAGCGGAATGCTCGTTATTGTGATGGTTATGTGTCTGAATTGTTGCGGTCGCCCACAGACAGCCCAACATTATGTTCTATGCCCACAGCGCATGCAATACTAGTCATGAGCTAGACAGGCAAGGCAAACTCCGTTTGAGACGAGCATATTTTGGAGAGATTGTTTTTAAAGTGGCGAATGTTATATTTTCCTTTTATATTTCCCCAGATTCTTTTTATATTGCGCTCTTTTTGCATTGCACTTGTATATTGCACATATGCAGCGAATTGTCCGCAAATCGTCCCACTGAAGATAATCTTAACAGGCTTAATTTAGGCTCCAAATTGTCAGAAATTTAAATTGTCCACTGGACCAACAACTGACGCAGGAGCACAAATAACCCCGGCAAGTTTCACGCAAGGGTTAGTTTGGCAATGGATTAGATTGGTGAAGTAGTGGAAAACCCACCATTTGATGTAGTAAAAATACGATGAATATATTATTATTGTTCAGGTATTGTTGATATTATATGATGAATACATTATTGAGGTTCAAGAATAATATTTTTATTATAAGCTGTATGGTAGGGGAATTAAAATGGGGGTAGATGCGTGGAATTATAATTGCAGCCAAAGAGCATGGCTAAAGGGATTGGCCCCCTTAGGAAAAAAAAATAACAAAGTGAAACAAGACATTTGTGTATTTGCACCGCGCCAAACCATTTTTTTGTGTACTTTCCGCCCGTAGAAAGTGGTCTCTATAAGATGTTTTGTTACGTGTTTTGGTCGAGACACCCTCCTTTAAAAAAATGTGGCCGCGCCCCTAAGTGACATTGATGCTAGTAGGTTAAAAGCATGCTTATAATTGTGTAATTATCCAATCATCGGGTGCAGGTATATGACAGCGAGTTCATCATTATCGCCATCATCATTATCACATATTGTGTGCGTCTTCATTTCATTGCGTTTCAGATTGTCATCATTCAGCAGCTTCCCTCAGGTATGTGATGTAGATGAGACTGGCCATGGGAATACAATGGGCCTCAGAATTTCTCTAAATCCAGACGAGTATATTAAGTAGGTCAAGGAATTTTAGCTTTACACTTGAATTTGGACAGCTGGGCCACATATAGTGGGGTGAATGGCGTGCGATAGCCACCTTTTTAGACCTCATGACGTATCATGGATTAGGTGGTGTTAGTCACTTTTTCTCCCATAATATCGCCCATTTGTGGGCTTAGCCAGACGTGGCCCTGTGGCTCGTATACTGCAAGTCTTTATGCCCGCATCATCTTAAGCTGGCCACTGTCATAAAGTCCGAATCATCAGGTGCTAACGCCTAATGCCGGCCACAGGACCAATCTCAGGTAAGCCTATCAAGGGAAGATACTATAAGGCGATAAAAAGAAGCTGAAACGCCATCATAAATGATATGTCATGAGTTCTAAAGAAATGATCTACGTCATTGTGTTAGCATAGCCGATCTGTTCAGTATCGCATACCTGAAGGAATGCACTGCCACATACATTTGTTTCAAAAATTATTCCCAATGTATAAGCATGATCTGGGACACCTACTGTTATCAAACCCACTCCATACACCCCAATTTCCATCTCCGTGCTGTACAGCTTTTGATTAAAAAAGAATCTTCTAGGACGTAAATAATTAATCCACCCTATTTGCAAATGTACTTAATGAGCGACTCCCCATTGCATCACCAGACAGGCTGTTCCATTGGTCAACCGTCTTATGGCTGGTTGACCAATGGAATAGGCTGTCTGGTGTCAGCCATCCACTTGAGAGTTTGAGGAACGGAAAAGAGGTGGTACACATCAAAAAGACATTTTAGCACGCGCGGTATAGGGGAGGGTCCGCAATCAGGTAACCTCAGGCATATATACATATATATATATATATATATATATATATATATATATATATATATATATATATATATATATATATATATATATATATATATATATATATATATATATATATATATATATATATATATATATATATATCGTTATAACGCCAACAAAAGAAAACCAATAGCTTCCTCGACAGCGACTAATGTATCTGCGTTTGTTTGCATAATTTGGTTAAAATTCCGAATGAAAATTAAAGTTTCCACTAAAAGTCACCTCGTAGTTAAAAGTCGCCATTTGAAGGCTCGACATCCACGCTAATTTCAGTGGGCATCTGTGGTTGTCCGACTGGAATATACCGCTAATTCCGGTCGTGAAATTTTGGTGAAGTCTGTGTATGGCGTATCGACTGGCTCTCCGATCCCAAAGTGAATTCGGTCGATTCGAGAGGACAAGTTCTCGGCATTAATTGGTTAGCTACGGGTCCTTCACTTTGGAAGATATCACGTCACACACGAAAACCGTATGCCTTGAGCTCGTGTTACTTGTGTCACGTTTCTATACGGTGGCGATTGGTGTAATTTCTCAGTGATTGATCCGGCAACAAAAAAAACGCTACCCAGGAGAACAAATGAACACTTCATGCTGTTTTTGCCGGATCGTTGTTTGTTTCTATTTACCTTAAAACTTATTTTCCTTACAATCTCAGGAATTCCGTCTCTGAGTCAGATTAACCAATATAAAATCCCGTTCATTCCCCTCAATATTTAAGTAATAGGCGTTAATCAATGCAAATGAATTGGGAGGGATACGAAGGTGAGAGGGAATCAACGGTAACTGCTATCTCAAACGAGCTATTTCCTCTTCATCCTATAATTAAAGGGAGCTCAAATTGTTGTCCCTGCATTTTTAATCCGTTTTCCTTTATATATATATATATATATATATATATATATATATATATATATATATATATATATATATATATATAATCGGATCCTGTTGTACATTTCCAGGTTCCAAGGACACTCTGTGTCTGTGTGCCTGCTCTTTTTCTGTGGAGCACAAATCCTTAAGCTGGATGGGAAATAATATCGGAACACAATGCCTTACGATGTAAATTGTGGTTTCAATTTGTTTAGTCTTGGAGAAGTTGCTAAAGATTGTAGCGTTTACAATCATAATACAGACATAGAATGACGATGACACGACCGGCGTATTACGGTAGTCACTGGGTAGTATGCCAGAGGCGGGCGCAGGTGTTTTCACGGGGGGGGGACATTCGTCTGCAGAAGTGCCATTCCTTCGGGATGGTGGGAGGGGTGTCACTGTGAGAGTACCTGGAAGGAGCGCCTTCAGCTGAATAAGTTGTTGGGCGGCTGGAGGGGGGAGGGGGAGATGCACGCTCGCGTTCCAGTCACAATCACTGCGTCGAAACGAGTCACGCCTGAAGCAGGCAAAGGGAAGCAGACAAAGGGAATCCGAAGGGAGTCTGACGTCTGAAATATGGTGTCCGATGTCTGGTGTCGGAAATCTGAGGGGAATCTGAAGGGAATCTGAGGGGAATCTGAAGGGAATCTGAGGGGAATCTGAAGGGAATCTAAATGTGCACTTGCGCATGGATGTGCCGAGATTGCACAACGTGACAGTTGTCAGATTGGCGTCGGCTGTACCGCAGTTGGGCCGGCCCCTATGTCCGGGGGGTCTGTCGGCTGTACCGTGGCGCGTCGTGTGATGGACGCCGCCGACCGGTCCCAAGTGGTCAGAACACAGCAGCAGCACTGTCGGAACACAGCAGCAGCACTGTCGGAACACAGCAGCAGCACTGTCGGAACACAGCAGCAGCACTGTCGGAACACAGCAGCATGTCGAACACGCGCAGCACTGTCAGACCGAGCACTGTCGAACACAGCAGCAGCACTGTCAGAACACAGCAGCAGCACTGTCGGAACACAGCAGCACTGTCGGAACACAGCAGCAGTACTGTCGGAACACAGCAGCAGCACTGTCGGAACACAGCAGCAGCATTGTCAGAACACAGCAGCAGCACTGTCGGAACACAGCAGCAGTGTCGAACACGCGCGGTCAGAACACAGCAGCAGCACTGTCAGAACACAGCAGCAGCATGTCGGAACACAGCAGCAGCACTGTCAGAACACAGCAGCAGCACTGTCGGAACACAGCAGCAGCACTGTCAGAACACAGCAGCAGCACTGTCAGAACACAGCAGCAGCACTGTCAGAACACAGCAGCAGTGTCAGAACACAGCAGCAGCACTGTCGGAACACAGCAGCACTGTCAGAACACAGCAGCAGCAGTGTCAGAACACAGCAGCAGTGTCGACACAGCGCAGCACTGTCGAACACAGCGCGTGTCGAACAACCAGCAGACTGTCGACACGCAGCAGCACGTCGGAACACAGCAGCAGTGTCAGAACACAGCAGCAGCAGTGTCAGAACACAGCAGCAGTGTCAGAACACAGCAGCAGCACTGTCAGAACACAGCAGCAGTGTCAGAACACACCAGCAGCACTGTCAGAACACAGCAGCAGCACTGTCGGAACACAGCAGCAGTGTCAGAACACAGCAGCAGCAGTGTCGGAACACAGCAGCAGCACTGTCGGAACACAGCAGCAGCACTGTCAGAACACAGCAGCAGCACTGTCGGAGCACAGCAGCAGCACTGTCGGAGCACAGCAGCAGCACTGTCCGAACACAGCAGCAGTGTCAGAACACAGCAGCAGCACTGTCAGAACACAGCAGCAGCAGTGTGGAACACAGCAGCAGTGTCAGAACACAGCAGCAGCACTGTCACAGCAGCAGCACTGTCAGAACCAGCAGTGTCAGAACACAGCAGCAGCACTGTCGGAACACAGCAGCAGTGTCAGAACACAGCAGCAGCACTGTCAGAACACAACAGCACTGTGGCTGCCCGCTCATGTGATGTATGACCTGCGTGCAGGAACACACTTTACGCAGGCTTAGCGTCTGCTGTTGAAACTGCTGAGAAAACCGGTATCGCATTCCAGAGGCTCCTTGCCACCATATCACGCTCCTGAGCCTGGCCCACCTTAAATTATGCAGCTCTGCCCACCCTAAGCCTGTTGGTGTTTCTTCTGCACCATATGTAGAGTTGTTGTGAAGAGGCTCCCCACCCACCACACCCCACCCCACCCCACCCCACCCACCCCACCCCACCCCACCCCACCCCACCCCACCCCACCCCACCCCACCCCACCCCACCACACCCCACCCCACCCCACCCCACCCAATCCCATCCCACCCCACCACACCACACCCCACCCCTACCTCACCTCCGATGTTCAGTGGGGCCCACCAATAGTTACAGATTTGAGCATGGTACAGTATGAGCCAGCCCCAATCTTTAAGATCATCTACTTTGATACACTGTTCAGCCCTCCCTCCCCCATCTAAGTATCTTGAATTTCTGCTCTTGTGCAGTACCTACATTAGCCACGTTTTAATCACGCCACGTTCTCGTATTTCCCACTTCATGAGAAGTGCAGCACAATTGTTTTGTGATCGGTAGCATTTGTACGCACCTGGCTAGGTGAACTCACGTCCGCGCTGGTTGCTCTCGCCGACATATCTGCCGGGCAGGAGCCAAACCGTGCCTAATCCACTTCGGCCGTGAACGGGACAGCATCGCCATTTTACTGGTCTCGAACTGGGTTTTCGATGAACCAGGTCGTCCATTACTATCGATGGGAGCTTAGGGCGCGACTTAGCTTTTAGTGTTCTGCTGGGGCTTTTACACGACGCTACTGGTAATGGCGGCGATATATGCCTATAAACAAGCGATACAATATCTCCTCAAACGGAGGATCCCTGTTCAGTTCAGCAAACCAAACCGCCCGATTATAAATGGTACTCTGGGCAGGGACGGATACAGGGGGTAATGGGATGTATGTGCCCCCCCCCCCCCATGGAAGGTGGTCCCTCCAGCCGGGAAAACCCTCTCCACGGGAAACCCGAGTTCCCCTCTACCTCCACATCCCCCCAGCTGAACCGATTTTTTATCCAGAGGCACCCCTTTGAGATGAATAGGTGCCCACTTGAAAAGAAAAGGTACCCGCCCTCCTGAGAGGAAAAGGCATCCATTCAGCCCTCCCTTCACCGCTCAACGGATTTTCAGCCGGAGGTGGCATTCCAGACAAGTGCCCCCCCCCCCCCCCGATAGCAATTCCTGGATCCGCCCTTGAATCTGGGAGGGCTGATTTGGTTGCTCTCACTCTTCTCTTGGCATTAATAGCCGGCTCTTTCATGCCAGGACTGGTGTAGGATAGTCAAAGAAGAGAGGAGGGGTCAAATAGGACATGTCATGCTTTCCACTTCGTCGCTTGTATCGGTTGAAGTCTCGCATTTACATTAAAAAATACATCAGTTTTATATGTTCCATTTTCCTTTTGGGGGGAAAAGGATACACACATATATGTGCCGTAGAAATCAAAACCCACTTTTTTCTCACAAATGACGTCTTGTCAGCGATCCGCTATCTCCTCTCGGCTATTGCTGCACCCTCGAACCAACCTCAGCCTCTTTCCACGCCTGTTGCCCCCCCCCCCCGTACAGCATCTGGTTCGAGGGCCCGCATACTGCCACCAGCTCCCTTCAGCGACAACAGCCGTGCCTGGCTGCCATTGAGGTCTTTGTCCTGGCGCGTATTTAGGGGAAGGCGATCGACCGTGGCGCCCGTTGTCCAGAATAAATATGGGCGCCTTTTAATCGGCGATCAGTATCGGTATCGCCGGACCAAATTTGCAGTCCAACCGCCATTCGACATGTGCTCAGTTGTAAACGCCACTAAACTGGTCCATGGCGCAATCGAACTGGTCCATTGTGCCACTGAACTGGTCCATGGCACCACGGATGAGCTGATGGGGATGGGGAATGTAGCTGATAAAGAGAGAAGTATTTCAAGCAAGGGGAGGAATTGTTTACCATGTTTTATGCCAACGCCAGAAGTGTTAGGAACAAAATTGGGGAAAGGCATGTATATATGTTGCCTGAAAAGCTAGGTTTGGTATGTATAGCAGATGCATGGGTTAATGGCATAACAGATGCATAGGTTATTCTGCAGCTGCTTTTCTAAAGCATCTGTAGTTATTGTAAAATACTCCAGCCTGTCACCTCTCATGGCATAAGCTTCAGTTGTTTCTATTGTGCCATAATTATCTTTAGTAAAGACTGATGAGAATTGCTTGCTTAAGATTCTACAATATCACAATTATCAACCACTATTTTTCATCTACCTCCAGTGGCCCTACACTACACTTTTTAGCTTTAAATTTGTAGAAGTTAAAGAATCTCTAAGCATTACCTGCTGAACATTTTCGAGCTAATTTGATTTAAGTCCGTCTTTTAGATACCCTAACATAATTCGTAATTTTATTTCTAGCTATTCTATATGATGTGAGGTTTACCTCAGAGTTAGCATCTTATAGTTTCTTGAATGCCTGTTCTTTGACTCCAGTAAATGCTTTACTTCCCTGGTCAGCCATGGGTTCCCATGGGTTAAGCTGTAGAAGAGCAGTTGCAGAATATAAAACCTAATAAAGCTTCTGGACCAGATGATATATATATGTTAGGATCTATGTAGTGTGTGCTAAGGCTTTAGTAGTTCCCCCAGGTATAATCTTCGGGCGGACTATGAAATATTCTGAAGTACCTGAAGAACATTTCATTTCATTTCAAGAAGAAAGAAGTGCAAACGTAGTACCGATTTAAAAAGGAAAGCATGAAGTGTGTAGGAAACTGCAGGCTAGTCAGTTTGACCTCAATCATTTGCAAAGTCCTAGAAAATCTGGTTAAACAGAATGTTCAGATTCATTTTCATAGGAACAACCTTTTGAGGGATACTCAACATGTATTTCTATCTCGAAGGTCTTGTTTAACTAACCTATTGGAGTTCATGGAGTATGTTACCAAAGAAGTAGACAATTAAAGTAGAATGATGTTGTGTACTTGGACTTCTGGAAAACTTTTGGTAAAGTTCCAACTGGGAGGCTAATTCATAAACTACAGCAACATAGGATTGTTGCAAAAGTTCTAGGTTAGATTGAAGCATGGTTGAGGGGAAGGAAACAAAGGGTAATGTTAAATGGATGTAAATCTGACTGGAGAGATGTTCTGAGTGGAGTGCCACAGGGCTCTGTTCTGAGGGCGCTTCCATTTATCATCTTTGTGAATAACATTGAGGTGGGGCTGAGTGTTCAGATTTGCTGATGACATCAAGCTGGCATGACTGGCATACAGTAATGATCCGCACTCTAGTAATATTCAACAAGACTTGGAGAACCTAAAAAGGTGGGCTGATGAATGGCAGATGTCATTCAACTATGATAAGTGTAGGGTTATGCATCTTGGGTCTGGAGGTGAGACTCAGATATGCAATGGGGAGAGGAGGGAACTGGATGTTATTGAAGCGGAAAGAGACTTAGTTGTGTTGGTTTCAAAAGACCTTAAATCAGAAAAACAATGTATAGCATCTAGGAACAAGGCACTCATAATGCTGGGACTCATTAATAGAAGTGTGAGATATATGGGCAAAGACGTCATGAAAAAACAAAATTGTACTCGGCATATGTGCAACCCAACAATGAATATTCTGTACAAGCATGGGGCCCATACCTAGAAAAAAAAGATATAGATATGCTGGAGAGAGTGCAGCGCAAATCAACTAATTAGTGGAATAGTTCACCTAGAAAATGGAGATAGGCTTGTGGCATTAGATATGTACCCGCCCAAGTATAGGAGATGAAGTGGGACATGATTTAAATGTGCAAATTTGTTAAAGGATAATATCAGGTCAATTTGAATGATGCTCTTCATCTTAGGGTATCACATAGGGGTGGGTCATCAATTCAGGTTGGACAAGTTGAGGTGTAGGACAGTTAAGCGACAACAGGTCTTCAGTCAAAGGGTTGTTGATCAGTGAAATAGGCTGCCTGCTGATGTGGTGACTTACTCATTGAATGTATTTAAAAGTAGCGTGGACACATTTTCTAGACAGGAAAGTCTTGTTTTTTAGTTCTGATTTGTGGTGGATGGGGTGAGATTTGTGTTAGGTCGATGTGCACGGCACAGACCTCGTTAAGCGGGCATGTATGCGGTTTTAAAGTTGTTGGTAGGACATACAATCCACATGTGTTGAGGGGGATCAGGGGAATAGGGCTGGATAGCTAGGGTAGATAGGCATTGATATGTGTGTGGGATGTTGGTGAATGGTTTCTTTAGGATATGGTGATGGTTGGAGTGGGTCTTTTACAGTGCGTGTGGTGTCTTCCATTTACAGACTTAACTGGATGGGCCCTTGTGGCTCTTGTTGGATCTGGACACTTTATGACTGTATGGCTATATGATGGTAGTGTTTGGGAGAGATGGTGGTGGTGGGGGGAAGATTGTGGTGGTGGGGTAGGGGCGCCGACCCAACAATCTCGAAGCTCATAGCCGTCACAGAAAGTCTAACTGCCGTTGAATTGGCGTGGACGAGACTTTAGGACCTTCTGGGCCTTTTACCCGGGTATAATATTATGGCGAGCAAGGTGCAGATCCAGGGTGGGCCAAGCGTGTCATCCCCCTCCGCACAAGACGTCGATTTCTGCCAATATCTTGCACTAATGTGACACGTTCTCCAGATTTAGGAGCATTTTATTTTATACATATTTTTTAAGCAGGCCCAAATAATTCAAGCCCCACTGTACAAATGCAACGAGATTTTCGACATCGGAGAACTCACCGGCCTGTGGTGAGAACAGAGCCTGTCTATGCTCATGGGCTATCGCAGCGCAATCGGGCGCCAAATGTCAGCGGCGCTTACTTAAGTGATACTTGAACTTCAGTTTTCTAGAAGCTTCCCGGTGGCGAGTCCAACTCAAACTGTTACTCTGGGTTTCGCTGAAGAGATCGGATGAGGCCGAAACTGACCTGAAGTGACCCGATATGGCCTCATGTAGCAGAGAGAGAGAGAGAGAGAGAGAGAGAGAGAGAGAGAGAGAGAGAGAGAGAGAGAGAGAGAGAGAGAGAGAGAGAGAGAGAGAGAGAGAGAGAGAGAGAGACGGAGACGGAGACGGAGACGGAGACGGAGACGGAGACGGAGACGGAGACGGAGACGGAGACGGAGACGGAGACGGAGACGGAGACGGAGACGGAGACGGAGACGGAGACGGAGACGGAGACGGAGACGGAGACGGAGACGGAGACGGAGACGGAGACGGAGACGGAGACGGAGACGGAGACGGAGACGGAGACGGAGACGGAGACGGAGACGGAGACGGAGACGGAGACGGAGAGGACGGAGAGGCTTCAGGCTCTGGGAGATAGGGACATGGGATTTATTCAACCAGTATGTCTAAGCTCACTGAACTGATGAACTGACGCGATTTCCAATGTCACCAATATACCTCAAGTGACTCTTTCGCTTTGCGGTTATAATTTGTATGATAACAATTTACAGCAATTCATGGCACTATATCTTAATTCAGTCATCGCCCTTACCTAATAAACCTTCCAAGTACGTTATCATGAGGTCCATTACTATGCATTGGAACCTTGCTGATAGTCTGTGCAGACCAAATTAGACGGGTGGGGGTATGACTTGACTGCAGGACATAGGCCATTATTCAAGATAATGTTGTCTCGAATCATTATTTATATATTATAGGAACTACATTTCATGCGGGAAAAGTGAGAAAAAAACGAGTATGCAACCCTCGCTACACTTTGCATGAGGCCTAATGGCCTTGACTTTTCTGAAAATGGATGCACGTATGTGTGCTATGGTGTATAGTTACTCCTGCAGGTTGTCTAGCTCGTCCGAATCCATAGAATGTTAACAATAACAACAGGGTAAAATAGTTGTAATTTGGACGTGGTCCAGCATGTTCAGAGGCAGTCTCGTTTGTCGTCATCTGAATAAATGACCTGACATAACCTGGGGTCACGTTTAGTTAACATCAAACTAATGACGAAAATGGTGCGCAAGGTTTCCGCGCATTGACGCCGTTTCTTCAGTCACCTGCTTCAGAGCAATAGCAGTGGTGAATGATTGTCCTCCATGCATAGGATGGGCTCAATGGGTAAAAGTTTGTTTTCTGAATTTATCATCCTCAGCTTTTCAGACAACCAGCTACACAGGTTTAAGTGCATGTTGCATGCGGTTTTATCAACAACTGTCATAAGAAGGAATGGCGTAATGCGGTGTACCCGGGGAGGCTGTAGAGCGCTGTTTAAGGCGGACAGAGGTGCCAAACGGACGAGACCTTCCCAAAAGGCTGAACTCATTTCGCGTTGTCTGTCATCACAAGTTCGGGCAGTTAGCAACAGCAACAGCAGACGGCTCCAGCAGACAACAGCAACAGCAGACGGCTCCAGCAGACAACAACAGCAACAAGCGGCTGTGCCAACTGATTTAAAGTTATGGGGTAGATTTCTGTAGTTTTCTGTAGTTATGCATGATAAAGTATTGGAAAACGAGTCACAGATGAATGCATGCCTATATAAATTTACTCCAGGGCATGAATTTAGTACAATCGGTGCCTGTTGCTGAAACCGTGTTATGCAACAGCAACAAGTACCGATTGTAACTCAATCCATGGCATGGAGTAAATTCATATATCCATGCGTTCATATGTGACATGTATTTTTTAGCACATTATCACGCATGGCTACAGACATCTTCCCCAAGACATTAATTTAGTTGGCATTAAATGGTCCAGGAATGTTTCATTAAATGGACCGAAATGAATGAAATGCCAGCTGGTCCATTAAATGGACCAGTTGGCATATTTAGGTTGTTGCTGGAGTTGTCTGCCGCAGCCGTCTGTCGTGATTGTTGCTAACTTCACGGTCGTCACGAGGGTGGGATGCGCCCTTAAACTCTAATCACACACGGTCAACACGAGACGAAAATGAAAGGTGCCGCAGATCGCAACACGAACACCACCCGGCAGTGTTCAGCCTGGAGTGACCTGCTCCTTAAATGATCCTACAAACGACTTTTGGTGCAATGAGAGGGTGGAGACCAAGTGTATGGCTGGTTGCCGGTGTATTCTGTGCCTATTTCTTGTTGCTGCACTGCAGCTTTTCCCCTCGCTATGTTTTCGACTTCCTTCCGGCCCTTCGATATGCATAAGCCGTGCTTGAACATGAACTATTAATTTTCCGTACTTTTGAGGAGCGAAAGTATTTGTCACAATGGGCGTAGAAGCGACCCAAAAAAATGGGGGGGGGGATAGGTCCATTCTTAGGCCAGTTTTTCCACTCACTGTCATATGATCAACGGTTCAAGTTGTAGTTTGTAGATGCCATCCTGAGCTCATCAAAATATTACACCCATGCCCCCACCCTCACGCATGCTGCTAAGGTTTAGCATATAACCTATGTTATACCTATGCTATAGAGCCTATGCTATACATAGGTATTGACTTGGAAGAATGGCATGACAAGCCCACTTGCCACCTCCCCCACCCATCATTTCCGAAAAAAAATCACCCCTGGTCATGC
Source organism: Imbricaverruca yamaguchii (assembly GCA_034440575.1). Classification (NCBI taxonomy): domain Eukaryota; kingdom Metazoa; phylum Arthropoda; class Thecostraca; family Neoverrucidae; genus Imbricaverruca; species Imbricaverruca yamaguchii. The sequence continues at coordinate 5,326,064 of JAOTOL010001663.1, forward strand.
TCCACCAGTGTCAGCATTAATGCCTGCAGGCCTATGCACACTGCCCCGCGCTCGCTCATTAAGTACACTATATTTATTCATGACGAAGTTCTTGTTCAAGTTGCCGCGGACACCTCCAACCCTACCAGCCCATTTTCGGTAGAGAAGGTGACACCCTTGCGATGATAACCGAGTGCCAGTAACTCTGGGCACCTACAACCCTACGTACCTGACTTCCGTAGGGAAGGTAACACCCATGCGTTGATAGCCGAAGTGTTTCGAGCGAATTGTGAGTTAGCCAAATGAAATGTTCAGATCGTACCACGGAAAAGCAAAAGTTTTCGGCGCGCCGAAGCCGTTCTCTTTTTCACGAACATTGTTTTCGTCGCCCGCCCCTTAAGAAAATCCTTGCTGCGTCACTGCGAACTACCAGGGCGGTCCTGGCTGTATAACTACCACGAGCTACCGCACAACCTACGCGTCATGCGATTCCATCCGCACCAAGAGAGCCGTTCGCGAGCTTGTGACGTGCAGCACGTTCCGGTCCACACCACCTCGGCGCTCGCGACGTCCTCCTCCGCGGCCGACGCAGCCGAGGCGGCCCAGCCGCACAACAGAACGCCGGGCGGCGACAACAGCTCGGGCGGTAGACGCCACGGCACTGGTGAAGGTCGCGCTCGACCTGCGAAGGTCACGGCCATTATCCCGCTCCGCCGGCTGTGACCGACACGCGCGCGTTGACTAACCCGCCGACGCACGGCGGCTGCGCGCCGCGGTCCAGCGCCTCGCTGAGGCTCGACCCGGGGCGCCTCGACCCGGGGCGCGTGTGTGGGCCAGGCGCTCTGGTCGCCTCCCGCACCACCCGCCGGACCGGGCCGGTCGCGTTATCTCGGGTAATTCTGACGGTCCTGTCGTCAGCGGGCTCGGCGTCGACGCGTGGTATTTGCTACCGTCACCGTTTGAGGTAGCACGACAGTGAGCGTTCAATCTCTGCATCGGTGATCTCCATCGTCGGCACGATGCTATTTCTCAGCAGAGTATGGTCCAGCAAAAGCACACCGCTTCTTTCCTTGTGGAGGGGCTTCAGTAATTTTGGCATTGACAACGTCGACTTCAGAACAAAGTCCTAGAGTTTGTAGCTCGTTACATTCTGGATTTGCAATTCCACTTCTAGTGGGCTTTCATTCGAGACTGGTTATGCTGAGAAATATACTTCTTGAGACACAACGGCTGTGCTTTGCTTGGGTAAATTTCGTTGATTTCTCCTTTTGCCTTGGCGAATTAACGGAAAATACAGAAAGTTCTACTAGGTGTCAACGTAGCTGACAACCACATAGCAGTGCGATGTAAAATGTAAACTGACATGCGGAAATGCGTGATTGGATGGGCTGATGGTCAGCCGGCACGGAAAGTGTGAGAGCAGGAAGTAGCCATGTCGTGATCACTGCATCCTGCCTCTGCTCCCCGCCGATTACGTGGCACCAGGTGTTGCTGTTACCGGCGACAATGGTCGCCTGGTCGCCCGAGAAACCAGCGGGCGCCCGCGCAATACTGTAGGAGACGTCGCTCTTCCGTATATCCTCAGGAAGCGACGGACACCCGCCACGCTGCCGCAGCGCCGCCAATTGCATCAACCTCCTATTCCGTCACGTACCTCTTATAACATCACATACCTCCTATAACGTCACATAGCTATGCTGTCATATACCTCCTATGACGCCACATACATCCATACATCCTATCACGGCGCATACCTCCTATGACGCCGCATATCTCCTATGACGTCACACACCTCCTATGACGCCACATACTTCATATGACGTCACATACCTCATGACGCCACATTCCTCCTATGTCGTCACATACCTCATATGACGCCACATACCTCATATGACGTCACACTGGCTTGACATATGATGTCACACTGCTGTGAAATGGCTCATGCCCGCAGGACCTCGGAAACCATTTCTTCGTCGGACATGGGCAGAGATGCGCTGACTCTCCGAGTGACAGCGCACCCTCGAGACCGCTCCGTCGTTGTAATGACGGACGAGGACCGCCGCAGCCTGCTCGTTCCGCCGAATGACCTTTGCTGACCTTTGCTGACCTTCGCAGGCGCCCGGCCAGCCTGGCCAGCCCTTCAAGTTCACCGTGGCCGACTCGTGTGACAGGATCAAGGAGGAGTTCTCATTTCTGCAGGCGCAATACCACAAGTGAGTTTTGTCCGATTGTATCCGTCTGCACCAAGAGGAACATCGGGGGGTTACAGCAGGAGTTCACCAGGAGCTTACTAGGGGTCTCATCAAGAGTTGCAAGAGTATACGCTGAGGGGATTCTCCAGATATGGATCTGGGATTTTCACGGAAAAAGTGGAGGGAGGAGTAATGCGACAACGTGAAATGAAACCACAGAGAAGTGCAAAGCTTGCGATATGTTGCGTGTTTGAGGGAGGGGTGACATATCGTCATATTGCTGAGCAAATGTGAGTTTCTTAAATCCAGAATGTCTTGTGAGACTTTCACGCTTGCCCTTTTACTTCAATCATGTTGCTTCCCTTTTGTGCCAGTTTGTCGCCTTTAAGCTGTATGCTTCCTCCTCTACTTTTAGAAGCCAGAATAAACCGATTAATTAACGCCGTCGAGCCAAAGCACAATTGCCTTACTTTGACGCTTGAATTGCTAGCCTGGCACCAGCCGGCTGTGTTTTCTTCGTCTTCCTCGTGTACACGGGCGGCCTTTGTTTGCATTTACATGATCAACATGGTCGATGCGCCCTAAAGCCCCAGGAAGCCTTTGCATTCTACGTGATCAACATGGTCGGTACGCCATAAAGCCCCAAGCGGCCTTTGCATTTCGTCGCTCCTTTAGCACAGGCCATGCGATGAGGACAGACGATACACGTGGCTTCTAGCGGCACTTAAATGTCAATCCGGTCTCACTGGCCTCCAAATCGACTGGCTCCATCGTTGAACTCACTTTCGACGATGTGCAGGAATCTCTGAAATCTGGAGTCCTACAAACCGGGCTGGCGTGTGCAATGTGCATAACACCAGCGTGCCCAATACTCACAAACAGCGCGCGGCGCTTGTTGTTGCTCAGTATGCAATCACCTACTGCGACGCTAGCCAACAAGCGGCTGTCGGGTTAGCGGTCGGCCGGCACCGCCAAGTCACGAGCGTTGCCACTTCACTCAGCTGGGAAAAATGCATTGCAATGGTAATTGTGTGGCGACGAGAAATTACCCGCCAGGGAATTAATGCCGGCGGAGCAATTCCGTTGGTGCGTCGTTGCTCGTCGTCGTCACGCGTCGGCGGCGGGAACGGTAGGGGCCACAGTTGCCGTGTCAAGTGGGCGGCTGTCGCCCCAATCGGCGCCGAGCTGTTTGCACGTCCACAAGCCGCGCGAGCAATGTTGATGGAGCCATCGAGTTTGGCTGCGAATTGCCTGCCCGCTGTTACGCTCAGGGATCGCGGAACTCCATCGCTGGAAGACGGCCACACCGGCCTCCCGACAACGGCCCGACGGCCACTCGACCACGACCCGACGGCCACTCGACCGCGGCTCGGCGGCCACCCGACCGCGGCTCGGCGGCCACCCGACCGCGGCCCGACGGCCACTCGATCACGGCCCGACGGCCACTCGACCACGACCCGACGGCCACTCGACCGCGGCCCGACGGCCACTCGACCACGGCCCGACGGCCACTCGACCACGGCTCGACGGCCACTCGACCGTGGCTCGACGGCCACTCGACCACAGCCACCAGATCGCGGCTCTGTGACGCAGATTAAAACGATATTACCTCTCCCCCCCCTCCCACCCTACTGTATGACCAACGCAGTCGATGCGCCCGTGAGCCCAAATAACCAACCAACCCTCCCACCGCCTAAGCAGGTGACACAGACTGTGCCGTTGGCGTCCCCTCCGTCACGTGACCTCGCAGCCAGCGCGGTAGTTAGCGCGCGCTCGACGGCGCGCATCAAAACAGGCGGCTCACCTGCGGCGGAAAAGGGATGCGGCGCCGTCCATCATCCCCTCGCGCGCCACCCCATTCCGGTAATCCGCGCCGATAGCACGCGCGCGTGCGTGCTGCTGCCCGGATAATTACGCCGCGGTGGCGGCGGCCGCGGCGCGTCGGCGGCCGTATCTGGGCCACCGGCGAATCGATTCGATCTGTTGCCTCCGGCGGCAGCAGCGGCGGGAAGGGCCAATCGTCGCAGTCGTCGCTGAGCACGACCGTCGCAGTCATGATCGCTAATCGTGAGACATCACCAGGTACAATCGCACAGCCTGTTGCGCGAACTTTACCGATTTCACCGAAACGCTGCAGGCCGGCGGAAGTTAGAAGCGGCGACGGTGGTGTCGCCAGCTCTAGCGGTGCCGAGCAGACCTCGTGCCTGGACGGCAGAGTGGCTGCACGGTCAGGGGCGACGGGATAGACTGCGACAGACAGAGCGCCCCAGCTGGCGGGGGGAGCAGCTGATTGTCACCACGTTCGGGGGATGGCGAGTGGTGTCTCGCCCGGGCGTTCACCGGTCCGCTAATTGGATACAAGCGTGCGCTCTGCGGCGCCGGCTCCCGGGAGGTCGCCGCCGGCGCCGCGGGCGGCGATTGGCCGCATCTCGGACACGTGTCGAGCGCTGATTGGTCGTCGCGTGACGCGGCTGCTGCCGGCTCTGTGCGGTGTCGAGCCTCGACCGAACCCGGTCAGCCCGCGCGTGATGGGCTGCACAGCGGGTAGCGGACAGCCTCCACGCTGTTTGCAGTGCCGCCGCCCCCCCCCCCCAAAGGGGTGGGGTGTGGTGGGGTGAGAGGGGACGTTGCAGCCGGTCTGTTTGGCGTCGCGAAGATGACGCTTGATACCGCCCAGCCGGCTTTACAGCTGCACTTGCGTCGTTAGGGGGTGCCCCCCACCCCCCACCCGGGGCGTGTGTGCGGTGGGCCCCAACAGCTGTCGTTACGAAGCGGCGGTGGTGTGTACCCACTAGTCGCGCATGTTATGTCAGAGATGCGTCCAGATGGCGCGGATATGCCTATCTGCCCGACTTCCTGTGCACGAGTAGGGGAGACCATGACCTGGACCTGTTTCACCACCGGAAAAAGAAGATCAGGAATAGTGTATTGCGATCTAAATATATTATGGTTCACTATTAATTGTAGCCCTAAAACCACAATAACCAACTACGCATCGTAGCACTGGGAGGTCCAATGGTAAGACGGGACCGTGCCCCCCCCCCCCACAGAAGAACACGGGTGTCCCACGAACTTTTGTACTAAAATGTTATTTTCTCAAAATATAATTCAACTTGATAGGAAAATCTGTCCTTAACTGGACCCAAGGCAGAAGTTGTTATTCGAAATCGGAGAAGCAATATAAATCCCCCTCTAAAGCGACCAAAGACCAGCGTTCTGGATTTGCCTCTGTAGAGTATAACTAAGGGTAGTGAAGCAGTGCATTTACATCACAAAATGACGTACATCGTTGTTTTCTTTCTTACGGCGGTTGGACAGGTCTCGAAACTGCATATGTTGCCACTCAGAATAGTATCCACAAAGGGCATCTGTCTAACTGCGCGTCAACAGGTCAGAAGCGGAGGGGCATGGCATACTCAAATGGGTGGTAATGTGGGAAACTGCGACAGGAAAGCCCAATTACCGCCCTAAAAAGGGTAGTGCTCATGATAATCACGTTCGTAGAAATTAGCTCGAGTGTTCCATAATCTTCAGTGTCGCCCTTCGGAGTAGTTGCAACATATCAGCACCAATCTTAGATCATATGGTTCTTTCATCAAGACGAACAATACTGCTATCTTGAAATTTTCGAGTAAGTCAGGATTACAGACTTGAGGCTACGTCAATTTCACGGTTTTTTTCGGTACTGAGTGTGGAAAATAGAACTTGTTATGATTTTGCTCGCAAAAAAGATGCTCCAGAGCATGTCATGGTCATTCTGGTTTAAAATATTTAAAAGATTCATAACATAAATTCAGTTTAAGTATGATGTATATCCTGTATAATGCCATCGTATACGGAGTGTTGCTTTTCCCCCTTAAATCACATCTGAATTCGGGTTCAGCGCCTCCGAAGTCATGCGACATAGCATTGGATAGGCAACCAACGACCTGACATGGCCGCCTGACCTCGTATGATCTGACCTCATTTGACCTTTCCAAGGACTCACTTCCCAACCAGTGTACGCTTAGGGGAATACTGAAGTGATCGTGTCATCAATCTATCCATTGTTCCAGCGTGACTTAAAGTCAGGTCTCTAGATCCGAACTGAACGGAAAACGGAAAAGTAGCCCGGACAGTGTAGAGAGACCCCGTGATACCACTTCTGTACGGTGTTGACTTCCCCGGCCAGGGTGGTCGCTGGGCGCTGTTTCCTGGATACACAGCAATCGATTTAGTGGCGAGCAGTCTTCCCCCCGGACGCGTCCGCGTAACTGCAAGGCGATACGGTCAATATTTGAACGCATATTTGCGTTGAATAAACTATGAGGCGCGTGCTTTCCTTCTGCTGCCGGCGGCGGCGGCGACTCACTAGCGTCCGCGGCTCTGTTTGGTCGCGTGATTGGTCAATAGTCTGGAAGTTGAGGACCGCGTGCCGTTATTGACGAATGCATCGGTGGCCGGCTGCCGTAATTGGCGGCCGCGCACGGGCGGCCCCGGGGCGGTCGGCGGTCGGCGGCCTCGGGGCGGGCGCGGAGCGGTCGTCGCCACCGACCCTGATTAATTGCCGGCAGCGTCGACGGCGACGCAGGGCGTCGATGCGGCCGCCGTCTTTGTTCGCCGCGGACGCGCGGCGGCTTTGTTGCGGGCCCGCCGCCGACGGCGTCTAATAAACAGTCATCAGGCAGCCGACCGCAAAAGTTCGGTCGTTATGAATTCCCGCCGGCGGAAATGAAGCGCGAGCGCTCTTGTATTCATAGGGGTGGTGGCGGCCTCGCCGCCGGCGGCGGCGCCATCTTCTCGGCCGAAAACCGGACGGACGACGGAACGTTTTCTCGCACGAGTGGTGATTGACATCGTGGGCAATGGGGCGCAGCATCCGCATTCTCCCGCTCTGTCCTCGGCGAGTAATTAATCCAGGTCCGGCGGTCGAGCATGGCGCCGATTGGAATATTCAAATTCGCTTCCGTATGAACCAATCAAATCCGTATCAATATCCGTGCCCGTTGGAGATTTTCATTCGTTATCCACTTCATTTCCAAAAATGTAATACAGCTAATGGGTGTTCATAAGTGTTGAGGTAGCGATGTGAAAAATTCAAGTATCAAAAGCATGGCATGTCCTCTCCACATTAGCACAGCACTATTATTTTGTATTGTCTGTCTCTGCCATTGACAAGTATCTGAGTGGCGTGGCAACTTTCTGACGGCCAACCGTCCCGAAATGACGTCATACGTGTCCATAATTGTCCAATATTGAGAGAAGGAGAGAGGAGTTACCCTCCGCACTCGACAGCCACTTCCCCGGAATCCAGCTGTCGGTCCATTGACGTCACGTTTTCCCCTCCGTGGTGACTAGTCCAGGGATAGGATGCTCATATCTGAGCCGAAATATTGCTGGTTCTGACCCCGCCTGTCGCTGCTCCTCGCCCACGCAGCCGCTCGGCGTGAAAGATGGCTGACACCATGTAAACCAGTCGAAAATCGCGACGCTACCAAGTCGGTGGCCGCGTGGTAGCAACCGATAGTCAACCAATTATTTATTTATTTATTTATTTATCGATGCATGCCCTCCACGTGCAGTGGCTTTTATGGGCAGATAAAACCATTGTCCATTGTCAATTGTCAACAGATAGTAAACCATCATAAACCGATGGACACCATTGTCAACCGATAGTATACCATCGTTAACCGATAGTTAAACATCGTCAACCAATTGGCAACCATCGTCAGCCTATAGTCAACCATCGTCAGCCGATAGTCAACCATTTTCAACCGATAGCCAACCATCATCAACCGACAACAAACCATCATCAACCTACAACCAACCATGCTTTTTCCTCTCGGTATTCACCAATGTTCCTGTCTCTCCGGTCAATATTAGACCTTCCGGCTTCAGTTTCTCCTGGGGGAGGAGATAGATACTCTGGACCTACATATCCATTCCACGCAGAGCGTTCCTGTTGCTTAGCCTGGAATGTCAGCTGGTGGAAAGCATCCTCGAGAAGAACCCACATTCGATGTTCCTCACACAATCGCCTAGCCGGCGTCTCCCAGCACTTTATGACATCCACGCCGTTCCGTCCCTCCACTTCGCCGTCCACTTTTCACCCGACGCCGGGCGGTCGCCGCCACTTCAGCGGCTCAGCGATCAGATGCAGTCCGATCCCCCCCCCGCCTGTCGGCGTCTCTCGCTCTCGGTCCCATCGTTCACGGTCGGCTGCCGCCCGCCGCGAGCCGATAACGACGCGGCCGCTGCCGGGGATGATTTTCCGGCCGCTGAGCACCTCGCGCTATCGACCGGGCCGACCCGCTCTGGCGACGCGGCGCGTCTCTTCCGCCGGGCCACTGCCGACCGAGCGCCCCCTCTCCCGGCCGCGCCGCTCCCCGCGCCTGGCCGGGCACGACTTTTTTCATCGACCACACGTGGTGGCCGTCCCCCCCCCCTCCCCAGTCCCGCGAGTCGGCCGGCGCGTGGTGCCTAACCGGCCACGAGCCGGCGTTTTAATTGAGCGCACGAAGCGCCGACGCGCCGCGCCGGCCGTCCCCTCGCCGGGGGAATGGCGGGCGGGCGGGCGGAAGGGGGGGGGGGCATGAAAATTGCACCGGCTGGATAATTTGTTTACGGCGCCGACCGGGTTGCAGCCGGCCGGCCGGTTGTCGCGCCGGTCTCGTCATCGCCGCCGTGAATAATTGAGAGGGGGATGACGTGATTCGACGTCACCCCCCCCCGCTGCGGCAGCACGCCGTAATCGTCGGATACAGTTTCGGCGCGAGCGACGCTCCGTGCGCCGGATTAGCCACATATTGGTCTGCCGCCGTCACGGCAGCGACGCGAGGGGGGGGGGGGCGATCCGGTCGGATGGGAGGGGAGCACTCTGCCCGCGGGGAGCACGTAAGCCAGTAAATCGCGCGGGAATCACGCGCCAACGGCCGGCCGCGCGCACGAGACGCACGCTGGCGACGGGACTACGCCGGCCCCAATGAAGCTAAATATCCCCAGGGGCATTTATAGAACGCCCAAGCCGCCAAGTTCGTTACGCCAAGGACTGTCAAATTTAGGCGTTTGTTTGACTGGAGCACCACCAAGCAAGTCGATGCGCCCTAAAGCCCTAATGACTAACCACAAAGCACAGGTAGGAGCGTAGTCAGGTGAAATGCCGGGTGAAAAGGGTGAGTTCTTATGTAGGATGTATTCCACGCCCCTAAATAAGAGGCTGAGCCAGGCAGCAATTGGCTCGTCGTCTGAACTCAGCTTGAGCAGATGCATTGATGTAGTTAAGATAGTCGTTGGATTGCTAAATGAACGGCAGCCATGAATGAATTACCCTAAATATTGCTGATTTATCCTTCCTATACTTTAATATCATCTCACGCTTGCAGTATTTCAGTTGTGTGCTGTTCCAGACAACATCGGTCTTGGACGTTTTCGCTTCCACCGCTTGAGCCAAGACTCAGGCCAAAACCAGTGCGTCGACAGCCGTTCATGGGGCTGTTCAGCCCAGCGGCGGACCAGCGCTGGGGCCGTGGCGGCACGCGCTGACCAGCCGGCTCCGCCCGGAGCCCGACTGTGACGTCACGACGCCAGAGGCGGCCGAGCGGCGTCGGCGCGTTGTGGAGTCGGCCGGACCAGAGTCGGCGACAGACAATACGACGCCAGCCGTGTCGGGCCGATCTGTCCGCTCACCATGGGAGGACGGCTTCAGCTGACGGGGACAGGGATGCTGGTGTCGCGTTACGCCCCACATGACGCAGGAGGGACCTCAGCTGACGGGGACAGGGATGCTGGTGTCGCGTTACGCCCCACATGACGTAGGAGGGACCTCAGCTGACGGAGACAGGGATGCTGGTGTCGCGTTACGCCCCACATGACGCAGGAGGGACCTCAACTGACGGAGACAGGGATGCTGGCGTCGTGTTACGCCCCATATTACGCAGGAGGGACCTCAGCTGACGGAGACAGGGATGCTGGCGTCGTGTTACGCCCCATATTACGCAGGAGGGACCTCAGCTGACGGGGACAGGGATGCTGGTGTCGCGTTACGCCCCATATGACGCAGGAGGGACCTCAGCTGACGGGGACAGGGATGCTGGTGTCGCGTTGCACTCTGTGTGACGCAGGAGGGACCTCAGCTGACGGAGACAGGGATGCTGGTGTCGCGTTACACTCTGTGTGACGCAGGAGGGACCTCAGCTGACGGGGACAGGGATGCTGGTGTCGCGTTACACTCTGTGTGACGCAGGAGGGACCTCAGCTGACGGGGACAGGGATGCTGGTGTCGCGTTACGCCCCACATGACGCAGGAGGGACCTCAGCTGACGGGGACAGGGATGCTGGTGTCGCGTTACACTCTGTGTGACGCAGGGGGGACCTCAGCTGACGGGGACAGGGATGCTGGTGTCGCGTTACGCCCCACATGACGCAGGAGGGACCTCAGCTGACGGGGACAGGGATGCTGGCGTCGTGTTACGCCCCATATTACGCAGGAGGGACCTCAGCTGACGGGGACAGGGATGCTGGCGTCGTGTTACGCCCCATATTACGCAGGAGGGACCTCAGCTGACGGGGACAGGGATGCTGGTGTCGTGTTACGCCCCACATGACGCAGGAGGGATCTCAGCTGACGGGAACAGGGATGCTGGTGTCGCGTTACACTCTGTGTGACGCAGGAGCGACCTCAGCTGACGGGGACAGGAATGCTGGTGTCGCGTTACGCCCCATGTGACGCAGGAACGACCTCAGCTGACAGGGACAGTGATGCTGGTGTCGCGTTACGTCCCACGTGACGCAGGAGGGACCTCAGCTGACGGGGACAGGGATGCTGGTGTCGCGTTACGTCCCACATGACGCAGGAGGGACCTCAGCTGACGGGGACAGGGATGCTGGTGTCGCGTTACGTCCCACGTGATGCAGGAGGGACCTCAGCTGACGGGGACAGGGATGCTGGTGTCGCGTTACGTCCCACATGACGCAGGAGGGACCTCAGCTGGCGGGGACAGGGATGCTGGTGTCGCGTTACACTCTATGTAACGCAGGAGGGACCTCAGCTGACGGGGACAGGGATGCTGGTGTCGCGTTACACTCTGTGTAACGCAGGAGGGACCTCAGCTGACTGGGACAGGGATGCTGGTGTCGCGTTACACTCTGTGTGGCGCAGGAGCGACCTCAGCTGACGGGGACAGGGATGCTGGTGTCGCGTTACACTCTGTGTAACGCAGGAGGGACCTCAGCTGACGGGGACAGGGATGCTGGTGTCGCGTTACACTCTGTGTGGCGCAGGAGCGACCTCAGCTGACGGGGACAGGGATGCTGGTGTCGCGTTACGCCCCATATGACGCAGGAGGGACCTCAGCTGACGGGGACAGGGATGCTGGTGTCGCGTTACACTCTATGTAACGCAGGAGGGACCTCAGCTGACGGGGACAGGGATGCTGGTGTCGCGTTACACTCTGTGTGGCGCAGGAGCGACCTCAGCTGACGGGGACAGGGATGCTGGTGTCGCGTTACACTCTGTGTGGCGCAGGAGCGACCTCAGCTGACGGGGACAGGGATGCTGGTGTCGCGTTACACTGCGTGACGCAGGAGGGACCTCAGCTGACGGGGACAGGGATGCTGGTGTCGCGTTACACTGCGTGACGCAGGAGCGACCTCAGCCAAGGCAGACAGTGATGCCGTTGCTTGCATTTCACTGTTTCACTGACGACGCTACGGGCGCTGCATGACCGATGTAGTCGATGCACCCCTAAACTCCAATAACCAACCAAGACAGTGATGCTGGCGTCGCATTGCTCACCATGTGACGCAGGATGGCGAGTGTGAGACACGAATGCCCAAAGGTTTTTGTGCGTGCGAGAGGTGTGGGGGGGGGGCACGCTCCTTGATTTTCTCTAATCTTAACCATCAACATATGGCGTTGACTGGAGAGAATTGGTCTAAACATTGGCCCTCACGGCCAATTTTTGGGTCGCTCCTATGCCTTTGGTAGCCGCTTGCCTGGGAACCTCGCAGCTCATAAGCACCATCAGGCGCAGTAGTAGGAGTAGGAGCACCAGGAACAGGCGGTAGTCGGCCGACACTCCGACCCAGCACCGTCCTCCTCTTGGTCCACTCAACTCACATGCCCCCCCCCCCCGGCCCGCCGAATCGTGTGCCGGCACGTGAAGCACGCCAGGCGGCTGACAGCCAGCGTTGTTCCTGCGCGAACAGAATCCCGACACCCGCGAGTGTCGAGAATCTCGACACCTCCAAATGTCGGGAATCCCGAAGGGTGCGCGCAGCGGGAGCGTGACTGCTGCGAGTCCGCCGCGTCCCGCCCGCCGAGCTTCGGATCAAAGTCGGACATCGTCGAGACACTCGCGCAAGCCGGTCCGCTTGGTTGCGGACTCCGCTCCGCGGAGCGCGGAGCGGAATCCCCGGGAAAGATGCTGCCAGCGTGAACGCCCACGGATTGAAGTGGTAGTGCTGGCAGATTGGGCACGAAGTGGCGACGAAATGATGTGTCGACGCCGCCCGTCGGGTCGGTTTGGAGTGCCCGGGACAGAATGGTGGCGTTGGCGACAGGCACTTGATCGCCGCTTCAGTTCGGGAAGTGCAACAGTAGGCTGACAGTTTCCTACGCAGATGCACGACTTGTTTGGTCGCCGCCGCCGCCTAGCCACAGCCGAACAGAGCTGGGAAGCCACCGACGTCGTCTCCACGCCCTGGCGCCGACCAGTTCCAACTCCACGTCATGGTCTCGGAGTGCGTCACCTTCAGCCCGTCGGACGCGGTGGCTGCAGCCGTAGCCGGCCGCCGTCAGAGCCGAGGATCGCGCCTACTCCTGGACTCGACGGAGCCCAAGCTGGCTCTGCCTGCCGACCGCACGTTCGTCGCCGCGATGACGCTGTAATTGAATGCAGTTCTATCATGCTCTCGACCGTGGCCGTCGGCAACTGGATGCCCGATCATGCGTTGGTGGTCGACTTTATAGGGGCGCTATAGTGGTGCCGGCGCGCCGGTGGAATTTAATCAAACCAGCACCCCCGCCCCTGTCAGCTGTTTGTCCGCGTCCCCTCCGTGTGCCTTCCCTGTCGCCCCCGGGCTTCCCCGGTAACTGATTTCATCAGCGCGAGGTTCCTGTTCTCCATTTCCAGGCCCACGACGCGCGTGGCTGTCTGTCGGGCGGTCTTTAATCTTGTATCGGCACTGATGAAAAATCTACGGCGTTCTTTTTCCTCCAGCCTCTACAAACCGTGGCTGCATTATTAATGTGGCGGTGCCTTTAGAGGAGAAATCCAATTTGGTCTATTCGCCGCTATTATTTTGTGTTCGCGGTTCGCAAAGATTCGGGGTGATCGCTGGAGATGCCGCGTTTTTGAAACGTGGACCAGCCCGCCAATTTGAGAAAAAGACGGGCGGTCTTTTACTGGTCCATGTCAGGAGAGGCTGGTCCGCTACTGGTCAAAGTTGGGATACGCTGGCGAACATACCGTATTAAAGAATGCTAAATAGTGTGTATCGCGCCTGCTATATGTGTATTTATATGCTGCATGTCATATTAAACTTATCCCTTGCAACTGAATATTGAGTCACTAATATGCAACAACATATGTCTTCTTTTCTAAACATTTATTTACCCGTAATCGGTTGATTCAAAAGCGAGGCCGTATTTGATGGCTTAGGTCCATGAGTTGGGCCTAAGCCTAACATGGCTGGGCCGGCGTGGTCCCCGACTTAGTTTATAAAGTCCTGTTCATGGGCTCGTCCTACATTCCATATTTGCTGGGCCGGTGTGGTCTCCAGTTAAAACTTTCCCCCAAAGGTGGCTTCTCTAGTTAACACTCATGGGCGAACGGCAAGAGACAGATGAAGGCATTCCCAAACTTCTGGAAATTTAGCATTGCGCCTCAGGCGTTGTATGGAAGGGATCGATCCACATACCTTCTCGCTCGCTTTGGAGGTAATCACTCCGAGACCGAAATGCTCCCGGGTGTACTTCCCAGCTAAGATCCAGCAAATTCATCTCCAATAAAATAAACAATTGCCAAGGACAGGGAGTCGTGCTGTGTTCCGCTCACTCACTTTGCCTGCAACTCCTTTCTCCTCATCTCAATAACTACAAAGTGATATGTGTGTCACCCCCCCCCCCCCCCCCCCCCCCCCCCCCCCCCCACCCCCCCACCCACCAAGAGTGCAGCGAGTTCTCGCCTCGCCGCCACCACACATCACAGCCTGATTACATTGGCCAGCACACTGTGAGTCACCAAATCGAGATCATGAACGATCTGAAGGGCTCTTCAACCGAACGCAGAGTTAGATTTCCGCTCGAGCTTCGATAGCTGAGAGCGCGCCGGTCGACCCGGAATCTCTCTCGTGCATGCAGTTGGCGCCAAGCCGCCGGGCGACTCTTGTCATTGGCAGCAGTCACAGCTGCTCCGACTCGCCAGCGGCTCTGTTATGAGGCGCTTATGACGCGCCGGCGGCTCCGTTATGAGGCGCTTATGACGCGCCGGCGGCTCCGGTATGAGGCAGTGATCACGCGCCGGCGGCTCCGGTATGAAGAGGTTATGGCGGCTCCGGTATGAGGCGGTTATGGCGGCTCCGGTATGAGGCGCTTATGACGCGCCGGCGGCTCCGTTATGAGGCGCTTATGACGCACCAGCGGCTCCGTTATGAGGCGCTTATGACGCGCCGGCGGCTCCGGTATGAGGAGGTTATGGCGGCTCCGTTTGAGGCGGTTATGGCGGCTCCGTCATGAGGCGGTTATGGCGGCTCCGTTATGAGGCGGTTATGGCGGCTCCGGTATGAGGAGGTTATGGCGGCTCCGGTATGAGGCGGTTATGGCGGCTCCGGTATGAGGCGGTTATGGCGGCTCCGGTATGAGGAGATTATGACGTGCCGGCGGCTCCGGTATGAGGCGGTTATGGCGGCTCCGGTATGAGGCGGTTATGGCGGCTCCGGTATGAGGAGGTTATGACGGCTCCGGTATGAGGAGGTTATGGCGGCTCCGGTATGAGGTTATGGCGGCTCCGGTATGAGGAGGTTATGACGGCTCCGGTATGAGGCGGTTATGGCGGCTCCGGTATGAGGCGGTTATGGCGGCTCCGTTATGAGGAGGTTATGGCGGCTCCGGTATGAGGAGGTTATGGCGGCTCCGTTATGAGGCGGTTATGGCGGCTCCGGTATGAGGAGGTTATGACGGCTCCGGTATGAGGCGGTTATGGCGGCTCCGGTATGAGGCGGTTATGGCGGCTCCGGTATGAGGCGGTTATGGCGGCTCCGGTATGAGGAGATTATGATGTGCCGGCGCCGCGCAGCGACACCGATGTGGGCAATCTCTCGGGGCACGAGAATATCTCCCAATATTCTCAATTCGTGGTTGTGTACGACGCCCTTGGGAGTCGTACGGGACGTTTTTCCGCCCGGGGAAATCTTTGTCGAGTACTGTAGTCATGGATTGTTATGAGCGAAGGCGAACCAGAACACGAACTATCCGAGTGTATATGATGCAACTGCTCACCTGAACGACCCCCTCCCCCGTTCCCACGTCTGTGCCGACCCCAGTGCGCAGCCGTCGGCACCGCCACGCTTTACCGACCTTATTCTCCGTTCACAGCCTGAAGCTCGAGTGCGAGAAGCTGGCCAGCGAGAAGATCGAGATCCAGCGTCATTACGTGATGGTGAGTGGTGCGCTCTCTGGTCGGTCGCAACGGACAGCTGCGCCGGCGTCAGGAGGCAGGGGCAGTGTCGGGTGGGGGTCAATGGCGACTGGGCCAGTGGGGTCTGGTGGGGGTAGTGCCAGTCTGGGCCAGCGTCGACTAGGGGTGGTGTTTGGTGGGGAAGTGTTGACTGGGAGTAGTTTCCGGTGGAGGCATTGTCGACTGAGTGACTGTGCTGACAAGGTCAGTGTCGGCAGCGGATGGTGTTGGGTGGGGCACTGCCGCTCCCACTAGGACAACGTTGTCAAATCCTTGCCCACGCTTGAGACAGGCCCGCCCACCTCCCTGCCGGTACATTTCCCTCTGGGCGCCCGGACATCACGTCCGGCCTCGTCACAATTGGAGGAGATGGGCGCAAAGTGACCCTTGATGTCGACGCGCCCCTAAACTCCAATCCACCACCACCACAATCGGAGGAGCACGGCTCCGACTTCTGGCGCTGCGACTGGTGACCCACCCGGTGCGGCGGCCACAGAATATCGGCCTCAGCCGGTATCAGCCGCACTTGACTACGGCAAACGACACCTGCAGGCGGTGTGGCTTTGTGCCAGTGGCGTCGGCAGCACCTTCAACTAGGGGGTGCGGTGAGGGAGGAAGTGGCAGTGTGACCTTCGTTTTGTGAAATCCTGTTGGTGGGTGGCATGGATGGGGGGGGGGGTGAGTGCACGTTACACCTTTTACTGTGCAGTTTTTATCGGATGGAACGCTGTCATATTTGGCACATCGGGTGCGCAGGCCGTGATGGACAGTGGCTTCTGGACAGTGGCTGGACAAGCATGGACAGTGGCTTCTGTTTGTATACGGCAAAGGATGCTCACTATCTGCACAGCTTCACCACAGCTTGGGGACGCAGCGATCCCTTCTGTCTTTCTCCGTCCATACCCCAATACGCCTCTGTTTGCTGGTACAAGTGGTGAGACAAGTGTTCCGATTTGAACGGAACGGCCTGCCTCACCTCCGCATGTAGCCGATATGGTCGATACCGTGTTCAGATCAACTGCTGCACTTACAGCAAGCACGCTTTCGATGATCCGCGTGGACGGGGATGGCCGAGTGGTTTCAGTGCTCAACTCTGGATACAAAGGTTCAGCACTCGCACCGCTCGAACGTTTCCAAATCCCACGGCACGCCGGTGAAACAGTGTGGGCGGCGCCATTAGCCGTGGTCGCGCATAAAAATGCGTCGTGAACCACCCAATAAAGAACGGGTAAGACCATCCGGAGCTGAAGCTGGACCGAGCTTCAGATCGCACGAGCTGGGGTGGGGTGGATCTTCACGACGGACACGACACTGCCTGGGCAGGCACGCCTCTGGGACGGCTCGATGGTGGTGTTAAAGAATGGCTAGGGCTGGTCCTGGTAACGCCGCATGTAGCCGTAAAAGGGAGAGAGAGAGAGATAGAGAGAGAGAGAGAGAGAGAGAAAAGAGAGAGAGAGAGAGTGTAGGGAAAGAGGAAAGAGTGAGATAGAAAAGGATGAGTGTGAGTGAGGTAAAGAGTGGAAGTGAGAGAAGGATAACGAAAGAGAGAGAGAGAGAGAGAGAAAGAGAGATACAGAGTGAGAGAGAGAGAAAGAAAGAAAGAGAGATACAGAGTGGGAGAGAGAGAGAGAGCGCAGGGAGGGAGAGAGAGTTGGTGGGAGGAGGGATCGGACGTTAGGAAGTTCACTGCGGTCCACTTCACGAAATACCCGTCTGGACGAAGAACCGTCAACCTTTGCCATTATTTTCTGTTTCTAAGATACACTGTCAGTCAATAAAACAACTGGAGTGTAAGCTTATTATGGCTGTAACACGGCGCACCTCTTGTCACACCTTACACCGAGGAATGCTCATCGTTCATAATTGCCCTCTTCGTGCCGTAACTGGACGCGATATGGGCACGGAAGCGAGGCTCCCTAAAGCCTAAGTAACTGGCACTGTTTATAAAAGTAGCAAGTGATCGGCCTGGTTGTGGGTATTACAGCGCACGAGGAAAATTCCAATGCTGTTTTATTCTGCTGCGAAAATGTCAGGCATCGCTGCCCAGGCATACCTGGGCGCAAGTTTACGATGAATCCCGAGAATGCATGCCCGTTGGGCAATACTATGGTGCGAAGATCCGGCGATAGAGGGCTTCAGGTGGTTGAGGATGGTAAGTGTGACTTATGAGCGCTAATTCCGTAACATTAATGGAGGAGGAGGTAATGCGTGGAGGAAATGAGCTGGCTGAATTGGATTCGTAGGGGAGGGGCATCCCGTAGGGTCTCATGTTAAACGCTGAAATTATTGATGAGCCAAGCCAACATTGAGGTGGGGGCTGCCCGCCCGTAAAAGCATACAAATTGACACCCATGGCGTAACTGTGGGGTGAGCGGCTCCTTTAGCGAATTGTTTCAACTTCACGTGAACACCTACCCACGTACAGGAATACACATTAAACGAACAACTGTAAAGCTGGAGTATGGTCGGATAGTGCCTGCAATTGTGCCCCCAACCAGTCTCCTGACACTGGCTTGGTCGATTTTCCGCCGCGTTTGGCTGTCAAACGACGATTGCATTAAGGTGGCGGCCAATATCCCAGTCTGAGCACGCAGTGCCTGGCTGCTCGTCTATCGCGTGCGCAAATGTTGTGCTGATCGATCCTCCTGCATGATGCAATGACTGCATGACCGATCCAGTCGATGGTTGGTTATTGGTTTTACAACACATCGACCGTTGAGTCATGTAGCGTCGCCAATCTCTCACGCCGATTGGTCGCCGATCCAGTCAATGCGCCCCTAAGCTCCGATAGGAAAATTATAAAGTAGATAGGTATGGTACCCAGGTATGGGAGGTAGGCACCTTTAATATCCCAAAGCGTATGCCACATCAGCATGGACTGCGTCGTTGTATGGCACACTCCAAGAAGGAAATAAAAAATGAAATCATGAAGTAAAGCATCGTCATGAAATAAAACATTTCTGTAAGAGATATGTTACATTCATTAAAGTGTTCCGGAAACTAGACACCTGGTGTTTGTAATCCTAAGGAACCACATTTTCGCATTCGGAATACGACACCCCGTTACGAAATAGTTCCATGTTGTAAAGTTGCTCTTTGTGAGTGGTCAGAGAATTTGAATCGAGAGAAACTATATGAATATGGATCGCTTGTTCAGTTCTGCGTTCGGTACACACCGTAAAATTACCGGTTCGGTCATGCAGAGGCAGCAGTATAATTATTTGTTGCATGATGTCTTAAGTGTTCGGCAACCCCTTCCCCTACTTCCCAATAAACATATGAAGATCAGCAAGCTGATCTGATCGATAAAGTAGTAGTTTCCCTGCTACAAACCCACCCCTGATCTATGCGTGTGTGTTGCACTCCAAACATGAAGTTTGTATGGTTCTGAAATTACAAATTGGTATACTAAAAGTGAAATGTTTATTAATAGGGAAGAAGGGTCTCACCGGTTTGCATGGCCTTGGTCTCAATTGTAGCTGTGGGCAAGATGGTCTTCAACGGAATTTCCTGGTTCTTGAACCAACACTTCTAATGCTGGGCAAAATTAACTTCTGCGAAGTCGTTGACAGGGGCCTACCATAAGATCTCTGAAAACTAACGTATCACATAATGATTTTTAACCTTTATTCTGCGTAAACCCGGTCACCCTTCAACAACCTTCCAAAAACGACGCCGGCGCTGACGACAGGAGAAGCAGGAAAAGGACGCGGAGTGAATGCTCCCATATGCTTCAAACTCCTGGGAAATCCGGATTTACCTCACGAAATTTTCTTTCTCCATATGCTTCCAACTCCTGGGAAATCCGGATTTACCTCACGAAATTTTCTTTATAAGCCGGATTCGGAAATCCAATCCAGTTCGCTGACGAAGGCGCTTCTATAACTTCTGAATTCCGGATTGTTAAGGAAATTCGGATTTGCTAGTGTCATGGAAACATAGTAGTAGGTGTGAGCTCCATGCAACGCCAGCAGTGGCCGGAAGTCACACTGGACGTGCGACCATCGGGGTGGCACCGACCATCGGGGTGGCGATGCGAAAGCACCCTGTTGAGCAGCACCAATCCATCGTCTAGTTGGTCGTGTAGTTTGATGCTGAATCATCACCGTCTTCGTGCCTGCGGCATGCAGTGGTGGATTGTTCGATCATTCTGCCGGGCGGACGTCATTGGGCGCCGTCGATGTGCAGCGCATCGGACAGTGGTCGAGGTAGCTTGGTGACAAGGTCAGCGAGAGCCTTGCCATCCAAAGCTGCAGCACCAGCATTGTCCTGCTCCTCCTCGATCTTGATCAAGCGCATTGCGTCACAGTGCGCTGTCAGCAGCGTTTTTCTGTCGTCTTGCCATTTGCTTCGCTGGGTAGCAAGTAATTGTGCCATTTCTCTGTGTCTTCCACATGAATTTCCGCTACGTTTCATCCAGCTTTTGGCAGCCTCCGTTGTGACCTGCAAGTCCGAATTATCGCCTCCTTCCAAACATCTGATGCTTCTTCGATACCAGCCAATATCAATATCAGCCGCTCCTTGCTGGGATAATTCTTCCACATGATGTATGTAGGACAGGAGGCGTAGGACTTCTTCTTTAGATGGGAGCTTAGAACCAGTCAGTAATTCGGACGGGTGGTCTGCTAGGAGAACATTGTTTGCCTTCCACGTATCTGACTTTGGATTTGGAGTCGACATCATTGCCATATGGGAAGGAAAAAACTCGAGTCAGGAACAAACGCAAGGTAAAAGTATGGACTTTTAAAGGGAAGTGTACGAACGTTTAAGTTCCCCAAAGTGAGTCTCACCAAGGTGTGTTGTTTTGTATACTTTTGAATGGGCACTTGTCCTCTCAAGGTTGGCTCTGCCTCCCCCAATACATTCAACTATTAGTGTGGGACCCTATGGCGTGTACTCCCAATTCGTTTGTCCCTGCCCATTGCCTTCATGTATTTTCCCCAAAACGCCCCAACAATAAAAAAAATAAACACCCGTGTCGAGACCTTCAGCACCGACACACAGCACACAGCGGGGGATCTGCCGGCCTCTGTCGACGGCCCGGCTCAGCTGCTGGCGTAGCCGACGTGACTTCCGACCGACAGTGGTCATGTTGGAGGCGACGCGGTCGCTGAGGGCGCCTGGCGCGGGTACCAACCTACGGTGGATCGATGCGCAAGACGAGCCGACGTGTGCGTTAGAGACGAGGGATGGATTCCCAGGACGGCTGCTACGGGGTGATGCTGAACACGGTGGAGTGATGGCTTAGAATGCGTGGGACAAATTCTTAATTGTCGGCATCGCTGAAGATGAACCTCGCTTAAAGGGAGAAAGTGAAGCTTGTGCTTCATCTAAATTGAACAGTAAGATGTGGTGCGATATCGCGCCGCGTGCATTGCTGTGCCTTTCCCTTTCGCGAACCTCGCGTACTACTGTGATTTTGCACTGAGCGCAATTCAGTTTGCCCATGACATCATGCAACTCATGTCAAAAATATTTCAAAAGGGCTAGACTAACTTGCGATGGAATAAACTCCATTCATTTTCTTCTAGTACGAGACCCAGAAAACACGCGGATTTGTGCACTTCTTTTCATTCACCATCGAGCGAGCGAATTTACCACGCAGATGCAGATGCTCGATCCGGCCGAAATGATCGTGCACGACAGACGAGCATCTGGATATTGTGTGCACCAGTGTATGAGTAGGCACTGCTCTGTGCTCCCGTAGTCGTTGTTCTTTGTGTTTTTTTTTCTGAATATATTTGTGCTGCTAAACTTCGCGAAAATCACGAACACTGGTATGCAGAATTGCCTGTGATAGCTGAAAATATTAACCGATCGCACTCAAAGTTCATATTTTTTATCGCATATTTGCATGTGCCGG
Source organism: Imbricaverruca yamaguchii (assembly GCA_034440575.1). Lineage (NCBI taxonomy): Eukaryota > Metazoa > Arthropoda > Thecostraca > Neoverrucidae > Imbricaverruca > Imbricaverruca yamaguchii. The sequence goes on from JAOTOL010001663.1 coordinate 5,347,753, forward strand.
CGAGGTTTCAGTTTGAAATTCGGAAGCTCGCAAAATTAGAACGACCCTATTATCCATCCATATCGCCAACTGCTCCATCGTCAAGATTGGTATCACGAGCTATCATGAACGGCACCATTTTATAACGATAGCAGAGACGTAATGATTGCAAGGGGCGTTCCCTCTATGATATGAGCGATGAGCTCTTCCACTCCGGTGACAATGCTTTCTGTTTATGAACGTTCAGGTCAGAGAGCACCAACAGCTGTCGTACAACTCCCAACTCTTGTCCTGACCTCAGTGACACCCGACGGAGGTGGGGGGAGGGGCTGCGAGCCAGCTGATCCGCAGACCACCCGCGTTCGGCATCCGAAGAGGCGGAGGTCGTTCGACGCGGGCGTGACGGATGTTGCCGATACATCTGTGTTCGATTAGAGCCGATAACCCTGCCCGCAGCACTCATCACAACGACTTTGATCGTCTGTTTTGAATAGCTCGTGCCGCATCCACCCTGGCCCAGATTGAGGTGACTTGGCGGGACGATTAGTGGTCGTACATCAAGCGGATGATGATGTTGGCAGTGTCAGCCGCTGATCTATTAAACGATGTTCGCGGCATTTCGAGCAGATATGGAGTACAATGTTGGACGTTAAATGCGCCCATCTTGCCTCTGTCTGTCGCTGCTCAGTAAACATGCTCACAATTCAAATTGTCATCGCATTATAATGTGTGGTTTTGCAACGCTATTATTTCCGTGCGCGCTACTGTGAATTGTGCATTATTTATTGTCTGTCTTCCCCCGTGCGCAGCAGCATTACTCTTCCCTTTGTCAGCATTTCAATCTTCTCTGACGGCCGGAAGCTTTAATTAAATTTATCGGTCCAAGGTAAGCTCTGAATTACAATTTCACAATTGTCGTGTTCGCACGCGTGCATTTACTCGTCATCATACCACATTTCTATGAGAGGAGAGGTCTGACAGAAAGCGGATTGGCATTATTTTCTAGCCCGGAGAAATAACAATTTAATTTTGTCGCTGCATCCTGTCTGTCCTCAAGAAATTTCAGATTGTAAATTCCTTGGACCTCTCCGCAAACGAGACATTTGCACATTAGTCTTACTATGATGTTTGTAGAAACAATTCCTGCATGACGCCTCCCCAGGACCGCCTATTTTGGGATCACAATTCCACTGCCAATTTCACTGAGGTCTTGGGATAGGATTGCTGAAGCACAGCATTGGGATCTGTCGCTGCATCGAATATAGCGGCTTACATTTGGCTCCGCCTTCACAAACCTTAGCCAGTGTGACGATGGTCTCGTTTCAGCCAGTGAGACAATGGTCTCACTTCAGCTAGTGATACCATGAGCTAACTTTAGCCAGTGAGACTATGGAGCAATTGGTGGCGGATGCTTGGATTTTTTTCAGGTCGATTCTTGCCATACAGAACCCTTTTGTAAAGTGCTAAGTGTGTATTGAAGGGCTGGGATATGTCCCCAGACTGCTCCAGTTATGCAGCCATGTTTGAAGTCACCAGCAACACAGCTCTCATTAGACTTAAATGTGTGTATATATGTATACACACACACACACACACGCACGCACACACACACACACACACACACACACATATATATATATATATATATATATATATATATATATATATGAACAGCATGATGTGTAATACGAATGGTTCATTAAAGCAAATATCAGCGATACTTTTGCGCGGGATAGTGTGAGAGGCTTGATATTACCAAAGGTGTGCACTCGTAGGGTTGCACGTTCGTTTTGTGAGTACTTGGCAAACATTGTAGGTGCCCATGTAGCTCCAGCCCGCAGAAAGAAGTAGCTACGGTCAAGTGGAGCGATCCGTCATACAGGTTGTGGTCTCAGAAGAACAGCCGGGTATATGGCACCTCGAAGCTGTAACAGCTTGTTCGTACTTCAGAAGATTCCTGGAGATCCATAGGATAACATCACGGCATGCCGTGCAATGGGAGACCCTTTCAGAATATGCGGCGTATGCAGTCTAATTAAGACATCAAGAAATAATCCTGCTGCAGAAATGGTTTTTTGTTTGTTGGTGGAGCTCCTTAGTTAAATTACGTTATATTTCTGCCTCTTATTATGAAAGAGCATAATCAATGCTACAAGCTACGGAGCTACAAGCTGCAGAGCTACAAGATACAAGCCCTCTTGACCTGGCTCAACGGTCGAAGTGTCGTAAAACCAATAATCACCGAGGAGTTACCCGCAGCCCCAACCGGAGCTACCAACTGGCGTTGCTGCAACTGGAGCAACCAGCTGGCGTGGCTCCAACTGGAGCTACCGAGTGGAGTTTCCGCAACTGGAGTTGCCAGATGGCATTGCCGCAAAACAAGCTCGCTGTTCGCGAATTATGCATCATCGAGAACAACTGCGTGGTGCCGGACTACTTCTGGCGTTGCCACAGTGCATGAGTTTTGCCATGAAACCATTATTCCCGTACGAGAGGCGCCCATGCGATCGCTGAACGAGCCAGTGTAAGTGTTAAAAGTGCACTGCAGTCAAACATTCGTGAATATCAACTGGAACTATTTGCGAAACCCCTGGTGACAAATCCATCGCGTTTCCTGATTTCCGTCCAGGGCGGACGGCAAGTGCCGGAGCTACGCTGCGAGATGCGTGGCAAGCTGGCCGTGCACGAAAATGCCGCCGCAAGTCCCGTCCTTCGATCAAACATCGTGAACATTCCTGGTGAAATACTGTGACGAAAGTTTGTGAATATCAAACTGGAAGAGCAGGTCTGGCTCTGAACGAGAAGATCAAAATTAAATAGCACGTCTGACACGCGAACGCGAAGCGATGCTGAGAAAAACGTTATCACTGTTTCAAAAGCATGCCGTGCCGGTCGCAAAATGACCAAACCTGCTCGATGCGCCCTAAAACTCAAATGACCAACCAACCAAGGGCAGAGCTTCTCAGCAGAAAGAACTCCTATATACCCCACGCACGGAAATAGACTCACTGGGCCTCGCCCTCGCTGTTTTTTTTTATCATGCACACATGTTGGTGACTGTGACGCTGGTAGGTTCAAATATCATTCTGACAAGTGTCATCACCAATATGAGATTAAAGGATTTCGTGATCAATAGTTTAAATTATCGGTCAGTTTTTAGCAGGACGCTCGCTTTTCACTGTCGACGAATGCGCGATGGGCTATGGTGGGTGCTCGTGCCGAAGTTGCTGACGTACCTCTCTCTTCTCATTTCAGTACTACGAAATGTCCTACGGGCTGAACGTGGAGATGCATAAACAGGTGAGTGGCACTCATGTAGACACTGAACGCGTGTGCATTGATATCTTAATGCACCACGAAACTAGCGCGAGCGTGTGCAAGGAAGGAGCATCGGGAATTGAATACCAGGTAAGGCATTCCGGAGAAGTAAACAGATCGTGTGCTAGCTTGGACATTTTGTGTTGTGTCACGTCAGCATGTACATGTACATGCTGATGATATGTGTGTACACATACATGTGCTTTAAGCATATGTGACACTCAGAGGGATCTCGCTTCTGGATGATGCGGGAACGGCTGAGTGGTTCAGATGTTGGGCTCCGGGTACCAAAGGTCCCGGGTTTAATGCTCGCACCATTCGGAACATTTCCCAATCCCGTGGCCCACCGCCGAAACAGGGTAGGCGGCGCCATTGGCCATAATCGTGCATAAAGTTCGTCTAGAACCACCCAGTAAACAAACAAACAAACAACTCGTTTGTGGATGCCCTGGTCGACACAGTTTTGGAATCAAATAGTTTGTATGGACTCAAATGCATTGTGGACCCGCGGAGTCTAAGTATAGTCCTTCACCAGCGCCTTTTAGAACAAAATTGGAGTTCGTTCCTCCTGTTGAGATAATCTCCATGAACCACTGAAGTCTAGATACATATCAGGGGTTCGTTTATTACTGGAACATTTGTCTCGGACTTTGCTACTAAATCTCGTATATTTTCACTTTCACCACGGCCATCTCTCGACCTTTGACCAACAACAAGTCTTAAATCATAGATAAAGCGTTCGGTTTCTCTTCTGGCTGAGAGTCTTCTTGTTGCGCTGCTGCTGCTTTGTCTTTCCCAGTCAAGCCGCTTCATTCCCAGAAGCGACGGATGAGCGCCTCGGTGTCCCGAGATGCGCCACGCCGTCGTAAGCCTTGTTAACATCAATCATAACCGTAGGCGCAGCGCTGGACGACACAGGCCAGCGTGGCAGGACATGCCCACAGGCATGCGCAGTACGATGTGACTGCAGCACGCAGCAGCAGTGCGGAGCAGAACAAGAAAAAACGTCAGCAGAGACCATACAAGGGCGGGAAATCAACAAACTCCTTGAGCGATAGCGACAGGGCAGTCGTCAGGCGTGAACCCTCATTTCCAGATCTAGCCAGGATTGCCGGCGTGCTCACACGGAGCGGCCGCGTCGAGACGAGCTGGCGTTACAGCTGGAACGGAAGAATGGGCCAAGTCAGATGTATTCTTCCGAAGAGGTAGCCTAAACGAGCCCCAAAAAACTTGCATTTCCCGCCTGCGACATAAATTGTCTTTAAACGAGTCGCCGAAAACAAGGATAGGTTTGCAATGCGTGTCGTGGAGGCCCCTGCCTCTCACGCTAGTTGTGTTAGGACGGTTAGAGATCTCAGAAGAAGTTAAAAGTTGTGATACAAACACTATCTTCAGCGTATACTCAAGCCATGCGCAAGCCACTATAGTAGATAAAAGAAGGTGGGCATGACCCTCCCCCAAACTTTGACGTGGAGCACTTTTCTACTTCCATGCTTGGAAATCCTATGCGTCAGATTCATTTGCGCCGGGGAAGGGAGAGTTTCAAGGGGATGAAGAAACGAAAATTCCTGTTTCGAGTACTACCGCTTAGAATTTAGCCTTTCATAACATGGCATCTAGTACCTCACCGTTTCTTCTTTTTTGGCTTTCTTGGAAGATTTATCTGCATGTGATTTATGCCAAAAGATGGTGTGGAGGTCCCCGTGCCAACAATTTTTGGTAAGAACTGCCTGCTTTTTGGACGCATGTTCACACCACCACATGCAATACAGCACCATTTTACTTGTGCATCTTTCCTGTTGACTATTCCTGCCTGCTTCGCCAAACCGGTGGTGCGTACCGTGATGACTGGTTGAAGCCATGACGACCGCCTCCATTCGTCCTGTCGGGCTCCACACCTCTTCTGAAGTGTGGAGCCCGACATTCCTCTCCACATGTCCACTCCACCTCTTCATCCCGGAGTCTCGCAAGGGCCGCAGCTGGCCAAGGCGACTTTAATCCGCACGTTATCACCACTGAGCAAAGCCACGGTGACGAGAGGCCGTCCCCCAACGACACCGGGAGGCCTCAGGTCCAAAATGTGCAGTCCGAAAACACTGCATGGTGCCGAGTCTCTAGACGCGCTTGTAGCTCTGCGACACTAACGCGCGAGTACTCGCCGGGACGTTGGCGAAGCCGCACCATCCCGACGGCGTCAGCGCCGTTCCCGGTGGTTCCCCGCCGGCTGTCTGCGCGCTACGTTTGGATGGGATGCTGTCGGCCAACCGTTGAGGAGCGGTGCGTGTGGCTGACACGTGCAATTGAACTGCTTCTGACTGGCGCATCCGGCTGATGGTTCCCTCGCCGCGCAGAAATTCTTTTTATTGAGGTGAGGGAATTAATTCCCGGGCGGCTGGTGGGTAGCTCAAATACGCAAGCAATTCCACCAGCGCATAGCAGTCGTGAACAGTCTTGAAACATTCTGTGCGCGTTAAACATATTAAACAGCGATAGTTCTGAATCCTGGGCGGCATTTTCGTTCACAGCAGTGTCATACGTTCTGGGAAACTCGTGACTTGTTGCATGACAAGTGAACTGGGATGTCTCTACCAATCTCCGCATGTCTGTTTTTAACAATCCCGTCTACACCGTCCACCGCCAGCAATCCTGTGCACTCCGTCGGCTACCAGCAATCCCGTGCACTCCGTCTACCGCCAGTAATCCTGTCCACTCCGACTGTAATCACGTCTACACCGTCTACCGCCAGGAATCCTTTGCACTCCGTCGGCCGCCAGCAATCCTGTGCACTCCGTCGGCCGCCAGCAATCCCGTGCACTCCATCTAGCGCCAACAATCCCGTCAGACCGGGCGAACGAAATTTAACTCACCCCGCTCGTACCGAAGACAGACGCGGCAATTTCTGGAGGAAACGCTGCCGTCTTAATAGCGCCGTCGCGCTAAATGTTGTCCGTTAATTACCGCCCACGTCTGCTGCGGCGTGTGGCGTGTTGGAGCGTGCCCCCCCTCATTTCGCCAGATGGATGGACGTCAACGATGTCCCGAGGTATGTTCTCCCGGCAAAGGGTTCCGCGTGGAGCGTGGGGTATTGGGAAAGGAAATTCCGAGGCAGATTGCGTTTCCGACTCAGTGGAAAGTCTCTTTTGGCGTGTTGACTACGCGGTAAGCCCGTCAGTGTAGGTAGGTTAGTGAGAAGTGGGGAAACAAGCGCGGCTTTGTTTCAGAGGTCTAATGAGATCGCGAAAAGTGGGTAGTCATGTACACCCACCCCTGCTTACAAGTTCTTGCACTTTTACTCACACGCAGAGGAATGGGTTTACGTGCTGTTGAGGGGGCATGTATCCCTCAATGTTGCCTTCCCCAAATAAATTACAATTTTAACGTGGGACTCCTTTGGAGCTTACCCTCTCCCCACTCATTTTGGGGCCACCGATTGCCTTCGTGCATTGTCCCCCCCCCAATAATTGTCAGAAATCAAGGCCCGTGCTCCCACCAGTCCCACCCTGCCAAATATTCAGATTCAGTAAATACTCAGAGGCACCAGTTTGGTTTTAAGACGTTGGAAATCACAATGCTAAACTTTGAAGTGACTTTCTCCATCGAAGCGAGGATTCCACAGCTATCTCTCTGAGCCGGCATGAAAGATCCATCATGTAATTGTTTTTGAATTGGTACAGCTGCACAACACGAAATGTTAAAGCAAAATCGAATACAAAAGGCAATTCGAGTTTACATGTAGCACGACATCGAGATGCGTACCGAATAAATGCACTTCGTGGCAACTTTATTCGGCTAACTAAGCTAAAAATCATAGCTTTGGAGCCGCTTTCCCTTTCCTCGACGGACATAGCCGTTGGGTATTGGAGGAACGAAACCAGCTAGTTGTCACAAACCACACGCATTCCCGACTGCCTTCAGTTGGCGCGTCCAGAAACAGAATAAAAATATCTGAATCCCATAAAAAAGTGCGGGCAAGCGATCGTGCAGAGCTGTTCGCACTTGCGGATCTACGTTGTGTGTGTTGGGTTGGGGGAGGTGGAGGGATCCAAGTCACGTCGCGCGTCTGGCAGCTTTTAGGCACGGCCTGCAGAAATTAACTTTTTGTGGAAACCCTGGACGAATTCCATTAGGGAAGTTCTATTAAAAAACATCCCATTTCACCCGTGGTCATACAAATACAATGGATTTCAAAACTGAGATAGGTTTGTTTTCTCCCACTCACCGATACAAATGAAAGCCTGTTTCCTGATCAGGAAAGGTCAGTTTGGAGTGCTGTTTGGTCTTTCATTTCTGAGTTCACGTTGTTATTCCCCCTCCCAAGAAAGACACTTTAGTTTCAAGTCGATGTCCGGGAATGCACAGCGATTGGCATGAGTGGCTGTTTGTAGTGGAACTGGCACACCCGACAGTACTGGAAGGTGTCCCTTGGGACGGACCAAAAGATGAGCTGTCCCCACATTTCCCCGCTTGGGACGGCACGACTGAGACGTCCCCTTCCTGGATCCCCAAACGACTCCCCTGGGTACTTCCTGGGCGCGTCACTGCTCTGGGCATTGCCCTTACCTGAACTCCGATCAGCCGGAGTCGACTGAGAGACTGAACGCTCGTCGAAAGGCGCCCTCCAAGTGTTCGATATTTGTAGCACAGCTGTAAGTAGTCGAATGATGATGGTGTTTCTTTTTCCCGAAATACACGGCTCCGCAGTGAGCGGCATTAATTGGCGGCCAGGTGGCGCTGACGGTAGTGTGCCGCTGGCGAACGGCGGGGATCGGTTTTGGCCGGCTGCCTAACCAACGGTGTCAGGCAGTTGAAACGCCGCCGTCGGCGCTGGCTGTATTATAAATATGACCGTGCGATCGAGTTATGTGCTTGTGTATCTGGGTGTTAGTCCGTGCTTATTGGTTGATCCCGTAGATCAACAGACATAAATTGACCTGGCAGCTGGCATAATCGCCAACTGGGACGGGTTTCCTCCAGCTTCAGCTATTCTATTCATGGATCGCCACCAGGGGCGTATGCTTCCATAGGACAGGTAGGGCACCCCCCCCCCCAAAGGCGTGTTGGTGTATCGTGACAGCGCAACATTGTCAAGCCAATTTCACGCCGCGTTGTGTTCCGCCCGAAGGTGAGCGAAAATTGAGACTATGTGCAACCCTCCTCGCATCCCCCTTCCAAAATCCATTTTGGCATCCTATTGCCTTTATGCATTGCGGCCTCCTAATTATCTTCAAAACCTTTACCTACCTCCCTCCCCTCCCCCTACCACCCAATATCCTCGACGAGCTCAAGCAGGATCCTCCAGTACGCTGATTCAGCTGCTTTTCTTAAGCGGTCTTCATTTGTTCTACGAAAGTTGTTCCAGGTCCACATCTCTAATTGTCACAGAAAGGTGACAGGACGATCTTAGTCTTGCGCGATACGACACTCCATTAAATCTCATCAGTGGCCACCCTGAAAAAGCAGTGATTGCGGTAATCTTTCCTCCATACTCTTCACGTGTGATCTGAGCGACCAGTTTTGTTTCATAAATCATAGATAATCCTTTGTTGTCTGAATAGAGGTGAGCATGGGGTATTCCAACAATTCAGACAAGGGTGGCTTGTATTATTATTATTATCATTATCATTATCATCATTATTATTATTAGTATTAGTAGTAGTAGTAGTAGTAGTATTATTATTGTCATTATTATTATTATTAATATTATTATTATTATCATATATTTCGAGGACCCTTCATTAAATTAAATGCAATAATCGCAACAATACCTTCAGGAAATGTATCGTCAACCGCAATGGTGACAAAACCCATCCAAACGGCACCTGGTCCCAGAACGGACATAAACGCAGTACATGAACCCCTTGGTTCAAGTGTCAGATCCGCCTTTGGCCACAATCAAGCCTCCTGGTGTTACTACTATCATCTATCCACAGCACAGACCGAACAGGCACACACCCCGCTGCCGACAAACACAGCTCGAGTATACGCACAGTTCCTGACACCACAATTCGCAGGGTTGTTGACGCTCGAGCTGACGTTTCGTGCGCGTGAGTGCGCAGTGCCGCGACAGACTTTTGTGACGTGTCGACCGCTGCTTGCGGAGCCGGCGCGCCAAAAATAGTGGCGCGAGTCGACGCCGAGCTCAACCGCCAGGGCGGCGCCACCATCCACGCCTCAGTTAAATCGTCAGTTGGCCGCGTGGAAATGTTGAACCATCATTGATCCCAGCCGCCGCGACGGAGCGGCAAACCAATCATAGGACTCTCTATCTATGCGGTCGTTGATTGCTGATCAATACGGCTGCCGCCCGGATAGAGGGCGCAGAGCGAAAGTGAGAGAGAGAGGCGGCGAGGCGGCCGACCGGCGCCGGCGCCGGCACACAAGCGGCCGCGTCGACGTAATTGATACCGAGTCGCGCGCGGCCGTTTCCGACTCGGGACGCCACTCTCCGAGGACCGATCAAGATGGCGGCCGCGACGATAATTCGCCGCTCGATCGGCAATCGTGCCGGGCCGAAGGAGCTCTCGGCGCCGGCGGCGGCGGGCGTGCGCGACGGGCACGGCGCGCTGCGCAACCGACACGCGGCGCTGCGCGACGGACACGCGGCGCTGCGCGACCGACGGGTCGGCGGCCGAGACAATGGCGACGTCGGCGCCCGGGCCGGCCGTGCAATCACATTTATGGCTGCAGTTGCTGTTGGCGCCGCGGCCCAATGGAGAGAGGCTCGCTCGAACCGGCGGTTCGACCCGGTCTGTCGGGAGCCGGCGATGCGATGGGGCGCGCTTTCATTAGCGCCGAGTTTCCGCACGACACTGCAGCGGTAATGACTCGGGTCGTGAGTGCTGTCCGTGCCCGCCGACAGTTGTTGCTCGCCGCCGCTCGATGCTGTCGGTAATGGGGCGCGAGGCATGGCCGCCGTGAGTGGCTGCCGTGAGTGGCCGCGGTGGGTGGCCGCCGTGAGTGGCTGCTGTGAATGGCTGGTGAGTGGCTGCCGTGAGTGGCTGCCGTGAGTGGCTGCTGTGAATGGCTGGCGAATGGCTGCTGTGAATGGTTGGTGAGCGGCAGCTGTGAGTGGCTGGTGAGCGGCAGCTGTGAGTGGCTGCCGTGAGTGGCTGCTGTGAATGGCTGGCGAATGGCTGCTGTGAATGGTTGGTGAGCGGCAGCTGTGAGTGGCTGGTGAGCGGCAGCTGTGAGTGGCTGCCGTGAGTTGCTGCTGTGAGCGGTTGCCGTGAGTGGCTACTGTGAGCGGTGGGATGATCATTTCATGCAGGGCCTCGGGGCGTCCGTAGCTCAGTGGTTAAGCTGAGCGTCTGGCACGCCATAGGTACGGGGTTCGGTTCCCCGCGATGCCCGCCCTTCCTACCAGGGTGAGATGCAGCCGATGCCATATGGTCTCACCTGCTGAGTGTGTCGTAAAGCCACAATCCAATCCAATAAAAGGTCTCACCAAAACATTTGCATTGGCGGACCTGGAAGGGGGAGGAAACTGGGGAGCATGTGAATGTTCCCCATCTCTCAGTGAACGTCCCCCTTCCCCCATGGATGTATGGGATCCCTCCAGCACGCCCGAGTGCATTCTTCACACCCAACACTTCGCTAAGCGGGAGAGGAGGCGGCTAACGGAGTCTTTGGCGAATGGCGCCCATACAGAACGATCGAGTGCACCCCTCCCAGTCCTAAAAAATATAGAATTTACTGCGGAGAAATGGTGCCCTTCATGCCCGTCGATGAAATTTAAAAGAAGAATCTGTTGCCAATAATGCAGGGTAATGTGAATTGCACCAGTAATTTCACATATACCTTGGCCTGGTCCGTCCCTTCCTATATATCGAGTTTTTTTTTGTCTAAAATGCAGTTAAGTGGAGCTTTCTCTTATAAGGGGGGCTTTCCGTCTCTCCTGGGGTCTTCAACGTTCCAATTGCTTCTCCAGTGTTTGGTTAAGTCTCTCTCATAATTGAGGATTTCAACATGGACCTAGTGATGGAACCCCTCCAGTGCGCTTTTAGGTAATCTTCTTTCATTGCCACTCCCTCCAAATACTTATTAGACAGATTCACCCTAGAAGGAACCCGTAAGTAATAATACTTGGTAAAAACTACGTGTCCAAAATTTCGTGGTTACCTACAATGCACCTCTTTTTCTTTCCTATAAAGCGTGGAAGACAAGTTTTGAATCTAATTAGCATTATTGGTGCTGTTGGTTCAGCCATGAAATTGATAATCTGATTATCTGTTTACCCTCTATTCGAACATAATAAACTCTGCTTAAGCATAATGCAACGTCTGTCTTCATGGAGTTAGGGATGCTTCCACAGTTTCTAAAAATCCAATTGTTTTCCATTCATCATGTCGAGCTTGAGTTTCTAAATGAACAGTACGGCATTGTTGGTGCCGAATGACTTCGGCGTGCCAGCAATTTCGGCAAAAACCCTCAACAGCTAAACAGGAAGCACACTACTGAGCTGGGCAGTGACCGACTTCGGCCAAGATTATCAACAGCTAGACAGGGAGCACAGGCGGAGCACAGACCCAGCTGAGCTGGATCAGCGCGGCCCGCGGTGGCTAGGCTGCCGAGCTGTGGTGCTCGGTGCTCGGCAGTCTCCGTCGAGTCCTTCGTCGGCTGGCCAATTTCATCACCACACGGAGGTGCGGACAGCCCATTTGCAACCTGCGCCGTCCACTGTTTACTTTGCCGGCGCCTGAAGGCGCCCGGTTGTGTTTACTCTGCACTGAAGACCCCCGTCGCACTGTGCCGCCCGAACTCGGCGCGCGTGGCACAACTACAGGACGGTAGGAGACCAGCGTGTCACAACTACAGGATGGTAGGAGACCAGCGTGGCACAACTACAGGATGGTAGGAGACCAGCGTGTCACAACTACAGGATGGTAGGAGACCAGCGTGTCACAACTACAGGATGGTAAGAGAGCAACGCCACAGATCGAGGTCACTGCAAGAGCCGTCGAAATCCACTCCGCAATCATTCACATCGACAGGATTACGATTTAATCTTCGATCCTTTAAGTTAAAAAAAATCAGTCTAGTTCGCAGCCCTTTGTGTACTTCTTTCCAGGATACGTAATTATTGCTGAGCCGTGCATAACAGTACATCGGTGTTCTTGCAGAATGTGGAATATAGGATGCGGATTACGGAAGCAGATTCAGCCATGGTCTTGGAATTTGTGTATAGGACATGGCCACAACCAGGGGCGGATCATAAGGAAAATGGTCCACCCGCCCCCTCCACAAGAGGCCGAATATTTTGCACTGACATGACATTTACCCGAAATCTCATTCATTATACTAGGTAGATATTGTCTTAAACAGATCCGATATATGATTGATGTTCAAACCTGATCAGTTTTTAGAAATCGGTCTTTTTACTTCCATAATCCAGGCTTCTGGATCAGCCCCTGGGTGCAAACTACGACAGTGTTTCCTACCCCTTGCCACACCGTGGAAAATGAACCTTTCCAGCCACGTAGAAGGCAATCTGCAATCACCCGGCACGTTAATCTACATTAATCATTAATCTACATCTACATTAATCAATCTGCATTGATTGCTAAGCCCGGTAATGCCGAACGTAAACTAAGTTGCCACGGCACTAACAGTACCTAGTAGTCAGCTAAATGCTTGCCAACTTAAAATGCCGCATACAACCATTTCTGGCCGGAAGCTGCTACTTCCGGTGATGCAGGTTTGATACAATTTTATGCATAACATTTCTAGCACCAGCACTAACACTTTTCTCCCTTCAACAGAGTTCCGTCCCCTTCGAACTAGACAGCCAGATCCACTGGTGATGCGTGCTTGAGTATGCCAACACGGTTTTCTTTTTAGGTGGTCGCCGCTATTTCCTTCAGATTTGCACGGTGCGAAATGCTCCCTGACGTCACGAACGGTCCATATGTCACTCAGGCCGCAGACCGAATACATACTCGCCTCGTCCTGCAAGTTGTCTGCATCAAATGGTGGGTGTAAGTGCACTTAACGTACGTAGGTGTGTCTGGAGACAGTAAACACGAAATATATTCCTAGATTATGCTGTGGAACGGCAAACTTGCAGTTTGCGCCTTGTCGGACGACGCGCCGGCCGTCGGCCGTGAGTAACGAGGGCAGCACCGTGCCCCCGTAGCGATGCACTCGCTCATTACGGTTGGCGGTGGCCTCACCGTGCTCGTCGCAGATACGGCTAATGGGCGAGGCGTTCATTTGTGGCGGCGCGCGCTGCGCCGGCTGTCGGCACGCCGCGACCGGCGACGCCGCGGGTCGCCGGGTCACCGCTGCCGGCGACGCCGCAGGTCGCCCGGATCACGGCCGACGGCGGCGAGGCTCGCCGGCTCATCAGAGGCCGCCGCGACGCGCTCGCGCATCGCCGTGTGTGTCGGCCGCCGCCGCCGACACATCAAACACGCTGACCGTATGTGTCCGCCGCCGCCGACACATCAAACACGCTGACCGTATGTGTCCGCCGCCGCCGACACATCAAACACGCTGACCGTATGTGTCCGCCGCCGCCGACACATCAAACACGCTGACCGTATGTGTCCGCCGCCGCCGACACATCAAACACGCTGACCGTATGTGTCCGCCGCCGCCGACACATCAAACACGCCGACCGTATGTGTCCGCCGCCGCCGACACATCAAACACGCCGGCAGAACTGGACGCGCCGCCGCGCGACATAATGGCCGCGTGATGCACACACGCGCGGGCATACATTTCCGCCCGTTTGTCACGTCGTGTCGGCGGCTAATGAAGCCGGCCGGCGGTGCCGCCGCGACGCCTCAAGTGGCCCGGCCGGCCGTTGTTATGTTAATCGGACACCGGGACGCGACGGCACGAGACGACGGCCGACCGCCGGCCGGCCGCCTCGGCCGAGATTCGCATCGCGGCCGGCCGCCGGCGGGCCTGCTCGCGAGCGCCGCCGCGAGACGGGGGCCACCGCGCGCCCGCGCGCTCGACCGCGGCGCGATGCCGCCGCCGGCACGCGACAGTTTGGCGCCAGTGCACCGCACGTGCAGATGTGCGCGTGTACCGGTGATCGGCCGGCGTCTCGTGGCGCCTTCAGGGGCGCGCCGCGCCGCACCGCCCGCTGCTGCTGCTGCTGCAGCCGACACAGACGAATGCCAGCTGCGGGCGTGTTGCGCAATCGCGTTGCGCAGATCCTCCCACGAGTGTCGCCCGCGCGTGTGCCCGCCTCTGGCGGCGGCACGAGTGTCGCCCGCGCGTGTGCCCGCCTCTGGCGGCGGCACGAGTGTCGCCCGCGCGTGAGCCCGCCTCTGGCGGCGGCCAGATGACTGCTGATTGGCTCGACAGGTCAGCAACGGTTCATGACACGCCAGAGGTTCACCCAGCTGGGGGATGGGAAGTCAGGTATCTATCCATTTTTACTCTTGTCGGATATAAATTAATGGGAATTACCGGCCAACATCAATTAAACCACCTATTAGCGTGCCATGGAAGTGTTAATTAACTCTGTCAACTATGGACATCTAAATGGTTTCCAAGCCCACCCTCTGGGATTCAGAACAACGCGGCGCAATATTTGTATACACAAGCTGATACACCATGCGCCTGTTGAACACGGGTGCGTTTTAACACAATGGTTGATGCTGACACCCATGATGCATATGTTAGGTGGTACCTACCGACCCCTCGCCTAAAGAGCCAGTGTACTGTCGCGCATGAGTTATGATTTTCCTCTGCGGCATTTCGGCAAGAGGAAGCAGAGACATCCTGCAAACATTCGAAGCGACTCCCCTCTGTAACTGATGTGGCACACCGCTGACTTTTTCACGTGCTAAATCAGCAGAGACGGTGAATGGGCTTTAACATCAGAAGAGGTAGGTGTACCATCTCCTGTGATGTTGAAACTATATCACCTGGGGATATCCGGTACAGGTGTTGCGTTGCACACAGTGAGTCAGTTTGGTTTACAGTGTCCGCGTACAGTGAACAATTCGGTTTTCACTGCACGGCACTCAGTCAGAGTTCCTGCAGCGCACTAGCGCACCACTGCCGTCGGAACTCTTCAAAGGCTTCCCACGTAACCACTCGCTGACGATCAGTTTCGTCCCCGGGACGTTTCGAGTGCCCTCTCTTCATTGCGGCACTTTCGACCGTCGGACCGACCGTCCGACAGCTGCTGCAGCCGTCACATCGAGGTCGGGTCCACCGCCGGGTCGGCTGCCAACGCCCTGACACCGCTGCCGTGCGGTCGGCGCTTGTGGCGCGTCGCCCGGCCGCGCGGCGCAACTGGCGCTCGCCTCTCGTGCCGCGTCGACACCTGCCCGCCGTCGACGCGTCGCTGTCGCCGCTGGCGTGTCGCCATTGTGCGTCGGCGCCCCGCCCGTCGCGTGACAACCCGTCGCCGTCGTCGGCGCGCCGAAAATACCGCGCCGGCGCGAGCAAACAGAAATAAACGCGCCACTCGTCGCGGCGGCCGAGGCGCGCGCGCGCGAAATAATCAGCGTGGCCGAGCGTGGCGCGCGGAATGCGAATAATTTACCGGCCGTCAGGTGCATTTTACGGCGAGCGGCGCCGCCGAGGGTGCTGATTCGGCCGCCGGCCGGCCGGCGAGCAGCTGTTTATTTTCCCGCCACCGGCCCGGTAGGCGCGGGCATTTCATCGCGCCAACAAATTGTGCCAAAGGATAACAAACAGGTGCCCGACGGGCGGGCTGTAAACCAGATGCTCCCGCGGCGATAGATAAATATTATGTGTGACGTGCGGCGCATTCCGAGGCGGGCTGGGATCGCTGGGCGGTGCCGAGGGATCGAGACCTCACCCACGACCTGCTCCCCCTGCCGCGGCCGGCCGGGTGGTCCGCCAGGGGTCACGCGGACGATCGACCGGTCGTCTCCCAGCAGGCGCACGGGAGGTGGCTGGCCCAGCTATCAGCGCGCTATATCTGCTGGTTCGTCTGCGCTGCGAGCAGGTGGCTTATGGTGCCATCTGGTGGCAGAAAATTGGTAGCGGTCTGGCATGTGGCTGGGAAGGAGTGATGGTGGGTGTCGGCTATGATTACTGTGGAGGAGTGGCGCTGGGTGTCGACTATGATTACTGGGGAGGAGTGGTGATGGGTGTCGACTATTATTACTGTGGAGGAGTGGTGGTGGGTGTCGGCTATGATTGCTGGGGAGGAGTGGTGGTGGGTGTTGGACATGATTGCACTACCCTTGGTCAGGCACCACCACACTACCCTGGGTCAGACGCCACCACACTACCCTGGGTCAGACGCCACAGACGTCGCCACACTACGCTGGGTCAGACGCCACCACACTACCCAGGGTCAGACACCACCACACTACCCTGGGTCAGACGCCACCACACTACCCTGGGTCAGACGCCACCACACTACCCTGGGTCAGACGCCACCACACTACCCTGGGCCAGACGCCACCACACTACCCTGGGTCAGACGCCACAGACGTCGCCACACTACGCTGGGTCAGACGCCACCACACTACCCTGGGTCAGACACCACCACACTACCCTGGGTCAGACGCCACCACACTACCCTGGGCCAGATGCCACCACACTACCCTGGGTCAGGCACCACAGACGTCGCCACACTACCCTGGGTCAGACGCCACCACACTACCCTGGGCCAGACACCACCATACTACCCTGGGCCTGACACCACCACACTACCCTGGGTCAGACGCCACCACTCTACCCTGGGTCAGACACCACCACACTACCCTGGGCCAGACACCACCATACTACCCTGGGCCTGACACCACCACACTACCCTGGGACAGACACCACCACACTACCCTGGTTCAGACACCACCGCACTACCCTGTGTCAGACACCACCGCACTACCCTGTGTCAGACACCACCACACTGCCCTGGGCCAGACACCACCACACTACCCTGGGCCAGACGCCACCGCACTACCCTGCGTCAGACACCACCGCAGTCTCGCGGGCGCGCCTTCGCCGTTGGTGGCGCATATCGCCGCCGTCGCTTCCGACGTCTATCGTTTCCGGTCTGGGCGGACTTCCTGCGTCGTCGGCGTCGGCGCTATTACTTCCACTTCCGGTGGTCGGCGGCGGCCGACCGGCGCCCATCTCCGCAGCTCTCTCGCCACCGCCCTGCGCCCCGCGCCCCGCCCCGCGCTCCCGCCACCTCCCCCGCGCCGTTTTTGTCGCGTCGCCGGCGACACCGCG
Source organism: Imbricaverruca yamaguchii (assembly GCA_034440575.1). Taxonomy (NCBI): domain Eukaryota; kingdom Metazoa; phylum Arthropoda; class Thecostraca; family Neoverrucidae; genus Imbricaverruca; species Imbricaverruca yamaguchii. The sequence goes on from JAOTOL010001663.1 coordinate 5,365,225, forward strand.
CCGCGACTGTCGACCCGGCAAAAAAGCCCGGCGCGCCTGGAGAGGCCGCCCGGCAAGTTTCCGAGTGGGTTTTTGCGGCCGCCGAGCGCGTCGCGGCGGACTTTTTTCGCGCCAACAGACAGCCGGCTGGCGCGCGCGCGCCGGCGGCGACCGCCGAACCTGTCGGCTCGCGCGTCCGTGATAGCGTCGCGACCGCGCCGAGAACAGCGACGAGCAGTGTTTGTTTTCGTTGGTCGCTCCAGATGGCGCGGGCATATTAACAGCGTAACGACGGTAAACAGATGCTCCGGTCTGGCCGCCAGTCGGCCTCGGCCAACACTCACACACACGTGTCGACAATGGGGAGGAACCGGGCGGAGAGATGCCCAGTCGTAAGTGGCGAGGACGGAGAGCGAAATTGGGAGGTGTGAGAGCGAGTGCGCCGGAGAGAGACTTATAAATGCAGCCAAGAGGAAGAGGGAGAGAGATAAATAAAGTGACAGAGAGAAGACAGAGAGAGAGAAAGAGAGAGAGAGAGAGAGAGAGAGAGATAAAGAAAGAAAGAGAATGAGAAAGAGTGGCAGACAGACAGAGACGGAGACCGAGACCGAGATGGAGACCGAGATGGAGATGGAGACGGAGACGGAAACAGATACGGAGACAGAGACAGAGAGAGAATAACGGGAGCGATAGCGAGAGCGAGGGTGAGACAGGAGGGAGATAGGAAGAAGGAAGGAAAGAAATGTCAACAAAGCAAATGCATATATAATTGTCTCAACTGTGTTGCCTTGACGGTTCTGAAGGTACGAGACAGAGAAAAGAGACTAAGCGCCTAGGATGACCGGTTTATATGAGATATTGTAGCTTTCTGTGATCCCCTTTAAATGCACATCTATTTCATTGCTACAGTGCTGATTCCAAGTACCTCCTGCTCACATCGTTAGTAAACCGAAGAAGTTTCGGAAATGAGTATGTTTTGTTCGAGCCAAAAGCTGTATCGCTCCCAAGACCGGGTGCTACAACTTCTCAACGAGACGGACGAAAGATTAAAGTTCAGTCTCCGCCCCTCGATGGATTGTCGACTGTATTTTTTATATCGGTCTGCCAGAATGCCAACATGCGGTGGCGGCGTTTGCAACTTTGTCATGAGATGAGTCGCAAAGTGGTAAGGCAACACGGCGATAATGATACGCCGATGCACTTTTTGTAGCTTTTGTACGACTCTTTCCACAATTATCTTCACATGTGATACGGTAGTAATTTTGTGGCTTTTATGCTACCCCTTTCCAATTTCCCTCCCATTTGGTATGGATGATGCTTTCGAACAAATTATGGGGGCGAAAAATATCGAGTGGATCAATGTCTGAAAAATATGGAATCTGCAAAATATTAAGGTCGCAAACGCGAAATATCGAACTGCAAAATGTCGAATGCGCAAGATATCGAGCATGTAAAACACCGAATCGGTTTTTGTGAGGAAAGAAATCATGAGTTGATTGCGTCATTTTGCTCCACTTCGTCGCTAGCGTCTTGCTATTTAAGGTTCCTTGTAAAGTTATTCAGCCTGATGTTAATGTCACTAAGTATAAGCAAAATATACAACATTTAATTGAACACACGTTCAGAGCCACCCGAACCGCAAAGAATCGACCAGAATATATACCCTCCGAAGGATTACACCCAGCTTGCTATCGGAGACCGTCCTGAATGAACAATTTACCGGACACCCCGTGGATTCCACCCCGGACGGACAGAATAGTTGTGAGGGCACTTGGCCGGGGGCTACGGTCGCTGCGCTGTTGAGTTTATGACGCGCATGCTACACGAAAAGGTAGCACGATCTTCGTTTGTGCTACAATTTTTGGCTGCTGTCTTGACGTCAAATACAATGTTATTCTGCTCGGGTACATATATTCTGATAGGCAATTAAACACATTCATAAAACGCCGGAATAATGTGAAAATTGAGGTGGAGAATTGCGATGTCGACTAGCTCTGCGTGGAGACGACGCTACATGTCGGTATCATGCAGAGCTAGTCGACAGAGGTTTGTTCGGCCCCCGTGCATCGTATAGGCCAGCACGGAGAAAAGGATACTAGTGTGGTCAAAGATAGCCGTTATCCCCCATGATTCTGACAAGGGACATCGCCACAGACTATGATTGTAAGCAAACTCCATTCCGTGCTACGAAAAACCCAGTACACTATCGAGCGGCAGTGCGGGCTCCGTGGGCCATCCCGTCCTCTCGAAGTTTGCGTTGCTGGCAATGCCGGAAGCTGTCAAGCCCTACCTCGCACCGTCTCATGCAGTGCGTTGTCTATGTGTTGTATGTGTGTTGTGTGTGTTGTGTGTGTTGTGTGTGTATGTGTGTGGTGAACTTGGCCAGCCTGCCACAATGTTGCCGACATCGGCTGTTGCTGCCACTCGTGTTGAAGCTGCAACTCGTGCTGTTGCCGACATGGGCTGTAAGCACCCGATACGGCCACGCACCTCGGCCGTGCTAAAATAATGGATTTTCGTAAGGTGTGAGATGTCGAAATTTGTACAGCTGGATGGAAAAATCTGTTATGGAAGCATTCCAATTATAATATCGTTCCAGTCTTTCTCAAGGTCCATTCGAACCAATATTCATCAGTCCATGTTTTTTGTATGCTTTTGGAGACACCTAATGTATGGATACCTATGATAACGATATCGATTGCAATTCCGTGTTATTGGCAGATCGCATTGTTTAAGCACACCATGCCATAGCTAATCGCTGTATCTGGAATTGTATCACGAGATGCTTGTGCAATCAACTCGTAATGGTGGCCATAAGCATGCCACTTATACGCATAGCACTCCCATGAACAAGTCATGTAGAGTTCCTGAGCACACATCCACAAGCACGATGTCGATACGTCCCTGGAAAGGATGTCTACTCAGTGCTCAGCAAGTGGTGTATTCCACCCGATTTCACGAATAATTAACTACCGCACCACAGCCGCAGAGCGGCAACTTGCAGCCGAGTGCGGCAACACCGCCCGCTCGAACGCCATGCGCCGGCGTGACAACGCGTCCGCGTGCGTTACGCGTGACGAGCCGACGGCAGCCCCACGTCGGCGCTAATTGGACAGCCCTGTGCCTGTCTGTGCCAGTAATTGCCGCTGGCAGACAAGTGATTAGGGCGTGGCGGAGAAACTTGATATCGTCCGTGTGAATCAGCATACGTGCATTATTCAAATCCATTTCGGCGTCGTCGTTTCTCATTATGCGCCTCGGGCACAGGACGTGTTCATTTGGCCGTGGAGACATTTGAAGGGCGTTCGAGGCGTCGTAGTGGCTCGGCGCTGGCTGACTTAATTTGCATGACGAAACGACTTTCGCCTTGTTTAACAGTAATGAGAATGTGACGGATAGACGGACGTTACGGCAAGCCAGAGCCGGCACTAACTGCCCACCGACTGCTGTGTGGTGGATCCATCAAGATTATGGCACGTGTTGCATAATAGCTGCGGTTCTCGATGCGAATGGCTTGCAGTCTTGCCGCCTAGTCTTCAACGGGCCGTTGCATCAGTGCAGGCTGGACGTTCTCCAGCTGTGCGCTGACAGCCGTTCTCGCGACTCCGCTACCAGCTGACGATGGGCAAGGTGACCACTCAGGTCGACTGGCCGGCGGTTCGCAAGACCCGACACCTGAAGCGCAGGGTGAAGCCGCCTCGAATCAGCAGCGCCGTCAAGTACGGCCTGTCGTTCTTCAACGGACTGTTCTGGGCGCTGAGTGTGACGCTGATCGGCGCCGGGTACTACAGCATCGTCTCGTCCGACACGGCCGCCGTCCGGCTGACCAGCGTGTTCAGCACCGTGCTCAACATCTCCGTGGCGCTGCTGCTGATCGGCATCGTCATGTTCGTCGTCAGCATGGCCGGCATCTTGGGCGCACTGCGTGAGAACCTTCAGCTGCTGCAGTTCTACCGGCGCTGCGTGGTCGGCTTCCTCTGCGTCGAGTTCGGCGTGGCCGTGTTTTGCTTCGCGTTCCCCGGCTACGTGGACACGGTTGTGGACCGCGACCTGCCGGTGGCGTCGGTCGGCCGCTACCGCGACGACGCCAACATGCAGAACCTGCTCGACTTCCTGCAGCAGCGGTTCGGCTGCTGCGGCGTCTCCGACCAGGGCTTTCTCGACTGGACGGCCAACGTGTACTTCAACTGCAGCGACGACAACCCCAGCGCCGAGAGCTGCGCCGTGCCCTGGTCGTGCTGCCTCGACCCCGACCGAACCCCGGTGCGCGACACCGCCTGCGGCGGCGGCGTGCTGCGCCTCACCGCGTTCGAGGCGACGCAGCGCGTGCACACGGAGGGCTGTGTCGGCGCCGTGACGCACTGGGTGCGCCAGCACGCGCACATCGTCGGCGCCTCGTGCGTGGCGGTGGCGTTCGCGCAGGGCGCTGTGCTGTACCAGGCGTCGCGCATCTGCATCGTCCTGGAGCGCATGAGGCCGCGGCCGCCGCGCCCGCCGCCGCGGCCTGCCCTCTTCAGCCGGGAGATGGTGATGTGGTCGCTGCGGTGGGTGACGGGCCGGTGGCCGGAGGAGGAGGAGGAGGTCGGCGCGGATGATGCGGACGACGCGGACGAGGGTGGGCGAACGGGGTCCGGTCGGCGCGGCCGCAAGAAGCGCTCCAGCCGGAGAAAGCGCGACGTCGAGGAGGGCGGCGGTGGGAGCGACCGGGGGCACAGGGGCGCCAAGGGAAGCGGGGCGAGTTCGCCGGGCTCGGACGGAACGGATTCTGCGGGTGATACCTCCGCGCGAAAAAAGAAAGCTGACGCCACCCCGAAGTAACAGGAAGAAGCACATCAGACGCGGATGAAAATCCACACATGAGAAGACAAAGAGCGACGGTCCGGCTGGGAAGTGGAGGTTTGCCTGTCTAGGGGTGTCCGACTGCCGCCCAAACCAGGCGCCGCTGTGTAGAGCAGGAGCCGGAGGTTGTGTGTATGTGTGTGTGTGTGTGTGTGTGTTGTGTGTGTGTGTGTGTGTGTGTGTGTGTGTGTGTGTGTGCGTGTGTGTATGTGTGCGTGCGTGAGTGTGTGTGTTCGTGCGTGATTTCAGTTTTAGTGTTTGCTTCATTTGAGAAATGAGTGCAGTTGAATTGAGCGTGAGGCGAGATCGTCAACCGTGTTGTGCACTGGAAGCAGCTCGTTGTTCAATCTCGAGCTCGCGCATTCGACGCCGCTCAGTGTGCGCTATCTCCAACGCAGAGCAGCCTCCTGCTGCAGGTTGTTCACGGCGTGATCACGAGCAGGCGCCTGTCGCAACATTAAGAATCGCGGGTCAGAAGAGGCGCTTGCTGTAGATCCGGGAAATGTCACTGTTGGTAATCACGTGTGTATCGCTCAGCACCAGTGGTGAAGTGCTCTGCAAATGACTGGTTTAGGTGAAAAGTAACGCTTAAGAAGTGCATATTTTACCCTGCAAATGTGCACTACGTGCTGGAGTTTTAGCAATAGGCGACTACATCAAGATACGGGGCCTCGCCTAATTATGCTAGCTGCCGGAACAGAAGCTCCGAAGTGGGACCACCGAAGTCCCGGTGGCCAGCAGAATGACACAGGAAAAGGAAACGGGACACAATGACAAAAAGGAAACGAGGTAATAGTGTCGGTGAGCTCCATATATTTCCTGTCTCTCAGTCGCTCCTCGTCTGCGGACAGCACCACCTCGCCAAACGTCCCAATAGTCGGTCCAACCCAGCGTAATCAACCATTACGCCGGATGCCAGTGTGGACCGTTGTTGCGCGTGCACTATCAGAGAAACAGTTGAAAACATTCCGGCAATCAAAGCACTTCACGCTGACCCTGAGGAACTGTGAAGAAAGCCTTCGCGTCGCTAGCTCCATGTTAGTTTTGATTGCTATTCTCCTCGTGTCTCGTGCCTCCTCCTCATCTTCATCCGTACCGCCACCCACCAACGGAGGGTGGCGGTAGGGTCGAGTACAGGATACACAAAGTGGTGGACATGTCATGAGATCGCCGCACCGTTATACCCTGCCGTTGTATTCCGTGCTGCATTGTGTTCTTGCCATGCGATTATTGTTTTTCTGACAAGTTTGGTAATCTTTAATCTTGATTGTGTCTGGCAGTCTAGAAAGGGATGACAATTGACTTAACGTTATGCATAATTATGCGTAACGTTAAGTCAATTGTCATCCCTTATTCAGTATATCGGTGCAAAAAAGAATGCATTTGAAGCAGGGTTGTTCATATACGAAAATTATTGGGGGAGGAACAATACATGGAGACAGTGGGTGTGTCCAAATGGATTTGGAGACACCCCATAGGGTCCCATGTTGAAAGTTCAAATTATGGTGGGGGGTGCAAAGCTAACACTGAGAGTCCACTTGCCACTCAAAATTATACAGAACAATACTCACGATATCAAGAGAAAAAACTACGGTGTCTTGTTGAAGGCTATGCCATCCTGAATAGCAAGCATGTTGTGAATTGTGGACGTCAAGCTGATCGGAAGGAGTATGTGGTGTCAGCCTTTGGAACATGCTTGCAGACTTCTAATACAACTGGCCAGCCTCATGACATCCATGTTGAGCTTGGCATCAATTATGGTGACTCCATTAACAAGATAAAAGGTGGAGTGTTCCTGCAAAGCCAAACCCTGTGGCTTGTGAGCATGCAGCAGTTACCCCACTGTATGCTAGCATGTAAGTGTCGGAACAATGTATGCAGCCTTTCTTAATGCAAATGTGTCGTGCACCAAATGGTGTTCAAAACCATGCTACACCCAGCAGCATTCGCAGATTCATATCATGTTGCTGCCTTTAAAATGCATCTGATGGTGTCGGGACTGTAGAACTACGACACCAATACAAGCTTCTATCACGGCAAGACCTCCAGCACAGGGTGCAGCACAGAGAACGAACACTTGCACGGGACCGACTTCGATGCGCCGTAATAGCCATCCCGGTTGTTGTGTTTCCGAAACCTACCACCAGATGTCAACCAGTCGGCGACGCACGGGTCTACTCTCTGATGTCTACTTGACAGAATACTCTGACTTATGACTCCCGTTCGGTGCACCACAACAGCCTATCCGACGGCCAGTCGTGATGCGCTCAGTGACTCGGCCGAGCAGCGGAACAACTGAAGCTGAAGGAGGAGATGGAAAGGGAGAGAGATGGAGAGCGCGAGGGAAGAGAGAGAGAGAGAGAGAGAGAGAGAGAGAGAGAGAGAGAGAGAGAGAGAGAGAGAGAGAGAGAGAGAGAGAGAGAGAGAGAGAGAGAGAGAGAGAGAGACAATGGGGGCGGGGAGTGGAGATAGAAAGTTAGAACCGGCTAAAACAGTTGAGGTTGCTGCCTTGCCACGTAGCTTATGTATGTTTTTTAACGAAGCTGCCAAGTTTGTTTTCACACTGTAGGTTCGGACGGACTGTTTAAATATGAGTTGTGTCAGTACATTATTGGTGTACTGTAAACACACCGTGTCCTAGTTTGCAATGTTCAGGCCCAGCATCCCCAAGGTCCGAATTCTCATCGCCATCGGACTTTCTTCACTCGTGTCCGGTGATCTACTTAGCACCCATGCCAGAAGTATCGTACATCATCGTGGCACGTGACGTGTGTGCTCAAGCTCCAAATAGTTTGTGCAAGTTTGTGGCAGAACAAGTGCCGGAAGCGGACGACGAGTGCGCCGCACAGCAAACTCGCACCGCCGACCGTCAGCAGGACATGACAGCCCGGCGGAGTTGGCCGAGTGGGGAGCGGCGGGCGTCCTCCGTCGCGCGTGAGGCTGACTAGCCGCCGGCGGTGGGTGTCCCAGCCGGAGGCGATGCCACACTTCACAGGCGGCCGCCCGCCGCGTATTGATCCAATCCGGCGCGGAGATCAGCTCCGGCTGTATCTCGGCCGTCGCCGGCGCGGCTTGTTTTTCCGCTCAGTCGTGTCACGCGCGCCGCGCCTCGGCCGGAACAAAGCGGCGCTCGTCGACGCCGACGACACATTCAAACCGACTCTCCTCGGACCGAAAAGGCGCCGCCGGCCGCCTGTTTATCCGCCACTCGCGCAGCGGCGCCGCCAGGCGGCCACACGGGGGCGGCGGCGGCGGCCCGACCGAGCGTCGGCCGCCGGCGCGCCGACGCGTCTCGCGTCTCGCCCCGACCGACGGCAGCTCGACGGCGGCCACCCGCTGGCGGCGCTCCTGCACGCGCGCGTATTTGCCGCCGCCGGTGGCCGAATGGCTTTGTTTGCCTGCCCGCCGGCGGCCGGTTGTCGAGTGTTTGCCCGCCGGCGTCGGCCGTCGGGCTCCAGTTGATAAAGTTTACAATGTGCCGGGATGGCCGCCGCCTCACCGCACGGCCGGCTGTCGGCCGCGTTATTAAACGCCACGCCGTGTCGGCCACGATGGGTCGGCCGGCCCCCTGCCAGCGCCCCACTGGCCGCCGCGGCTCGGCTGCTGCTGCCGCTGCCGCTGCGCCTCTGCTGGCTGCTGTGCTGCTGCTGCTGGCTGCTGTTCTGCTGCTGATGCGCCATCAATGGCTGCCGCCTGTATGTTTCTGCTGTGCCCCTGTTGGCTGCTGCTGCTATGCCCCTGCTGGCTGCTGCTGTTCTGCTGCTGCTGCTGCTGCTAATATGTCCCCCCAAACTGGCTGCTGCTGCTGTGCCCCTGCTGCTGTTGCTGCTGCTGCTGTTCCGCTGCTGTTGTTGCTGCCGTTCTGCTGCTGCGGGCTGAGCGATCACGGCGGCCGCGTGGAGTCGCTGTATTCTGTTGCTGTTTAACGCTGTGAGGCGAACGTGACAGCAGTTCAACACATTCGCAGACTTCAAACGATGCAATTTTAAGGAAGATCTTAAGCTCGGCTTGCGTAATGAAAAACATCCAGAATTGAAGATTTTCCCGGACAGCTACATGTTCCCTATAATTCACCACTCCGTAGCGACACTTCGCCATAGCGGCAGCGATGACCTGCCGGGGAGATAACTGGCGCCAATGATAGCCGGCCGAATTGATGACCGCAGTGATGACCGGCCACAGTGATGACCACGGTGATGACCGGCCGCGGTGATGACCGGCTCCATTGATGACAGTCCGCATTGATGGCCACGGTGATGACCGGCCGCAGTGATGACCGGCCGCAGTGATGACCGGCCGCGGTGATGACCGCCCGCGGTGATGACCGGCCGCAGTGATGACCTGACGCGGTGGTGAACTGACAAGCGCGTCGCCACGCGGATAACGAGCCCGGAAGTCCTGCGGCACTGCGGCGCTCCACTGCGGCGGAAGTGGCATCGTAGACGCCCGTCGACGATGCCACTCCCGTGCAATCCGTGTCCTCGTGGAAGCGCCGTGGCAGCGTTCGCCGAGTTGTCACACGGCTGATGGTTGGCTGTGCGGCTTTACGACGCACTCGGCAGCTGAGGTCATATGGCGTCGCCTGCCTCTCACCCTAGCAGGAAGGGCGGCCACCGCGGGGAATCGAACCCCGCACCTCTGGCATGCTTAGTCACTGAGCTACCGACGCCATACTGGCGTCAGTAGCTCAGGACTAAACTAAGCATACGGGTGTGTCACGTTCCATTCCGCTAGTTGTTGTCTGTCGGTGGTCGCGATGGCTATTATGGGCGTCGCAATTACGAGGGATGTCTCCTGCCCCGCCTCACCGCAGAATTTACCATTGTGTCTGTACGCTGGTTTACGCAGGCATTGTTAGCGTTTTGGAAACAGGACGTGAGTGGAGCGTAATGCTTCCGTAAGCCTGCGTTAGCGGAGGTGAACAGCCTTCTGGCGTTCGACCGCCGTGAGATGTGCTGAGGATTATTGGGTTTCAGGATGCGTCAACCCGACGTGAGCTGTGAGCCGATAAGTTGTGATCGACCTAATAACGTTGAGCGTTATGACGTCCGTAAAAGCGATCGCTTTCCGAACGCAGCGCCTCGTTCAAAAGATAAATGCAAGTAGTCTTCTCACGGTTCCCCAACGCAATCGAAGGTTTTTTGCATTGTCCAATATCTAGTTACGAAATGCGGGTCGGTATAGGAGCTGATAACTGGGTCATGCACGTGGGACAGCGCGTACTGTATCTACGGCCTTGGTTGGTACGTACATGCCATGCTGATGCGTCTTGCGGGACTGGGTCTGCCGATGCTTGCGGTATATTGATAGCGATCGGCAACTTCAGCGCATTATTTACAAGATTGTTTCTGCGATTGGCATCCCGGCGAAAGGGAAATGTAATGCATAAATGTATACAAATTCCCGACCAAATAGCTTGCACGAAGCAGAATCGTTCACGACTCACGCGCATCACTGCGCACTTGAAACTGAACGTCAGTGTTTTTTCCGCACGTGATTGATTTTGTTTCAAGGTCGTTCAACAATGGTGTCTCTGTGCCGCGCGTACTTCGAACCAAACAGCTGGCGGCCCCAAACAGCTGGCGGCCGAGATGGGCATCATCAGCTAGCTATGGACGAGAGCCACGATACCCGTCCCCGGCTTAAACTAGAATCGGATTCAAGATATGGTGGCGGTGGCATATGGTGATAGGGATGGTGCTGGTGATCCTCGGTGGTTTAATTCCGGCTGGTGTTTGCCAAATATCAACGGGATAGGGAGAAAGTGTCACAATCGGATTTTTTTGAAACAGTGATTTCAGCCAGCTATAATGGTCGATACTTGGATGGTGTAGAGCATGGGATATTTTGGGGCGATCTATTCCTAACCTGATCGTGTAGCCGTCCATATGTTTTGTCTTGTCCGTATGTCCCGACTTACCCCCGTCCACGGGCGTTTATTTCTGAAAATTGTTGGGGCGGGGTGAGGCTGGGTGGGGGCACAATACATGGCGACAATTAGCAAGTTTAAATTGATTTGGAGCACACTCCATAAGGTCCCATGTTAAATGCTGAAAGTATCGGTGGCAGTCAGCATTAAGGGATAAACTCCCCTTCAAAAGTGTGCAGAGCAGCACCCATGTTCACGTCTCCTGTGCAAAACCCGTAGCGACACCAATGCCCTATGAAGTTTCACCGCCGCTAAATGGTTCGATCATCCAAGCTAATGAACGATTTCCTCTTCCTATTGAAGAACCCTTCTCTGGGAGCCTGTGGCTGAAAAATCAAGAAGGATGTAATCGGTTGTTTCCATTGAGGCGCCGTTCTCCAATCTTATGCGGGAACACATTACCCTAGTGACACCGCCCGCTCTCACGGATCTGTCAATTCCTCTCCTAACCCCAGCCAGTTGCGTATGCCTCTGTCCATCCCGTAATGACGTAAGGCGGGCACTGGGCTCCAGACGGAGTGAGCCGCTGGCAGTTTGTCCGATGAGGTACGCGGACATCGCGCGGACTTTAGCAATATGCTGAGAAGGGCTCCCGCTGCATCATTTGAGCTGTCTTATCACGTGGGAGTTGGCCGTGCAGTACGCCACTGCGCCCTGGATGGTCTGAGTAGTGTCGTAGACTGCACCGGAGCTCTCGCGGTAATTGTTGCCTGTGCAGTTAGGCTGGACCGCATTGCACCGGAGCCGGCCGGAGCAGCACCTTCAGCGAAACACCCACCGCTCAGAAACCCATGCCTTGTGATAGCCGAAATAGGCCCCGACGGCCGTTCCGCTGCCCGTCTTGCGCACTATCATGGTGGCCAGTGGCGCAGCCAGGATTGCCTTCAGGCGGAGTCCGACCGAACACAAGATATGCTGAAGCAGAGACTGCCTCTGGCGCACTAAGCGCGAAGAAAATTTCTGGTTTTGCATCGTGAAAATCTAAAAATTTCTTATTTGACGAATGTATTTTTGGTTGCTAGGGGGGAGTCCTCTTCACTCCCCTTTGGCTGTGTCTCTGAAAGTGTCTGCACGAGCATGTATTATCATGCAGATGCAGAGAGCACAAGCACTGAGCACTGGGCAAGCGCAGACGTAGGAGTTGAAATATAACGGGTGTGGCAATACCAAAAAGAGGTGATTTGGCCATTTTTAGCCTCTTTAACGCGGCGGAAGCGCTCGCCAAATTTTAACACAGTAAGGTAACGCGTACCTATTTGTTCCGCGTGGATATGTTCCCAACTGAATGCTGGCTGACTACTGATTACGTTCTGTCACCAGCCCACTTTCCTAGTGGCCCTGGGCGCCAAATGATCCTGTAGTCGCCGCGCCCTTAAACCCAAGTAATCAATCAATCCCTAGTGGCACTGCATGTCGACACGCGTATTTGTCCAAAGTATTTCCCTTCTTAAAAAAACAAACAAAACGCGTCTGCCGACGTCGGCCGACGTCCGCCGACGTCCGCCGACGTCCGCCAAGAGGCGTCACCACCACGCTTCCGAAGCTGATGCGGCCGCCTCGAACAGACTACGACGGGCCAATGCCGGGCGTTGTCGACCCAGTTCGAATCAGCCGCCCCTCGATTCATCACGTGCGGCGAGCGCCACAACCGCCGGGCGGGACGCCGACGGAGCCGTGGCGTCATCGACAACACAGCCATTCCGAGAAGAAAAAACAACGACTATTTCGCCCGGCAAACGTCCCGTCACAACATCTGCGCCGCCAGTCGCTAACGACCGGCGCGGACGGGACGCGTCGTCTGCGTCGTCTCCGTCGTCGCCCGGCCGGCAAACGTCGCCGCCGACGCCTCGCCGGACGCGCGCGCCGTCCTGCTCGTCGGCCGTCTCGGCGCGCGCTCCTGTTGTTGTTTCGAAACGCCGCCGAGCGCCCTGAAATAGCGTCAGTTGCGTCGGTCGCTCGTGGTCGATCACGGGCTGGTAAGTTTGGCAGCCCCGGCTGGGCGGGCGCGCCACGCTTGTTCGTCGGTCATGTATACATCGCCAGCGATATTCTCCCGCGACGGACACGACGCACAGGTCCGCCGGGGTCCGTCGACGGACACGACGCACAGGTCCGCCGGTGTCCGTCGACGGACATGACGCACAGGTCCGCCGGGGTCCGTCGACGGACATGACGCACAGGTCCGCCGGGGTCCGACGACGGACACGACGCACAGGTCCGCCGGTGTCCGTCGACGGACACGACACACAGGTCCGCCGGGGTCCGTCGACGGACACGACGCACAGGTCCGCCGGGGTCCGTCGACGGACACGACGCACAGGTCCGCCGGTGTCCGTCGACGGACACGACGCACAGGTCCGCCGGGGTCCGACGACGGACACGACGCACAGGTCCGCCGGGGTCCGTCGACGGACACGACACACAGGTCCGCCGGGGTCCGACGACGGACGTTGTTAGCGCCAAAACGCTGTCGGGTCGCGGACTGATGCAAAAGTATTGTTATTATGTTTCTACTCCATTCTGAGGTCCTCATTGCCCGTCTTCTTACTTCTTCGCTTCAATTTCGGGATGCGGCTAAATATCCCCATGGATAATTCCAAAACGCCCAAACCGCCCAGTTCGCTAAGCCAACAACTGTCAAATTTCCGACATTGTTTGACTGGAGCAGGGTCATGGCTGGACCTGGAGCAGATTGTAGCACAACCAAGCACATTTAACATGGAGCGCAGGTGGAGCCAGGAGCAGGAGCACGGAGTCGGAGTAACAGATACGAGTCGAGGAGAACATTCAGGCACTTAAAAAGGCAGATACAAATAGAGAACATTCAGGCACATTCAAGAACATAGGTCTGGGGTTAATCTAGCGGAATTAAGAATAAAAGTCAAGTCCTTTGATTGCTTGTCCAGACTCCGTGCTCCGGCAATTATGTGCGTAACGATCTTGGTGGTTTGGGCGTTGTTGAATTGTCCATGGTGATATTTAGCCTCAGCCCTATTAAGTTGTGGAATTTTCCATGCGTAATCAAAAGCTGAACGATCTTAAAAAAAAACGCTAAATCGCAAACTGAAAGCTGACTGTACGGATAAGGGTCATTGGCGATTATTCATAAGGGTCATTGGCATAAGGATAAGGGTCATTGGCGATTATCGGTGGCAGTGTCAGGATGATGGGTGACCTGTGATGGTGCCAGGATGATGGGTGACCTGTGATGGTGTCAGGGTGACCTGTGATGGTGACCTGTGATGGTGTCAGGGTGATGGGTGACCTGTGATGGTGTCAGGGTGATGGGTGACCTGTGATGGTGTCAGGGTGATGGGTGACCTGTGATGGTGTCAGGATGATGGGTGACCTGTGATGGTGCCAGGATGATGGGTGACCTGTGATGGTGTCAGGGTGATGGGTGACCTGTGATGGTGTCAGGGTGATGGGTGACCTGTGATGGTGCCAGGATGATGGGTGACCTGTGATGGTGCTAGGACGTACCCTTGTTTCGTGATCTTGCGTCACCGTTTGATAGTTAGTTAACAAAATCGTATATTGATCCTATAGATTCCATGCAGAGACAGGGAGTTGCAAATAGATCGAGGGAATTGTCCTGATGCTGGTATTAAATACGTGCATCAGAACCGAGGTTACGTTTAGGTATTGTGTGGTATGAATTTAACATACACACACACACACACAGACACACACAAACACACACACAAACCACACACACACACACACACACACCTATATATATATATATATATATATATATATATATATATATATATATATATATATATATATATATATATATATATATATATATATATATATATATATATATATATATATATAATGTATATATATATTATATTTATATATATATATATATATATATATATATATATATATATATATATATATATATATATATATGTGTGTGTGTGTGTGTGTGTATACATATCTACACCGGGAAAAAAGCAATTTCAGTTCTCGGCCACCACAGACACAGTAAAAAGGCAAAGTAAGCCAGTCTCATTAGACATAGACATGAAATATGTATATAAGGTTCGCCACATAACGCGCCCTGGAGGGGGAAATCCACCCACTCCTCCGGTTTTTCGTAGATAACTCTACATTTTACCAACCGATATATGCCATTGTTTGTGTACCTGCTAATAAATGCTCGGAAAACTTTTTGAGTTAGGGGTCGTTAAAGTTTTTAAAAAATGTCACCGCCAGACCACAAATTTAGGCGCTGCTGCGCTCCCCGTATATTAGCAAAAAGGAAGTGTTCTTTGCAAAACTAGCGACTTGTTTGATGTACATTGTCATGCTACATTATTTCAAAGTCATGTCAAGTACCGAGGTCAAGTCAGGTCAAGTTCATGACAGGTTAGCACACGCCCCGGAGGGGTATGGCGAAACCCGTTAATTCATGAGATTTTTCGTACATAACTCCATATTGTACCGGCCGATATAAACTCAAATTTTTTGCGTACCTGCTTCGAAATGACCGGTGCATTGTTTAAAGCAAGAAAAGTGAAAATCGGACTAAAAGTTTTCAAGTTAGGGGCCGTTAAAGTAAAAACAATTCGCAGCGCAAGACCACGAAAATCGGCGCTGATGCCCTTCTCGTATATTGGCAAAAGGGAAGTGTTCTTGACAGCACTAGCGTTTGTTTGATGCATATTGTTATGCTATATAATTTAAAAGTCATGTTAGGTCGCCGAGGTCAAGTCGGATCAAGTTTATGACAGGCTAATGGAACCAAACTTGGTCAACTGGAATGTGTCATAAATGCAAATGACTGTCATGCGATTGATATCACTTTACATGCTACTCCCTACACATCCCGAAATCTAGTGTTTGTCATTGTGTGCCTAAGCGTTTCCATACTTTATTCATGTATTTCACTCCTTTCTTTGCGGAGCCGATTGTGCCGAGCCGCCAAACGGAGCAGTCAGGTTGGGAGCCCGGTTCCGGTAACTGGAGCAGGTAATGACCTGATAAAGTGTTCCTATATAGGTGACCTGAGGTCAAATAGCGGATCTGACATCTGTATTGCATCATTAGTAATGTCCAAAGCATCATTAATGCCAATTTTGGAGCATTTAAACACAATTACAGCAATCCATAACAATGACAAGCCAAACCACGCAAAACCAGCAGCATTTTCTATTTTTACCTCATTTGACCTTGAAGATATTGACCTAAAGTCATGAACTTTATACACAATAGAGTTCACTATCGTGCCCATCCACCCTGCGAATTTCGTTGCTCTAGCCTTCATGGGAGCTGAGATCTTAGGGGGCAGAATCCGCCCCCTCCAGTGCGCGTTATTTTCAGAGGCCCTCCAGGGTGCGTGATAACCCTAACAGAGAGAAATCATTATCCTGAAATCACAGCATAAAAAGATTGATCAGCTTTGCTCGGTGTGCTTTTGAAACTGCAAAGTAAAACTGCCACGTTGCGTTGGCATTCTGGTGTCACCGTGGACGATTGCCCTGCTGGGAGCGGCACATTGCGACCATCGCCGCTGCCGTGCCGCTGTACTCAGTATTGTATTGTATCGTATTCCGATCGCATTTGCTGGGACGAGGCGTCACGTGCCGGCCGGCTCTACGAAGCCGTCAGTCGACTCGTTCGTGTCCCCCACGCACGCCATTGCACGGCTGCCGGCGTGGACGAGCCGTGACTCAGCGTGGAACAGGGCATCAACTTTGGCGTTCGCGCCGTCACCCGATTAGGCTTTCGTGGCGGAGTGACTGGATCTGCGTTTGGCCTGCTGCGACTGAGTGCGGCCCGTGTGACAGAACAAAATGCATACAACTCGTGTACAACATTTTCCACGGTGCGCGCGCGCCGGAGCTGAGTCAACACCGTTGTCTCGCCCGTCGCGCTGTCCGCCGGCGTGGTACATACAATGGCGACCGCTGATGGAAAGCTCCACATTCCACGCATGCGCACTGAATTCGCGAGACGGTCATTCGTGGGCCGATCGGTTAAAAAAAACGGGGACATTCTAGTCCAGAGGTAAGGAAAGGGGTAAGGTTTCGAGTCGTTTTTGTCACTTCACAACGCAATGAAAGTTCAAGCCCTGCCTTGCATGACTATGGCCACGAATCTGCTGATGTATTAACCACACAAGTTTAGCCGCAATTTAAGTCGATTAAAGCCCCTTACTGGCATACAGTTTCACCCCTACAATTCAGTTGTGATGCTTCTCTGGCATCAGTGTGTCACAGCCCAGGCGATCAATCATCGCCGGCTGGAACATTATCTCGCGATTCTAGCAGTCATTTCGCCGAGTCCCGACACTCAACAGCCAGAGACTCACTGATGTTTTTTTTTGTCACGGAGTCGTTTCATACTGTCGCATGACTGAATTACTGACTGACATGCTTGAATGTCACAACTCGGGCGCCCATCTGCCACAAACAAGATGTCCATCTCTCTTTGGTGGACGCGAACCTCCAGATTGGGCGCCCATCTGCCACAAAATAAACGCCCACCTCAGATAGGCGGGACCCCCACCGCCACAGACTACGCGTCCATCTGTCATATACTGGACGTCAATTTCTCAATGGAGAGACTCTAACCGCCACAGCCCGGGCGCTCATCTGTCACAGTTGGCACGACCATCTCCCTTTGGTTAACTCTAAACCGCCACCGCCCTGACGCCCATCTGCAACAGACTGGTCGTTAGTCTGCTGTAGATGGGACGCCCATCTGTCGCAGACTGGTCGCTGGCCCGCCATAGGTGGGACGCCCATCTGTCACCGCCCTGACGCCCGTCTCCCGCTCGGCTGCCTCCTCAGTGTCCGCACGGCAGTTTATTCTCGCCTATCGACCGGGCGGCGCGACACGCGTTCCCGTCGGCCGGGAGCGCCCGCGTCGACACCGACGATGTGAGGTCGTCGCCGACGTCGCCGCTCGGGCGGCGGCCGGGCGGCGTCGCCGGCCACTCAGCGCCATTAATGCCACTTGGCGCCATTAATATTGCGTCAGAGCGCGGTTACGACTGAGCGGCTACTGCGCCGTGCCGCCGTGAGGTCTCCGGGTCAGGAGCGGCCGACTCGGCCGCCGGGTCAGGCTCCATCAGCTTCGCCTGCTGGCGCGGTGGCGTGGCCGACAGGAGAAGCCCGACAAGTGTCTCTGTGGTTTTAATCAGCGTCGTGTTGGGCCGACCTGCCTGCCGTCGGCCGGGGATGGCAGGCAGGAGTGGGGGACGCTCCGCGCCGTCTCTGCCGCCGCTCCCACCGGATGGCTACCCAGTGCCGGCCGATCCCACCTGCTGGCTACCTGGAGGCCGGCCGATCCCACCTGATGGCTACATAGTGCTGGCCGATCCCACCTGCTGGCTACCTGGGCCCGGCCACTCCCACCTGCTGGCTACCTGGGGCCGGCCGATCCCACCTGCTGGCTACCCGGAGCCGGCCGCTCCCACCTGCTGGCTACCTGGTGCCGACACCACTCCCACCTGCTGGCTACCTAGCGGCCGCTCCCCCCCCCTGGCTCCCCCAGGCGGCCCCCCCCCCCCCCCGCCTCCCCCCCCGGCCCAGGGGCCGCTATGACAGCTCGACATTCCCCGTCAGGCGAATCGTAGCTTTCGGTCGGAAATCCCTTTGTCCTAATGCAACATCTGACACATTTGGCTCGTGAAGCGAGACGCTTTTCATCTGCCTATCGATCTCAACGGAATATACGTAAGGAAAGTGATCATCTTTCAGCGCGAATACTCTAAAAGTCCATGCATCCGTGTGTGATCATTTCGCACCCACCCGTCGGCAAGGGTGCGCGCTCGACGGCGCCGCGCCCGCTCGCAAAGGCACGACCCGACCGCGTCCGATTCGGTCGGCGGCACGGAGCCTGCGATCGTCACTGAAGACACAGAGACACTGGCCAGGGGTCGCGGTCGCCAGCCGGCCACGCACACGGCGACACACGTCCGGAAGTGATTCCCGAGGGACGAAGCGGGGGCGGCTAATCTACTGGACAGACGGCACGGAGCACGAGACGGCGAGGGAGGAGATGGACCAAGAGTTGGGAAGCGAGGGATGGCAAAGTGATGACACACGGTCGGTGTACAATGACGAACGGAGAGTGCGACAAAAAATCGTCTCGAAAACAGCGTGAATGCAAGAAAAAATGCGACAGGGGTATTTGCTTTTTGTTTGTATTTTCTAGCACTAGTATCGATGAATAGTGTGAAATGTGATCCATTGCAGATCCAAGAACCATATATGAGCCATTGCTATGGTTCACATAATGGAAATTAGCCTTAACTGCATTAAATTAATGGTAAAAGAAGGATGTTTGGCATGATTGACTTTCTAGTGTATCACCTATCATAGTCCTGTGTAGTATTGTTTAATTCACTTACAACAACCAGACGTACAGTTCTGCCTGATCAAATATTCAATCCTGATCCCACCCAAGTTTGAGCGCGTTGCGCCCTGCGACTGCAATGACTCACCTGGGTGGCCAGAATTCCCTAATTCCTTCAACTTCAGTCCTCTATATTTATAAAGTCTGAGCCAGATCGTTTCTTGCGCATAGCCTTCATGTGTCATGTCATCGCGACCAAGCCGAAATGACCGCCATGTTATAATTGCAGACGTGTTCGGACAAATACACCTTACATCTCGAAGTTATCAGTACCTTTTCACACATCTGTTCCGCATTCGGTTTTGAAGGTCTTGTTTGTGGATCACGTTAGGTCAGTAGGTAAGGACCTCATCAAGGAGCCTGCTTGCCACACACACGCATGCTAGCCATTTTGATGTTCGGATTGCCGTGCTGCATCGTGCCGTTGTAGGTGATGTTGTGCGATGCTGATCGACTATCTTGCGTGACATTCATCAAAGGGATATTGGTAGGTCAAGGCTGACCTGATATCAAGGTATCCCAGGTCAGCATCGAGGTATTATATCCGAGTGACCTCCTTGAATTAACAGTATGATTACCATGGTTTGAAAGTGCTTGAAGGTTTCGTAAGGAAGTACGTCATTCCGGATGTCTTTTTAGTTTCGGTTTCGAATGACCGACTGAAGTGTGTAAATGTGAGCTCGGTTCATCTGGCCGGTAACTGAAGTGTATACATGTGGGCTGCAGGTCAATTCATCTGGCCAGTGACTGAAGTGTATAAATGTGAGTTAGCTATAGGTCGGTTCATCTGGCCAGCCATCATCTTGCCATCGCTTTTCCATTAGTGCATCTTGCGTACAGCCAGGCAAGCGAATTTATTTGGTCACTTCGGCAGAGGCAAGGACTAACTGCAGGAGCACACATTTGGATTTCGTCTGACACACAAGTTGTAAAACCAGTATCAGAAAAAATGTCCTTCGGATGTCGTAATCTCGTGACTTCGGTGCACGGTGTACTGTTGTCCAAACACCGAAGACGATCCAGAAATTGGCTGTGTTTGTGCGCGTGAGCCACGCCTTGCTTTCCTGTCGTTGCCTCGTGTGGGAAGTGTGCCGATGTATTCCCCGCCGTGGTAGCCGGCTCTGTTGGTGGATCATGTGCCGGTCGCGTGTCAACGTTCTCAACCCGAATAGCCCGCTATTTGGAGCTTCATCGCGATTCCCGGCAAACCTATTGGATGACGGCCCTCGCTTCAAATGTCCAACATGTGCTCAGTCGTCTCTGAAGCCGATCTGGATCAGATCTGATGTATTCGCCGCGAAAAAAAAACATGAGGTATATCCTACTTGCCTGGCTACCTTAAGCCTTCCATGTTGATTCCATTTGAAGTAGCCTTTCCTTAAGAGGTGGGCGACATATGGCCTTGCTGGGGACTAGCAGTCTGGAGGTAAATTGCCCGCCTCATTATCGATGGGCTGTGGGTTCGAGTCTCACCTGTCGCTATTCTTCGCCCGCGGCCGATCGGCGTTAGAGATTGACGACGCTACATGACTCAACGGTCGATGTGTCATGAAATCAATAACCGATAACCGAACCACATGGCCTTGCTGTCGGTTCGACCTGAAGCCTCAATAGCCAACCAACCAACCAATCCATCGCCTCAAAGGTGTGACGCAAATAGCCTTCCTTCGACGTGTGCCGGTGATGTATGTGCGTACCGCTGTCAGCACACCATGATACAGGGGCGGGGATGGCCGAGAGGTTAAGGTGTCGAGTTATGGGTACCAAGGGTCCCGGGTTCGAATCTTGCGCCACTGAGGACATTTCCCAATCCCGCGGTCCACCGGCGAAACAGTGTGGGCGGCGCCATTAGCCGTGAATGTGCATAAAGTGTGTCGCGAACCAACCAATAAACAAACAACAAACAAACACCATGATACAAGAAAGAATGCCACAAGGTCGCGCTGAGTCATTCGCACGGAAGATACCCGACAGCCTTTCGGCGAATTTCTTCGCCAAATCATTTCTGTCAAATCCTCCCCAGGTGCACGGCTGAAGAAAGTCTGAAGACACAAACAGACCGGAACACCCATTCCAAACTCTGGGTCACTTTAGTCTCATGGCTTGCACAGGAACGGAGACGTCACTTTGGACGTTCCTCTGTCTCGCTTCGGGACGATTTAGGGGATGATTCTGACATTGTTCACTCGGGACAACTTCTCAAACTCTTCTCATAAACGAAATTTTCCGTGATTTACTCCCGCCATTTGGGTATTGCTGCATATGTGGCTGGCACTAGTTTTATCCTAGGGCAGATCTGACATTGTCACTTATGTCTTACTCCCTGAAATAACGATTACCTGTCTCCATGTCTAAATGACTGAGTTATGGACGCTATATGACCTACGCACTCGATGCGCCCCTAAACTACAATAACCAGCTCGGGACCACTGAGCAATACGACATGCTGGTCCCATTGAACGCCCACGGTCCGTCCCCGCTGCCGTCGCATTGTGTGCCGCGACAACAAACGGCGCGGCCCGGGGCGGCGCGGCGCGTGATCCGCCACAATGGGACAGCCCGAGCACGTGCCAATCGATGCGCCTAATAGCGCCGAGCCGTGCTCGTGATTAAGTGATCGCGGAAGCCGTCGTGCACGTTCCGGCGCGCGCGCCGCCGACACGCCCGACTGCGCACGGCCGATGTGTTATTTAAGCCAGCGCACACGCGACCGTGCTGTAGGGGGGGGGGGGGCGGGTCGCCACGCGACGAGATCCGAGTCGCGGAACACACGCCCGCCACTCGGCTTTTCTGCGCTTTGCGTCGGCTGTTTGTGCTTTGCTTGCTCGCGACGGCCGCAAGTCGGGTGTGCCGGCGCCGCGGCGGCTCAGTCGGCAGGATGCTGCACCCTTGACCGCAAGATCGTGGGTTCGAATCCCGTAATCGGCGGTATTACCGAGTCCACCCGCGACCAATCTGCGTGAGAGGCTGGCGACGCTATGTGACACAGCAGTCGAATGCGTCGTAGACGAACACAGGCTTCTCCTTCTGCTTTGAGTCGGGTGTGTCGATGCGGTCGGCTGTCGTCGAGATGGTTGGGAGACCGGTGCCAGTCGCTGGGAGACTGTGTCGCCCATATAAATGGGAGACCAGCGCCAGTCGCTGGGAGACTGTGCCGCTCAGATGGGTGGGCGACCGGCGCCAGCGTGGGCGCAATGGAACTATCATATGATGATGCAGTCAATCGTGACGAGTATCCGAGTGCGGTCTGGAACGGCGTGATGAACGTGATGACGTCACTGGCGGAATTGCTGCGCTGCTGTCCTCCGGGGGCGTCTTCTGCGGGACGGTCACCAGCGGTGTATGTTCCCCACCCACACCAGCGCGAGCCGTGATCTCGTGACCCCCCCGACAGCGGGTATATATATATATATATATATATATATATATATATATATATATATATATATATATATATATATATATATATATATATATATATATATATATATATATATATATATATATATATATATATATATATATATATATATATATATATATATATATGCATATATATTATATATGTATGTATATACATATGTAATATATTATATTATATTTTATATAATAATTATATATAATAATAATATATATAATATATAATATATACATATAATGTGTGTATGTATGTGTATGTGTGTGTGTGTGTGTGTGTGTGTGTGTGTGTGGGTGTGTGTGTGTGTGAGAGTGTATGCGTGTGTATGTGTGTGTGTCTACAGCACACCCTAATGTTTTGTTCGCTGTTTTGTTGCAGACGGAGATTGCCAAGCGTTTGAACGCCATTTTGGCTCAGGTGATGCCGTTCCTGTCACAAGAGGTGAGTTCCGCTGAGCTGTTTCTAGCACAAGAGGTGAGTTCTGCTGAGCCGTTCCTGTCACAAGAGGTGAGTTCCGCTGAGCTGTTTCTGTCACAAGAGGTGAGTTCTGCTGAGCCATCCTTGTCACAAGAGGTGAGTTCCGCTGAGCTGTTTCTAGCACAAGAGGTGAGTTCTGCTGAGCCGTTCCTGTCACAAGAGGTGAGTTCCGCTGAGCTGTTTCTATCACAAGAGGTGAGTTCTGCTGAGTCGTTCCTGTCGCAAGAGGTGAATTCTGCTGAGCCGTTCCTGTCACAAGAGGTGAGTTCCGCTGAGCTGTTTCTATCACAAGAGGTGAGTTCTGCTGAGCCGTTCCTGTCACAAGAGATAAGTTCTGCTGAAAAGAGTGACGAGGTGTGGAAGTCGAGTATGAGCCCCGCCAATTGCGGGGGGGGGAGGGGTCCGGTTTGTTAGTTCGGTACGAATGCAAATTATTCGGAGAAGATAATGCAGCAACTTAATAGAGCAAAATCACACAATAACTACTCAATTATGCAAGAATGACTCCATTGGCGAATATTAGGCCAAAGCAGTTGGTGTGCAATTTTTAAAGCAACTTTCTATCAGATTTTCAAACGTTTTCAGATGTGGACTTCTATTGAAGCCTGTTTGCTGTTCCAATGACTACACCGATCTTTTAGCACTGACTTAAATTGGTAACGTTCAGTTTTTGTGTGTCGTTAAAAGTTGATAACTACATTTCTGAACACGCTCGCCACCCCCTTCCGTCGACACCCCGGTATCTTCCGGTGAAGCAGGTCATGTCACCGGCCTCAGTATTTCCACACATAGCACTGTGTGCATCACATTTCTTCGCTAGAACGCATTGGTCGCTCCGTGCCGGCGCGGCGGGTTGGCTCCCAGATAGTTTTGACATTGCACTCTGTGAATCGTTCGCAATTGTAGCCCGCCGGCGTGGTGCGGCCGGATGTGATGACGTCACCTGTCGGCGGCAGCGGAGCCGCGCGTCACGTGGCCACCATGTGACGTCACACAATTGTTGCCCGCAGCACCAGCAGCAGGTGGCGTCGGCGGTGGAGCGGGCCAAGCAGGTCACCATGGCCGAGCTGAACCAGATCATCGGGGTGAGTGGCCGGCAGCGGCGCCTCGGGCCCGTTGCAGGGGGAGGGCTAGCCTGTTGGACGCAGTGGGGTAGCCAGGATTTTGTTTTTGTAAGAGAGGGAAGTCAAAGGCGTGCATCTTACCACGCGCTTCCATGCTCAATTGAGAGCTCGAAAACTAGGGGCAAAAAAAAAACATTTTTACTGACAGGGAGTTCACTGGGCGTGACCACCCCAGGCTACGCCACTGATCATATGTAAGGGCGCTGCAAATTTTTTTTAAGGGGCTCCCAACGCACGATGGATTGTACGTCTTGAATATGTTTATATGTATACATTTATATATATATATATATATATATATATATATATATATATATATATATATATGTGTGTATATATTATACATATATATATATATATATATATATATATATATATATATATATTTTTGTGTGTGTGTGTGTGTGTGTGTGTGTGTTTTTTTTTTTTGTGTGTGTTGTGTGTGTGTGTTTTTGTGTGTGTGTGTGTGTGTGTGTGTGTGTGTGTGTGTGTGTGTGTGTGTGTGTGTGTGTGTGTGTGTGTGTGTGTGTGTGTGTGTGTGTGTGTGTGTGTGTGTATATGTATGTATGTATGTGTGTGTATGTGTGTATATGTATGTGCGTGTGTGTGCGTCTCAGCACACAATGAACAGGTGTTACTTTGGGCAGGAAAGCATGGTCACAGAGTAATTGACCCAACCCAATTTCTCATCACACGACCTTAGTATGCCCCCCCTCCCCAGCACACACATAACGGTTTCAGGGAACACCATGCCTATCGCGATGTCTGCCCTCACTCCCGCACAGTCAAAGTCAAGGCAGCTGTCCTTTCTGGATAATAAATCAACTGAATGTTTTCATTGGCGTTGAAACTAATCCCGCACGTTTCAGCCGATCCCTAATAGTTATTGCACAAGTTGGCAAGTTAATTTATAGTGCAAAGAACGGAACCTGGAAAATAAGAAACATTTATACGCTTTTGGGACAGTCCGCGGGCGTTCTATTTGCATCTTGTATATTGCACTAACTACATAATATTGCGTGCAATGTTGTAAAAGGAAAAGGTGGCAGTGGCCGGGTCCAAATAAATCAGCGGAGTTGTAGTTGCATTATGAAAATTGATAGAACTGAAATCCTGAAGGTTTTTGCATGGGCTTACGAATTGCTCAATTTGGATTCTTATTTTTTGTTCTTTTTTAAATGCACCTGACACAGCTTGCTCCTTCTTTTAGCAAAACAATTTGCACTAGATTTTAAAAATGAGTTTCTACCAAGCCAAGCAAGAAATTTTATATGCGCGCCGAAATCATTCTTTCGAAGTTGAGGTTTTTTTTTTGGTTTGGCTCTGCACTTAATAAAGTCCCGGCTGTGCCCCAACGTCTATGAATTTTTTAATCATAAGCCATATTATTACTGTTCGTGGCCATGTATTGGCAGGAAAAAGAAGTTAGTGAGTATTCTAAATGATTTTTATAATCATGCGAGTGGTCCAACTCATTAAATGTTTCAGTAGCATTCTGATATATGTGGGGAAAATAACCTCGTGCTCACAATTCACAATCCGATGTCATATAGAAAATGAACGAATAATTGTATCATAAAAACTGCATACTCTGCGTGACGTCGGTTTGTTAGATGTGGGCATGAGCCTAAATTTACCAATTTGCGTTATTACCACATGCATTTTCTTTTTGATTGCAGTGTGCAACAGGCTTCGTTCCTGACATGTTACCTCTGTTGGTCTATGCATTGCATCGTGACCACACTATGCATACAATCTCGAAGACAGCCAATAAACCTGGTTGTTTGTCCAAAAGTCCGAAATGTAAGCAAGTTGCAACATAGTATTTTCTTGCTTTTGCATTCCCATGTAGGAGGAAATTGGGTCAGCCTGAATGCGAAGAAAACTGTCTCCAATAATTTGCATATTTTTGACGCATTTGAAGTCCCTGCAAAATGTTATGTTGTACATAGCGCTGCCTCCACGCATGGATAAGCGATGCATACCTTGACGACCCCTGAAACCGCCTCTGATTGAATACCCGGGTGGCAGCAGGGGCGAGGTCAGTGACGATAGCCAGAGGTGAAGACTCAGACGGGGTGGCGGAGGGACGGTTACAGGAACCTCTACATAAGTGGTCGAGCTTCCCCCAAAAAAACTATTCGTGATGAAAACTTTTTTTCCCCAAATCAAGTTTCCCTGTATGTGTCCGATAAGGGAGGGACCACAGCATCTCGTGTGTGCCCTCCCCTGTGTGCGCCACTGGTCGATCTTCATTCGCGTCAGTCATGTATCAGCGTCAGCGCTCATGGTTTTCGTCACTCATTAGGCTCGATGTAAAAATAGTCGCAGACCAGTGTCGACGCGTCGTGTGCTGGCCTAAGCAGACACATAAACAAGCCATCAAACAGTGGCGGCCGTTACTGCAGTGGCGCTAGACCGCCTGTGTCGGTGATCCGACGCGTCTGTCGAGCCGTGCCCGTGCGGTGGCGCGGCCGAGACGGCGGCCAGCCACGCGCCGATCCTTCCCATTAAACACAGCCGAAACACTCTGTTGACGCACAACACCGTAAACTGGCTCCGAGCGCGTCTTTACGACACGTGCCAACCTGTTGGGCGGCTTACCAGCGCCGTGTCTAACGTAAATTGATCCCCGCTCACCCTCCTCTTCACGGCTGCCGCCAGCTAATGAGCCCGCTCATTCACCGGCGCCGCGGGCTGCCGCGGCCGCCGCCATCACGTCCGCCTCTGACTCGCCGGCCGGCGATCGCCGCGCTGTCAGCCGCCGCCCGACTCAAATTGGAACCGAGGCTGACGCGAGCGCCGCGCGCGCGCGATCGATCGGCGCACTTCGGCTGCTAATCACGGCGACGGTGTTTTTGTCGGCGCCAGTGTCGGCCGCCGCGCACGCTAATCAGATGTGCGCTGTCGTTTGCGCGTGCCGCCGCGACAACACGCGTTGCAGCGGCGGCGGCGGCGGCGGCGGCGGCGGCAGGCAGCCACGGCGCGGTCTGTACAGAACTGCGGGCGATAGCGTCAGCCGGCCAATGCGCGTAGAAGGCGGCACCGAGCACGCCGTCGGCGCGTGTGGTCGCTCGGCTCTGCGTGCCGCTCCGCGCGCTGTGCCGGGCTGCGTTGTGTTGTTCGGTTGT
>JAOTOL010001663.1:5397500-5630000 GCA_034440575.1 Imbricaverruca yamaguchii
TGCGCGGTCGCGACGAGCATCGGCTTGCCATGTGATTCAACATCCGTGTCGTTATCATGACGACCATATGATGACAATCAAAACTACGTCAGCGTGCGGTATGACCGGCGTATTCCCATGCCTCGCGTACACTGCCTGGGCCGCTGCTAACCTTTTGAGCTGGGCTGCACATCGGTAGACATTCTGACAGTGCTGTGAAAATGTAAGTGTGCTGTCGTAGGTGCATTGATCACGTGGCCAATATGCTGTCGTATCCGGTTTATTTGGTGTCGATGGGAAATTCAAGCGCGATCCAATGAGATGGATGTCAAATGTCATAGCTGTATTTCATTCAAAAAGGAAAGAGAAAACTGTATTTCACTCTGGGCTGAGCATCGTTCACCTTGACGCGAACGTCTGCTGCCTTTGGAAGGAATGAACGGATATTCTGGCAAGTGGTTCAGTTATGGACTTTTGTATTAGTTATTCGAGTTCGAGAAGGAGTGGTTTAAAATAACCGGGTTAAGAAAAAAATTCCACAACATATCAATATTGACGCATCAGGCGAGGAGGTCCTGTTGAGTGTTCAAATGTTGGCGCTGGACAGTGCATCAGCCGCCACTGACCTTTGCATGCGGAAAAACATTGCGCCGTCGACACACAACCTTCAATTCATAAGTGAGGAAGGACATTCACACCTCCTCGTGTAAATGTCATTCCCTTTGTCACGGACGCCTGTATGCTCTCCGCGATTGGCGCAGGTGTGGGTGCGGCGCAGCAAGTATACACCGGGTCAATGTGGTGACCGAAGCGGTACACCGGCCAAACTCAGCACCAACGACACACAATATAGGAATGGGCCCCACCATACGCGACCTGACAATGGGACGAAGGATTTTGCTAGTTGTTTTTCTCTCCTATTTTTAATGTGACGTGACGGCGAAGCTAATCAAAGCAAAGCAACCGCAGCAAATGTCTTCGCCGCTATTGAATGAACGATGCGTTTCATTTTACCGTCTCTGAAAATTGATCGCAGTGGCTCGTACACTCGTCCTGCCACCCCCTAACATTCCATAATCGACATTGGATTTGGGCTGGGCGCGAATGATCAACCCTGATCGATGCGCCCTAAAGTTGAAATAACTAAATAACTAGCGACATTGGATTTGGGGGATTTTCAAGCGTAATTTTAGCCACGCACGACTGCTCTCAGTGGATTGATTTTCATGGTGACTTGCTTGCCCAAAGAATACAGTGCATACCTTGATACATTTTTTATTGAAATTATTTCGAATGTATTGTCAAATTATTTTTCCCCTTAACGCGAGCGTCGTCGCCGGGCTTGAGCCGAGCGTCAGCTGACCTTGACCTGGACTGTTTCAGCAGCAAATGCACGCGCAGCAGCTGCCGCATTCGCACGCGCCGCCGCTGACTATGATGCCTCACCCGAGCCTGGCGGGAGCTCCCGGCCTGCCTCCCTCCACCGTGGCAAGTGAGTGCCCGACCCGCCACCAGGCGGCGACTGCGGCGCAGCGCTGAGGGAGGGGGCGTG
The DNA here is from genome assembly GCA_034440575.1 of Imbricaverruca yamaguchii. Lineage (NCBI taxonomy): Eukaryota > Metazoa > Arthropoda > Thecostraca > Neoverrucidae > Imbricaverruca > Imbricaverruca yamaguchii. The sequence continues at coordinate 5,399,032 of JAOTOL010001663.1, forward strand.
GCGATGGATCTCCGAGCAGTAGTCTTGGAATTGAGGAACTAGTCGAGAACAGGGGAGGCGGCGACTCAGCCCCACGTTTCGCGATCTTGAGCCGTGCACACCCCACTCACCCATAGTCCCAGACACTCCCGGACCCATCACATGAACGTCAGGCACATGTGGGCCGATGCCGTTTTGTATGCTTTTCGGAGGGACACGTATCCCACCTCTGGCACTGACATGCACCCTCAATGTTAACTTATCCCTCCCACCACCCCCACAAGTTGAGTCGAAAGGCCCAGAGCATACTTCCCTGAAGATATTTCCTCGGGCAGCACAAGCAACATCTTCGAAAGCATTTAACCTCGATCTTCCGGAATTGAACTTGACGCCCCCCCCGTTCCCGAGAGCGATATCCTCGCATATGGATGTCGCACAGAAAGAATAACCCTGAACAACTATTCCACTTCCCACTATTGCTTTCTGCAAAGACGGCCTTGCATCTACGTTACGAATGTCTGCAACGTCTCAGATGGCCGAAGTAGACGCCGTGCCATAAAATACTCATCCACCACAACCAGCGGACGTAAGGAGGGGCACTGGGGCCACGTGCCCCCTCCCCAAAGGAAGGCGCAGCGCTCCACGGTAAGGAATGGGCATCCCTTCGAGAAGGCTCGAGTACACCCTTTCTTGCGAAACGGATTTTTTTCGGCCAAAGGCTGGACAAAAAAAAATGATAATTATTCGTATAAAAAGGTGGAAGGAAAAGGCGCCCCTTCATTGTACTCGAATGTATTCTGACCCCGATCAGCTCATTGTCAGCCGGAGGAGGTGTCCCTCTAGATAAATTCCCCCCCCCCTCCCCCTATGATAATTCCTGGATCAGCCCTTTGCTGATCCAGGATTTGCTTCATTGGTTTTTGATCACCAGTTGCTCGTGGAATATGACAAATACGTCACTGGCAGCTTTTCTGATATATTACGCTCTTAGCAGGGGCGGATCCAGGCACCTGGAATGGGGGCGGGAATTGTGCATATAGGTATCCGATCCATAAAAAAACACCAGAGGCATCCGATCGGACAGCTAACATTCCTCCGGTCTGTTTAAGGCAGCATTTATCGAGTGCAATGTAAAACTGACATTTTGTTGCAAACCCCGGCATACAACGGCATCTTAAAGGGTGCGTGGTCCCTTCTCCCTCCCCTGGATCTGCCCCTGGTTATTAGAGGATAAGCATAGCAACGCACGTATGAACAGACATGGTCAGCGAAGCTGATGTGCGCAGAATAATTTGCTAGTGAGCGTGGCATCGTTTTCAGTGGACGGTAATTCCGTCCGGGTGAGAAGCCAGCCCTGCAGGACGACAGGCTGTTTCGCCGTTGAGACTAACTCGGAATGCAACTGCGACATCTCACTCGGCGTCGATGTGTCGCCGCAGGTCTGCTGGGGCTGACCGGCCTGGCGGCAAGTCAGGGGGTCACCCGTCGGCGCTGTCCAACCCGAAACACGACGCGGGCCGCGAGGAGTCCAAGACGTCCTCGACCGTCACCGGTCAGTGCCGCAGGTCACAAGGTCACCGTTGAGTACGTTCGCCGCCGGTCACGTCACCGTTTGGCAGCGAAGTGCATCGATTGTCCCAGTGTGTGCGGCTTCCGTGCGATTATTCCGGCGTGCGTCATTTCCGTGCTATTGTCCCAGTGTGTGCTCATTCCGTGCGATTCCGCTACCTCTGCAACGACCTCTTCTCCGTTGTCGCTTCCGCCGGTATAAATATGCCGCGTCTTTGTCGCTGCTGTGATTGATCCACAGGGGTGGTGTCTCCGATACTTTCGTAGCCCCCATGAATAATGTCCAAACTGCACCAGCAATTAATTATGGATATACATGTAGCTATCTATCTGTCTATCTATATTTATATGTATCTATGTATCTGTGAATCTATGTATATATATATATATATATATATATATATATATATATATATATATATATATATATATATATATATATATATATAGCATTTCTGGACACGTCATGACCTCATCTGACCTAGCCTACGTCGACAGGAGGCGGTCTCAGTTCGGACGACAAGAACGTGAGTAATCCGGTCTTGGGTGACCGGGGCGTGCCGTATTGTCTGCACGGCAGCCCGCTGCCGCTCTCTGGTCTCCCACATGTGCACATCGCGCCCCTCCCCTCCCCTGCCCACGGTGGCCGACCGCGGGCACCAGCTGATGCATTCATAAGCGGGCGCGCTGCCGGTTTGTGGCCGGGGCGCGTTCTCACCCCGCTGTCGACGCTAATGGACGCCCTATTAATCCGGATCGGGGCCGGACCCGCCCGGCTGTTAATCACACCGCGGCCCGATCGCCCCGGGGCATCGCTCGCCGGCGCGGACATCAATAACTGGGAGCGTGGCGGCCGAGCATGATTCAATTACGCGCACGGCGGGGGCCCCAACTGGTCGGAGACGGTGTCGGATTGGGTTAGCAGATTCGGGCCAGTGGCGTAGCCAGCGGTTCGTGGGGGCGGCGCAGGTTGTATAGTTTCGCTTCAAGATTGATGCATATATTTTGTCATACATATACATGACGCATTCATTTCAGGATTCACTCTGCAATGAGTTTTACCCCTCTCCCATGGGTGTTGATTTGGTATATATTGCCGGTCACCCCTTCCCCGCCACGCTCAATGTTAACTTGGCTCATCAATAATATCGATCGGCGACCCTCTCCATCGATTTAAGTCCTCCATTTTTCTCCATATATTGATCCATGAATGTTTTTTAGAACATGACACTCCTACCCGGGGGGGCACAGCAGCTCAGTTGGTAGAGTGTCGGACTCTTGATCACAAGATTGCGGGTTTGAATCTCACAACCGACGGCAGTGCCGAGTCTTTCCGCGTCCAATCGGCGTGAGGGGTTGGCGACGCTATATGATGTAGCGGTTAGATGTGTCGTAAAAGAACCCGAGGTTCTTATTCTTTACAATCCTACTCTCACCAATCGGTATATTTATTGAGAATATATCGGACTGAGTGGAGTATCCAATGTAGCGGTTGCATTAATCCGATGCAATGTGTGGAAGCACCTCCACCATCATCTAGATGGAATCTCTGATGAATCCCATGACGCGGATCTCATTCCTTGCGCCGCACAATCCTGATCACGGTCCTGAATCGGCAAATCCGTCATCAGCTTGGATCTTATTCGCCGCTACGCTCCATAAACCTAACCTATCCGGCCAGCATAACCCTCCGTTATCGTTGTATCGCAGTCTCACAAGTATATGACATAAGCCTTGCATGCATGAACAGAACCGATTTAGATACCCTCCCTATCACCAACTTTTCCACGTGTGTGCGTGCAAGCGTGTGTATGTGTGTGAGAAAGCCCCACGTGATGTTGGCTGTTTGTATCTGGATTTTTTTTCATTGGAGGGAACAAACATTATCCTCCCATGCAAAAACAAGACCAACCAGCCGGATTCGCCACTGACTGCGAGTGGTTCAGTCTAACGGCCATCTAATTACTCTATCAAGCTAATCCGCGAGTCATCTAATACATCTGTCCGGACGTCAAATCACATCATATCTGGACACGCCGGTGTGGCTGCATGCCAGACCTGGATACGCGTCACCCATCTCCCGGGCGCGCCCCCCAGCGTTGGGTACGCTTTTGTCCGCCCTCAACACAGTCCAGGATAGCTGGTGGTCGCACACCGACTGAAGAGAAAATCCATACTGCCGGCCCGCTATCAGCGGTACACACACACACACACGCGCGCGGGCGGGCGGGCGGGCGGGCTGTGCGTCATTGTCGACCGATGCGGCCGTCTCGCCCGCCTGTATTTGTTCAGATAATGTAAGAGGTCCGGCTGAGCGCAGCGGTCGAGATACGGCCGTCAGCTGTTTGTCGTGACGCCGCACGGGTGACGTCAGAGCCGCGACGGCCAATCGGGTGACGAGGGCCAGCGGAGGGCATCTGCTGGCGGCTGGGGAACTGGGCCGTTGTCGGCCGACACATGAGAGGGAGAGAAAGAGAGAGGGAGAGAGAGAGAGAGAGAGAGAGAGAGAGAGAGAGAGAGAGAGAGAGAGACAGGAATGGAGCGGGGAGGAAGAGTGGAGGACCGAAGGCCAGGAGAGAAAGGAAGAAAGATAGAGGGGAAGGAAGACGGAGAGGCAAGGACCAGGTGAAGATTGACACTCCATGAGGGACTCACGTTCATCACCGGAAAATGAGTTCGAAGCTGGAGTGTTCAAATCCGCGGTCGTGAACAGACAAGCCGGAGCCGAGAGGGCGGGAGATCGCTGTCCAGCTCAGTGGATGGCTCGGCTAATGACGCGGCATGCACACACTTCGCGCGAGGCCGAGTGATCAATGATCTGACTCAGTATCTGCCGGGAGGGATGTCGTCAGTCACATTTCGAATGCAAATTGCACCGCTCCCAGACTATTTTCGGTAGACACGCAACGCCAGGCGGGCTCCTACCGACATTTTCTCTTGGCATAATGTCGGTGAAACAGTTCTTCTCATTCCGGTCAGGAGAATTGGAAATGTAAGAGATATGCAGAGCGTAAGGATTGGTCGCGGAGAGGATGTCAGAGGCCGACCGCTCCCCCCCCCCTCCCCCTCTGTTACTCATTGGATGAACAGGCCAGGAGTCCGTGTCACGTGTCTCACTCTGTTCGGCAATAACGTGCTATTCACAAACTTCGACCATTTTTAACGTCATTCAAGGCTTCAAATTTATCACGAGTGACTTAGTCACTAATTCAAACTGATGCTGCTCCCTCCCCCGCGTCACCTCCATGACCTTCAAACGTGCGGTTACCGATCTCCTTTGATGTGCTCGAGACCCTTAAATGTTCGCTGGAGCTCCAATCCAAATAATGTCCGCGTTTTCACGTTACCAAATCGCGAAGGCCTCCAGTTGTGCTTGTTTTATTACTGTATCAACGTGGGTATTCGAAGCCATGCAATAGTTTTTTTGCACAGTGACGTCGGTGGTCCCTTCAGTGGTGTTCAATGGGCTTGAATTGGCCCAGGTAATAATACACTATGCGGATTCTAGTATCCACATAGTGTAAGTTAGGTAGGAGCAGACAGAGATGCTTTTAAATAGTATGAAATTGTTCGACAAGTCACCTAAGTTACCTTTATAAATATGTTTCAAATTTGGAAGAGCTCGCTGGGTTTTCAGCAAGTACTTCGGCGGAAGTCACTATTATTAGAGTTGATGGATATATTCGTCGTGAATGCTCCTAAACACCTACTAGATTGTAGATTTATGCTGAGGCCTCATCCGCCCTACGTTTGCAAAAACGCAATACCTTGTGAGCAAAATAACCACAGGGCGCCATTTCCAGGAAATGGCCGGCGTAGCTTTTGACACAGCAGTCCACGTTTAGTGAGTTCACTGATTCGTCGCCGGCTTGCGTGCACCATCGCAACAAATTGCTGCACAACTCTACTGCTGCCATCGTGTGGAACCCCGCCCTGCTGGAGCGCCTCTGGCGTGGCATGCCGCCTGCCTCTATCGCTCCACATGTCATGCCGTCAGCTTCTATCGTTTCACATGTCATGCCGCCTGCCTCTACCGCTCCACATGTCATGCCGTCAGCTTCTATCGCTCCACATGTCATGCCGCCTGCCTCTACCGCTCCACATGTCATGCCGCCTGCCTCTATCGCTAAACGTGTCATGCCGCCTGCCTCTACCACTCCACGTATCATGCCGCCTGCCTCTACCACTCCACGTATCATGCCGCCTGCCTTTACCACTCCACGTGTCATCCCGCCTGTCTCTGCCGCTCCACATGCCGTCTGTCTCTGCCGCTCACATGCCGCCTGCCTCTACCGCTCCACATGCCGCCTGCCTCTGCTACTCCACATGCCGCCTGCCTATACCGCTCCACACGCCGCCTGCCTCTACCGCTCCACATGTCATGCCGCCTGCCTCTGCCGCTCCACATGTCCGTGACAAACGAATGCCGCTGCACATTGCGTGGCCGATGTTCGCGTGCCAACCTTCGCGGACGCAAAATGACAGATGCAGTCGACGCGCCCGCAGGCACAAATCAACCGCCGCCTTGTCAGCCTTTGAAATGCAGGTTGAATAGCTCCGACAGACATGAATTGGTGGCAATGCGTTTATTCCGGGAATAATCAGACGCTGCACCGGAGTGCGTGCATGGCCCAGGGCAATTTGTTTCTTCCAGCGTGCTGGAGTGAACGAATTGCCACCGCTGATGTGTTAAATACCCCACGGTATTAATGAGTCACAAATTAGGTGCTACTGATATCAATAACACCTTGTCACGATTGCACGTTCCGCTTGAAGACGAACGGTTTGTTCGATACCCGATGAACCGCTTCGAAGCAACCATTCTCATCACCTATCGACGCACGCGTAGCCAACTACTGGCGCACATTTGCAACAACTCCACGAGGACGCACACGCTGCTGCTACCGGGGTGCTCTTGCGAGCAAAGTCTAACCCCGCGAGTCTTCTGTGAACTGGCAGAAAAAGCATCAGGTACTTGATCGACCCGACCTGCCCATGTCCATTTTGAGTGGCATATGACGCCAACGACATGGCGGGGAAGCAGGGACGCGGGCACGGACGTGTGACCGGCATCTGGAACGTGTCTGGCATCTGGGATCTGGAATGTGTCTGGTTTCTGCAATGTGTCTGGCATCTGGGATCTGGAATGTGTCCGGCATCCTGACTGTTTTTGGCATTTGGGATCTGTAATATGTCTGGTATCTGGAGTGTATCTGGGATCTGGAATGCATCTGGGATCTGGAATATGTTTGGTATCTGGAATGTATCTGGGATCTGGAATGCATCTGGGATCTGGCATGTGTCTGGCATCCGAAAATGTATCTGGGACCCGGAATGTACCTGCTATCTGAATTTTAGATTGACTTTACCTTCACCGGATGCAAACCACGCAATGCAAACCTGATCACCAAAAGGTCCCACTTCAGTCCTCTTTGTGATCAAAACGGTTTGGAATTATGTGACAACAGAGGTGCCATTTACCTCTCCCCCACCCAGCCCCCTACCCCGGGGGTCGTCGGTTCGGAAACACACCAGGCGGTGTCTGGTTAATGTGGCAGAGCGTTGCTCTATAGTTGTGGAGCCGGCACGGATTTGTAGCTTAATGCTCTAGAGTCGTGTTTTGATTGACAAGGTCTGTCTGTTTTCCTTTACACCATTTTATGTCAGGTCGTCTTTTGATATACTGACGTTATTTTTATTCAGCAATGCTCTTAATTGTGTCCTCCGATGGTATAAAGTGCCCACCAAAAAATGAGTCGGAAGAGTTCACAGCGCCCCCCCCACCCCGTTCAATTCGGCAGATTTTCCTCGGGCAGCGTAAGCAGGCACGGGTGTCGCTAGGAGTGGGATGCGCCTCCACAAATTCGCAGAATCCAACATGACACGTATGCGCTTGCATGGAAAAACCATCGATGTAAAAACCCTCCCCACATCTGAAACCCCCAGTGAAACCAATGCAAGCTCCATCTTCCTACACCCCGATTGTTTGTTTGTTTATTGGTTGGTTCACGACACACTTTATGCACATTCACGGCTAATGGCGCCGTCCACACTGTTTCGCCGGTGGGCCGCGGGATTGGGAAATGTCCTGAGTGGCGCTAGAGTCGAACCCGGGACCTTTGGTACCCATAGCCCGACACCTTAACCACTCGGCCATCCCCGCCCCTACACCCCGATTCTAAATTTTAATTAAGCGGACTTGGTGCCCCCACACCCCACCCACCCCTGTTCGTGAGACGAGGCCGCCGGCGACACGGAGCATCAGCAGCGCTGGCTTGCTCCGCTGCTGCTTGCTGCTTGGTGCCCCCACACCCCACCCACCCCTATCGTGTTCGTGAGACGAGGCGGCTTGCTCCGCAGAGGAACCAGTCCATCTCGCCGGCCGGCCGCGACAAGTACCATCGCGCTCGCAGCCCCGAGGCCGACAGCAAGCGCATGAAGAAGGAGGAGAAGACGGAGGTAAGCAGCGCCTGGCATCGGTTTTCTTGTCGCCAACGTTCAGGGTCGGTGTCGGTTCGTGGGTGCCGTTTGGTGATGACCGAACGGGATGTCGGCTCATAGGTGCTGCTCGTGGTGACAACCCAGTGGGGTATCTGTTTCGTTCCTCATGTGAACTTTGGTGTTTTCGATATATCTGATGTGCTCATCAAAGCTAAGTCGCATTGAACGTTGTGTCTAGGGGACTGCAGTCAGGAGTCAACTGCAGTCAACTGCAGTCAGGAGTCAACTGCAGTCAACTGCAGTCAGGAGTCAACTGCAGTCAACTGCAGTCAGGAGTCAACTGCAGTCAACTGCAGTCAGGAGTCAACTGCAGTCAACTGCAGTCAGGAGTTGCCTAAGGGGGCTCACCCGAAATTCAATATAATCTCACCGAGACTACCTTCGGCGTGTTTCGCGCGCAGTAAATGTCTCTGGCGTGGTGCAAATTCCAACATCTTGTTATCGATTTTTCTTGTTAGGGGCGGGCCCCTTGTCTGCGCCTCTAGCTGCGTCTCCAATGTAGACCTACCAGTTCTCCCCGCGTAACAATCAGTCCGCTCTGTACATGCGGTACAGGTCGATAAACCCTGGCTTGGGAGGCAAGTGTGACATGGCGTCCCATTCCCCGTGGGACGGTGTGGAGCCGGCTGTACCGATCTGATTGGCGGGCGTTTCAGGCTTGGGGGCCCATCTCCCGGCTGCCTTCAAGCTGATGTTGATGTTGATGTTTTCTATGGCCTCGTAAATCTTCCAACACAGCACGCCATCAATGTAAGCCATTGTGAGGGGACACGGGCGGTCTATTCTGCGCTCGGGCACGTTCACTGGCAGTAACGCGGGCAGTGCTGGACTTTATATTGAACTTTTTACACGCAATTGTTCGGGTGGCCCATTCCTTACGAGGAGATTACGATACTGCGCTCGCCGGGCGCGCCGAGACACAGTCGTCTGTTTGGACGTAGCGGCCAAACTCGTCTGGCGGTCTTCTTCGTGGATATGGAGGAGGAATACTGACAGTAAGTAGTAGCTGTCGCTGCCGTCGGTTTTGCATGAATCTTAGTCGTGTCGGATCGCGCTTCCATGCGATGCTCAGACTAATTAATTTCTGGGGAAGGAAGTGATCATGTGAGAAAGGAAAGGGATGAAGGAAAGGGAAGTGCGTCGTGCACATCAGCCGAAGAAAATCCGCCGGCGAAGCACGCTGTTCAGTTTGGCTGGATGCGTTTTGTCGAGTACCTACGCTTTCAACAGCAACAGGCTATGAATATTTATCTTAATACTTAAGACCTGATTAGCATGTAAAGCAAATGTTCTAAATATGTGCAATCGCGATTATACCTGCTTTTAGGACCAAATTCGACACCAATGGGACTTCAGGGGCGCATAGCGGGGGTAACGGGGAATGTGCCCCTCCCCCTCCACCCCACGGAAAGGCGACACTCATCCGGCTCGGAAAGGCCGGAGACTCGAATGCATCCCTCCCCCGCTTAATGGACTTTCCCACCAAAACCGCGGCTTTCCGTGTGCTCGAGTGCACCTCCTCCGCGCCCCACCCCAACCAACGATTGTTCTGCCGAAAGCGACCCTCCAATGAAATGTGCCCCCGATCATGTCTCCTGGGTTCGCTTCTGGGCATCCTCGTTTGCATAGACGCGCCGCACAATAACTATTTGAAGAGACAGCACAGTTGGCCTCAGGAAGTGACTTGAAAAATGTTCCCAGCCATGAAGTTAGCCATGTTATATTTTCGTTCGTCCTAATATGTTGTTTTTTTAATGATTTTCATCATCCTGAGGTCGAGGCTCGAAGGTTTAGTTGAAAGATAAAGCTGAAGAACATTTCATCCATCCTTCTCATGCATCCAGTGTTGGAGTTCTTCTGTGATGAGGACGTAGGCTGTCATCGTTGATGTTGGGGGAGGGGGATTCCCTCAATGTTTTGGAAACTAAGCATCACGCCATGTGCGATGTATGAAAACTGCCTAGACCCCTTAATATCGCACTCAGCCATCCTGCCACGGGTGTCCCTTTGTATGCGCCAAGGGAAGCAGCTTCCCCAAATAAATTCGATCAGTTTTGATTTGATTTGATCAATTCAATTTGCTTTGATCCCCAAATCAAATCGAAGCTTAACTGTTGGGCCTGTGAAGGCACCCTTCCGGAACGCTCGACTATACCCCTCACCAGCTCAACTGTTTTTTTTCAGTCCACGGTGCCCCTCCGGAAAAAAAAATGTCATCAAAAACATCTATTTCACAAAGTGACACTCATCCGTCCTGCCCTTACTGTGCCCTGTGAAAATATGAAAGTGTGAAAATATAGACCATGCTTATTTTGATTTCGTTTTGATTTGATTTACACAATCGCCAACCATTGGATTACCATTGGATTATAATTACCATTGGAAGATCTGGGAGGAAACTGGAGGCATGCGACACCCATCCCCATGGAGATGCGACGCTCCTGACTGGAAAAGGCGCTCTTCCAAGACGCTCGAGTGCATTCGCCTTTCGCTCTGCCAGGACGCTCGAGTATGTATACTCCCCTCTCGCTCTGCTAGGACGCTCGAGGATACTCCCCTCTCGCTGTGCTAGGACGCTCGAGTATACTCCCCTCTCGCTGTGCTAGGAAGCTCGGATACACTCTCTTCCCCCTGAATGTTTCAGCCGAGGCGCCCCTTTGAATAAAAACGGCGCCCCACTGGATATAAAATGAGACCCTGCGGACAATTTTCTCAAAATGAGTGGTGCCCCTCCGGTGAAATGGGAACCCTCCGGAAAAACGGCACCCATCCAGACAAGTGCCCCGTTAAAATTCTTGGATCCGGCCTTGCAACGGGGAATCTCAATTACAAGCGATGTCATGCAGCATAACGATCAAATGTGCTGGATTTGATTTGACCAGATCTGCTGGCTGTATTGGTGAATACATATTGCAAAGTCCAAGCAATCAGCTACGATGTTGTTTTTTCTTCTTCTACGAGTCTCATTTCGTGATCTTGCTTACGCGACGTCAGGGTGTGTCCTCAGTTATATCTAGCGAAGCTATGCATTTACAAAGAAATCCCTTGATTTATCTATTCCGCAGCTTTCCCTGCCAGGATATCTTACAACAGCGCTTGGCAATTTCCTCTGCGTTTTCTGGTGCTGCATCCTACAGCAGCGAGTCAATGTCAGAGGATGATCGGATCACATTCTTCTCTTAGCATTTGCCAGTACTTTGTTTCTTTGTGTGTCGTTTGAAAGACCAGTTCACAAATAATTGCACCACGCCGCATTGCATTGCATGACACGACAGCCGGAACTATATCAGTCCGGCCAGAGTTATTGCACGTCGATTGGCCCTGACAGAAAGTTGGCGCTGCTCGTCCAGCAGCGTCCCTGGTCGCACGTGTTAGCCTGGGCTGACACGTCTTGTCACATCTTGTTAGCGTGAGCATCGGTTCAATCGAAGAATCCGGCCGACCCTTCGACCTCGCGCGCACGCCGAGACGGCGGCGCTTCTGAGCCGGACGCGCCGGCTGTCTCCGGGTCATCGGGTCGCAGCAGCCGTCTCGCTTGGCGGCCGCGCCAGTGCTGACAGGACAGTGGTGCGGCCACACCTGCAGCCCCCCTCGAACAAAGGATGGATGGGCGGACGACGCTATTTTTTTTTTTTTGGGGGGGGGACATTACGTGAAACATATTTTCCTAACTATTAATGACATATGATATTCTAATAAAAAAAATCCCTCGTTAGCGGTCTGTGGATTGGATAATGGTTATTTTTGCAGCTTTCACTGTCTGTTCCAGCGTTGTGAGTGCGCTTCAGTCAACTCAGGGTCGATCACGAGAAACGCTCTCTTGCGTTGTGATGGATGGTGATTGCGAAGGAGGATTAATGGTCGGTTATTTTCTTCATTTCGAAGCTTCATGGCTACGTGAAGGAATGACTACGTCTCAGGACTAACTTTAGATATGCCGAGGACTGGGCAATGATCAATGACCGCGGCTTTAATGAGGAAGGAACATTTTCAAAAGCCACAGGTCACTGAAGAAAGGCTAGCCTGTATGGAATACGTAATTATATATCAGATTCTCATACATAATATGACGATCCATGCTGGTCACCATGAGCCTTGGTAGCAAGATAAATAACAATTAATTTGCTTCCACCTTTCGTCATGGATTTGTGCACGACCGAAGCGACAAGCTTAGTGCCGATTTTTAAAAGAGAGACCGATCCTCATATTAATGGTACCCACAGTTTCAGATCGAATTACTATTCAGCAGGATTTCATGTGAGGCATAAATATTGAACGCACCGTAAACGCTGATAATCCCCAAACTATACTACCATGCAATGTATTAAGTTATCTTTTCATTTGATTTTTTACCACAAAGCATCATTTGTAATCTAAATATCACCAAGGTTGCTGATCATGTCCGCGCCGATCCTACAATTATTGGTTGAGAAGCCATTCTTATGTGGCAGAGATTCAGCGGCTGCCGGGGTCTAAACGCCCCTGGCGTGATCCAGTACCAGCGCCCCTGGCGTGATCCAGTACCAGCGCCCCTGGCGTGATCCAGTACCAGCGCCCCTGCGGTCCGTACCAGCCCCCTGGCGTGATCCAGTACCAGCGCCCCTGGCGTGATCCAGTACCAGCGCCCCTGGCGTGATCCAGTGCCAGCGCCCCTGGCGTGATCCAGTACCAGCGCCCCTGGCGTGATCCAGTACCAGCGCCCCTGGCGTGATCCAGTACCAGCGCCCCTGGCGTGATCCAGTACCAGCGCCCCTGGCGTGGTCCAGTACCAGCGCCCCTGGCGTGGTCCAGTACCAGCGCCCATGGCGTGATCCAGTACCAGCGCCCCTGGCGTGATCCAGTACCAGCGCCCATGGCGTGATCCAGTGCCAGCGCCCATGGCGTGATCCAGTACCAGCGCCCCTGGCGTGATCCAGTGCCAGCGCCCCTGGTGTGGTCCAGTACCAGCGCCCCTGGCGTGATCCAGTACCAGCGCCCCTGGCGTGGTCCAGTACCAGCGCCCCTGGCGTGGTCCAGTACCAGCGCCCCTGGCGTGATCCAGTGCCAGCGCCCCTGGCGTGATCCAGTGCCAGCGCCCCTGACGTGGTGACAGTTGTCGGAGAGGGCTGCAGGATCCAGTACAAGTCAGAAACAGATCAGAGCTGGTGCAGAACATTGCATGTTGCAGGATCCAGAACAGAAACGAGGTGCTTGGATTGAACATGCCAATCTGAAACGCCTGGAAGGCGGTAGTCCTCAGTTCCCAATGCCGTCCGCTGAAGTTTCACCGAGCATATCACCGACTTTGATATGCAAGTACCCGGAGAGATTTGCTTTTTGAAAAATAAATGAACTATAAGATGCAGGCTACTGGTGCTTTAGTACTTCAAACTTACAGTTAGTAGTAAAAGCTGTATGGATACGTAGTGCTTCAAGTCACTGTCTCATCCAGGGGGATATGGCACCGGGACCATTTCCCCCTAAGAGACCATTTTTCCGAACTTTTGCGCTCAAATTACTTTTTTTCGAAATATGAAAACATTTTATTGCCAAAGCTCTTTTTAAACGGACACACGGATAGTTAGCTATTCAAGTCCGAAGTGTTTTTCGCAATCCGAAATGAAAGGAAGCCCCTCCCCCGGGCTCTCCTGGCCGCGCTACTGTGTTGACCTCTACCCGATGCGCGCTGAAGGTCGCTGACACCACCACCCTCGCCACCCACCACAGGGCAGTGAGGGTGACAAGAGCGACCTCGACCTCGTGGTCGACGACGCCAATGACGTCACGAGCGGTGGCGTGACGTCGCCAAAGGAGAACGGTCTCGAGCGATTGCACCCGAAACGAGAGCCTCACAGGTATGTTGCTAGGTGTCAGCAGGTGACGACTGCACCTGAAGCGAGAGCCTCACAGGCACGTCGCTAGGCGACAGCAGGTGACTGATTTATCGCTGGTCGTGTGTTCCTTTTCCCGCGTAGGAGCGAATGTTGCAATGGAAGTCACGCCTTCCACTGGGGATCCAAGGGCGGGGCACTGGGGTCATGCTTCCCCCCTCCCCAAGGGACAATTTTTCATAAGTTGTGACTAAAAGGGCATTCTCTTGCAATGTGAAACATTTTATGAGAATGTATTTTCCCAAACGGCCCACCAAATGTTAGCCGTTCAAATACAAAGAGTATCCTGAAGTATAAGATAAACATTTGAACCTCCACCGCAACTCCTTTTTTTTGTAACCGCCAGTGATGCCTTCTCCACTTGTTTGTACCTGTTTTGGCTTTAGAGCGCATCGATTGCATCGGTCATGCAGCTTGTTTTTGCCCGTCACTTCAACTATTATGTGGTACATCATATTGTGGATCACCCTCTCCTGTGGATGAGAACATGATTGCATCACCTTATCATGACAGCACAGTGAAAATAGCAGACACTAAGCCCATGAAATATCAAGGAGTATCATTATTTTCTGTGATGTTAAATAGCTTGGAATGTACGTTCTGAATCTCGTAAGCTTCAATCATGCACGGTCGGAAAGTATGCAGCTCACTGGTAGCTTTACACTGGTCAGGCCGTCAAATTGGCAGTAAAGAAAGGTGAGTGGCACAATGTGTGTGCTAAGTGAGTCAAAGTCGTTCGCACACAACCTGATCGTTTGCGGCGTATTACATCCGCAGCATGGCACAATTTCCCAGTCATTGCACTGGCAATGACGCAGACACACAGACGACTCGGCGACACGCAATCCCGGGAAAGCAACAGCACAGCCGCCCGACACAGGCGTGCACCAACTCGAGCCAAAGCCACCCGCGTGCTTTCAGCCCGCACAGCGGCACCTCGTCCAACGCCAGCACCCCGTCGATGCGCAAGATGGAGGAGAAGCCGACCACGCCCAACTCGGCCGCCGCCACGCCCACCAACGCCAGCATGGTCAACGGCAAGCCTGTGGGCAAGGCGCCGCCGTCGGGTGAGAGTCACAACGAGCGCGGCCCGGCGGCGCCAGGTCAATACGGCCGCCGCCGGGCCGACCGCCGCCGGCGCTGGCCGCCGCCGGTTATCGCCGTCGCGCCGTTCGAAACGACCGGGTGACATGTCGCGCCACGGTCGCGGCGGCGACGTTTGGCGCCAGTTGGCGACAGCGAACGACACCGGGAGGGGGGCACGCGCCGCCGTCGGCGCCGTTCAAAGCGCGCCACGCCGGCAAGTGTCGCTGACGACGTTGCGACACTTGGAGGCCGGTGGGTGCTTTCGGCCACGTAGTCAGGGAGCTTCAGGTGTGCGGTCGATATTCCGGCGCCCGTGGTGAACGTGCAGCCGGCACAGCATCTGTCGATACGTCAGTCTGTCAAACAATCTGTTAATACGTCAGTCTGTCAAACAATCTGTCAATACGTTAATATGTCAACACATCGACCTGTCAACACGTGCACCTGTCAACACGTCAATCTGTCAACACGTCAATATGCAAATATGTTGCGTTAACCTGTGAATATCTTCTGCCGATCTGTCAATGTGCTCCGTCAATCTTTCAATTAGTTAATCTGTCGGTTCATTTCTCTGTCAATAGATATGTCAATATGCCACTGTCAGTCTGTCGATATGCTATGTCAATTTGACAATCTGTTAAAACGTCGGGTCGGTTTGTGTACGGTGTTTCCGGACAGACAGTCAGGGAGTCTCGGCTGTACGGTCGACTTTTCAGTGCTCGGTTGTAGACTCAGCTGTACCACTTAGCCGTGTGGTTCAACTCAACTCCATCTGCGAAAAGAGCAAACAAGCCTAAAGGTTTCATGAGTAGGCAATCTGAAAAACACACTGTGAAATGTTGCTGGACAAACACACCGCCACGTCAACAATCAGCTATTTGCATATGCACTCCCTTTCTCTCTCCAGGACGTTTACCTTTCGTGCAAATGTTGACCAGATTTCATGTGCATGTCAGCTTGCTTCCAGGTTCCAATGCATTTCGTGCACCTGTAGGCATGCACAGTGAATTCCATTCGATGTGTCAGTATGGAAGCTCTCATGTTGAACGCTCGTGCACACGGTGTGTGCATGGTGCGTTCTCAGTACAGGATAGGAAAAGTGCACGTCGTCCCGTGAGAAACAGATGCAGTATTTTGCGAAGCCAATGTTTCTGCCTTCATGGTAATGTGGACAGCTTAGTTTCAGGAACACTAAGCTGTTAGTGTTCAGCTTTGTATTGGGACGTGTTGGCAGCCATATTCCAATGTTCAAATTGAATTAAATTATAGCGATTCGAATCTGTTGACTCGAGGACTATGTTTGAGGAACGTAAGTCGACCAGCGTTTGCGGTTGTTTTGTGCGTCAGTTGCTTCAGCTGCTCTGGTAACCGAGTGAACTGGCATGCTTCGAATTTAATATGCTCTGAAGCAGACGCAACGATCAAATTGTCTCGGTGTTTGGTTCCAGACGATGTTGTTCGGCTGTATTTTATGCCACAACGAACAAAACAATTTTATTTTTAGATGGACTCTTCTTGTCGTGAACACAGCGCCTCTACAACGGCTCATGTGAACCTTTCTGGGCATCAAGAATACTGAAATATTATTTGCACTTTAATTTCCCATGAGGCTCCATCTTAGTACAACAATGTGATTCTCCGATATTTACATACTTTCATTTGAGGAGCCTTGCCAGTGGCTCATTGATCACCCGGACACTTTTTTTCGGCGCGCGAAACGGACCGAACGTTTTTGGTTCTGAGTGGTGAAAACGCTACAAAACATCCTGTTTCATCTTGTGTATTTATATTGCTTATGGGGGGGGCGACTCCCACTGCCCTTGGCTGCGGCTCTGCTCCGTGGCCAAACGCCAAACCGTCCACTGCATGCTGGTGACCGGCTTCCCTCGCCCCGGTAATACCGCGGAATGGTGGCGTGTCCACGATATTGGACGTGGGCGGGGTGACTGAGGCCGTCCATCAAGTCTGCGGCTCCATTTTAGCAGCACCGCCATACACCGACCGCTCGGCACGAGACTCGGCCAGCGCTCCGTTGCCGTCTGCGATAGCTTGCTGCGGTCTGAGCCGGCGCTTATGCTGACGGCGCGTTCGTGCCCGGACTCGATGGGATGCGCGGCGCTCACCATAATCACACGCCCGCACCCGTGTCTGCCCTTCCTCGCGCTCCGCAGCTGACGGCCGCTCCGCCCTGGGAAACTCCCACGGATATGCCGTCGCGCGTCGACCGTGACGGTGCCAATTTGACCTCCGCAACGTTTGCTCTGATCAAAATCTGCTTCCACGGTGGTTTTGTGGTCTGAGCATAGCTTGGTCCGCCCTCGAAACGTGCAGGAGGGTGATACAACTCGCCCTTCTGCATCCTGCATGGGGACCCTGCATCTCACGACCACGAATACATCAACTCGTGTTAGCGCCCCGTCGCTTGTTTTTTGTGTGTGTGTGTGTGTGTGTGTGTGTGTGTGTGTGTGTGTGTGTGTGTGTGTGTGTGTGTGTGTGTGTGTGTGTGTGTGTGTGTGTGTGTGTGTGTGTGCTTGTACGATGGGGCATCCTTAGCCACCCCCGTGGTTAAAAATGAATATGTTATGTAATGGCGCAGCTATGACGTCACACGATTGAATATGTCAAAGTATGTTTCGCCGATGTCCTGAATTATCAGCAATTAATCCCGGTTAGTGCCCCCAAATTAGCAACGCTCAATGTGACGGAGTGATGGACATATCACCTAAAGTATTTGCATAGATTCATCACCATTTCAAGGTTATTCGATGCTACTTGCCCAACTCGAACTTAGACAATCTTCTTCAGAGACAGTGCAACTGTAGCTAGTTTGGACACCGAAGCTAATTTTTTCGTGTATTCTTACCCCTGTATTCAAGAAAATACTGCTTTCAGGCCATATTTTCGGGTAGTTTCAGAAATTAGATGAGTACTTGGACCACAACTGACCCTTAAGTGGCTGAAAATGTATCATATCGCGCAGATATATATATATATATATATATATATATATATATATATATATATATATATATATATATATATATATATATATATATATGTATTTATTTTCTCCTGTGTTTGTACAATGCGGCTGCCCGTCACAACTCCAGCCCTCCCCACCTCCCTTTCTCTCGGGTTTACCACCCACCATTGAATAAATGTCTTCAACTTGTCCTAGTTCCATAATCCTTCCTATCTCCTCCCTTCCTCATCGTCCAACGCTCCCTTTGGCTTTCACCAATTATGCTCTAACCTTTGCCTCCACTTCTTCCCCGTGTTCCCAAAGTCTTTCGTTTCATTACCACCACCTCAATCCTTTCCTGCGCTCCCTGCCGTTTGCCATGCTGCCTCGACTCTCACTCGCCGTTCCCCAAACTCCTAGACGCGACAATTCCAGAATCAACTGCGCCTGATTGACGGTGATAGACGCCACTGAAATCCAATCTTCACGCCATCTGCTTTGTTCCCCGATGACGTCATTAATCACCCACAGTGCTCACGTCACTGGGGCCCTGCTGGGTAATGGGCACACTACTGATCTGGGCGGCATTTTCCTGTCCCGATTGTCCAAACGCCAACATTTTTACTGGAATATTTACATAACTCAGCCGATTTATCGAAATGTGGGCGCATTGCTGGACGCCATGGCGAGCATGGGCAGTGATACTCCTCCTCCCACCTCGCCTCTGCCCTAACCCCCTCCGGCTGGCCCAGTTCAATAGGCGGCGGACTCGCCTGCGCCGACCGACGTTTGACATGGCGCTCCGCCATCCAGCGCCGACCGACGTTTGACATGGCGCTCCGCCATCCAGCGCCGACCGACGTTTGACATGGCGCCCGCCATCCAGGCCGACCGACGTTTGACATGGCGCTCCGCTGTCCAGCGCCGACCGACGTTTGACATGGCGCTCCGCTGTCCAGCGCCGACCGACGTTTGACATGGCGCTCCGCCATCCAGCGCCGACCGACGTTTGACATGGCGCTCCGCCATCCAGCGCCGACCGACGTTTGACATGGCGCTCCGCTGTCCAGCGCCGACCGACGTTTGACATGGCGCTCCGCCATCCAGCGCCGACCGACGTTTGACATGGCGCTCCGCTGTCCAGCGCCGACCGACGTTTGACATGGCGCTCCGCCATTTAGCGCCGACCGACGTTCGACATGGCGCTCCGCTGTCCAGCGCCGACGACAACTCTGCAACTCGACACCGCAGGGAGCATTAAGCACTTCGCTGCACTATCAGGGTCGCCGAACACCGCCGCTGAACTTTGTTATTTGGGCCTTCGGACGCCTCGATTTCCGTGGCCATATTGCGCGCAGCGGGCGAGCGGCCCAGCGAACTTGTCACCAGCACCACCAGCCTGGATAGGCGGAATGGAGCAGAACTTACGCGGAACTTCGGCTGAGTGTGCTTCATTCGGAGAGCAAACGCGGTGTCTTGTAGTGTTTATTCAAATGCCGTCGCAATGAAATGCGGCTGCAGCACACGGGCGGGCTCCATATGAAGCGCATCGAGAAAAGGGAAGATGGACTTACGCAGACATGATCCTACTGTCTCCACCCAGTAAGCAAATATTGGTGAACGTGAGGGCTATAGTGATGTCAATGATATGTACCCTGGGTAGTCCCATTGTCATGGTGATGTCAGGGACATGTCCCCTGGGTAGTCACTGTCATAGTGATGTCAGGACATGCCTGGTAGCCGTCATAGTGATGTCAGGGCATGTCCCTGGGTGTCCACGTCATAGTGATGTCGGGCATGTCCCTGGGTATGTATAGTGATGTCAGGGCATGTCCCTGGGTAGTCCCACGTCATAGTGATGTCAGCGACATGTCCCTGGGTAGTCCCACGTCATAGTGATGTCAGGGCATGTCCCCTGGGTAGTCCCACTGTCATAGTGATGTCAGCGGCATGTCCCCTGGGTAGTCCCACCGTCATAGTGATGTCAGCGGCATGTCCCCTGGGTAGTCCCACTGTCATGGTGATGTCAGGGACATGTCCCCTGAGCAGTCACTGTCATAGTGATGTCAGCGACATGTCCCCTGGGTAGTCCCACTGTCATAGTGATGTCAGCGGCATGTCCCCTGGGTAGTCCCACTGTCATAGTGATGTCAGCGACATGTCCCATGGGTAGTCCCACAGTCATAGTGATGTCAGCGGCATGTCCCCTGGGTAGTCCCACAGTCATAGTGATGTCAGCGGCATGTCCCCTGGGTAGTCCCACTGTCATAGTGATGTCAGCGGCATGTCCCCTGGGTAGTCCCACAGTCATAGTGATGTCAGGGGCATGTCCCCTGGGTAGTCCCACTGTCATAGTGATGTCAGCGACATGTCCCATGGGTAGTCCCACTGTCATAGTGATGTCAGCGACATGTCCTTGGGTAGTCCACGTATAGTGATGGCACATGCCCTGGGTGGGTGTGGGGCTGCCTGGGTGCGGTTGTGATGTGAATGTCCCTGGGTAGTCCCACGTCATAGTGATGTCAGCACATGTCCCTGGGTAGTCCCACTGTATAGTGATGTCAGGCATGTCCCTGGGTAGTCCCACAGTCATAGTGATGTCAGCGGCATTCCCCTGGTGTCCACGTCATAGTGATGTCAGCGGCATGTCCCTGGGTAGTCCAGGTCATAGTGATGTCAGCAACATGTCCCCTGGGTAGTCCCACGGTCATAGTGATGTCAGCAACATGTCCCCTGGGTAGTCCCACTGTCATAGTGATGTCAGGAACGGCAACAGCATGCCATTCAACTCAGTTGCATTCAGATATACGTCAAAGGTAATTGGTTAGGGAAAGCCCGATATTCGCACAAATGATCACTAATCTTCACGCGTGATTTCTCTCGGTTGGATTTACGCCAACGCTCTGCCAAAGTCAGCTTGACCTAGCTCAGTCTGGCCATTCGTAACTCGGCTCGCGTCGACCAAGTTTCCGCGGCAAGCTGTGTTATCACCTAGATGTTCACGCCACGTTCTCTATGCTATTTCGACGTCGCCGTGAAACATGTCCGGTATGGAAGGTGGTATGGAACGGTAGCGATATGACCGTGTGGGTGTGTCTTGGTTATCTGTCCCTCAGAGAGCACTTGTCTACCTAACTAAGTAGTGTAATTGACATGTTAACGTTCACGTGATTGTATGTTTTCTACTTTTTCCTGATGAGTATGAGGACATCGTTGAGATGCATCTTGTTATGCCAGCAGGAGAGTGAATTTGTTTGAAGAAGTCTGAAAAGACGTTGTGGAAGTTCTTACAAAGCATCTTCCGTTTTATTTGCAATTCATGTGGCTCCATGTTTAATTCTGAAGAAAAAAGTCTGAATGGCGTGGGTGCCAAAGCTTGAATTTATAGATGCCGGGATGCAAGAACATTCGTCGCGTGTTTGAGAACATCAATCATTAACCCTAATGGTGTTGCATGGACAGAACTGACAATATTTTTCACATAATGTTTCGCTTAAGGTTGCGCCATTAAGCGAAATAAAATAAACAGTATAACCTTAAACCAAATAGACTGACGTGTCTCGCAATACGAAATCGAATGATAAAAGCATTCACCTAAATTAATGTTCTTGCGTGACGAACATATTCTCCAGTGAACGAGGCAGCAGCTATTCTGTTTGAAGTCCATCTGTAATGCAAGCTTTAGTTTGGCTTCTCTCTCTCTTTCTTTCTCCTTTTGTTTTCTCTCTCTTTCTCGAATGTTGATTTGTCCATGATGTCGCGCTGACACTTCGCGAAGATCACTGGCCCGAACCACGAACCACAGCTTACAGCGACGCCACCTACTGTGCAGCATTTATTCAAAATTGTTTCACGATAATATCGGGAGCAGAAATTGTCGGCACGCTTCGGGCGAACTTTCGCCGTCAGCCGGCGTCATTGCATCGCGGACGGTAAATGCACGTGTCATTTACGAATAATAACCGGGTGCATCAAACTTCAGCGTTAATAGTCCGGACGGCAGTACGGTTTTAGTTGTCACGGTAACGAGAGCCAGTCGCCGGATGCCAAATCACATCGAACGCGGTGGATCAATGCCGCCGCCGTGTGTCAGGCGGGCCGCCGTGTGTCAGGCGGGCCGCCGTGCCAAGTTTCCATTTGTGGAGGTCACCAGGTGCCCGCAAAAGGTCAACAAGGTGCCTCAAGCGTAAATGTCAAGTACGGCGTTCATTGCGCTTCGTGATGGCCCCCCGACTTCCTCGTACTGACCCCGAACTGCCTCGTGCTGACCCCGGACTGTCTCGTGCTGACCCCGGACTTTCTCGTGCTGACCCCGGACTGCCTCGTGCTGACCCCGGACTGCCTCGTGCTGACCCCGGACTGTCTCGTGCTGACCCCGGACTGCCTCGTGCTGACCCCGGACTGTCTCGTGCTGACCCCGGGCTGTCTCGTGCTGACCCCGGACTGTCTCGTGCTGACCCCGGACTGCCTCGTGCTGACCCCGGATGACGCCAACGCAACGCTGCGAGTGTCCGGCGACGCTCAGCTTTGTTATACGAATCACAGTAGGCTGGCTGACATCCGATGGGCTCGGACGTCAGCGCAACTCTTCGAATTGGTTATCTGCACGGCGCGGAACAAAAACGCTGGGCAGAACAGACACCATGGAAATTTCGCGAAGCATAGCAAGCTGTCTCGCTGTGCGTTATCGCATTGCAGTCAGATGGCAGTGGCGCTGAAAATGGCAGCATGCCTCCGGAGGGCAATACAAGAGCATGCAGCACGTTCTTTGAAACAGCTCTGAGAGATGCCACGTGTTCAACTTGTACGTATTTGACGGATGACATTCGGACTGCATACTGAAGGCCTCCCTGGCGTCTCGATGAAACACGGCGTGTCATGTCGCACTGGTATGCAGCTTTAATCCTCCTCTGTTGTGATGTTGTCCTCTCCGTGCTACTGATTTCCAGGATCACATGGCTCGTGTAAACTGTTGCTGCCCCTCAGAGCCGACGTTTGGCGCTGTATTTCAGGACCGTTCGGTCCGTGTAACTTGCCC
Source organism: Imbricaverruca yamaguchii (assembly GCA_034440575.1). Lineage (NCBI taxonomy): Eukaryota > Metazoa > Arthropoda > Thecostraca > Neoverrucidae > Imbricaverruca > Imbricaverruca yamaguchii. The sequence goes on from JAOTOL010001663.1 coordinate 5,422,037, forward strand.
GGCGCCTCCGCCATGGGAAAATCCGCCCTGAGCTGACGGATGGCACTATATTTCAGGACCGTTCGGCCCGTTTAACCTGCCCGGGGCCGCCGCCAGCACCGAACCCTTCAACCTGGCCCACGGAAGCGCCAACTACCGAGCCAATGTGAGTAGCGGCACTGGCAATTTGGCTGAGCTGTTGCTTGCCACTTGATGCCAGCCGCCTGACACTTTCCTCAGCCCTCAGTCATCTCCCATCTGTCACAAGTCATCAGTCGCCTGACATTTGTCACCACCCCTCAGTCACCTGACACCTGTCACAAGTCATCAGTCACCTGACACCGTCATGTGGCACTGGCACCTGACACCCTCAAGTCGTCAGTGGCCTGACACAGCCACCCGACATTCATCACCCGTCACCTGGCATCTATCACCCATCATCTGACATCCGTCACCTGACATTTACTGCCCGTCACCTGACATCCATCACCCCTCACCTGACATATCACCCGTCACCTAATATCTATCACCCGTCACCTGAAATCTATCACCCATCACCTGCCATTAATCACCCATCATTTGACATCTATCACCCGTCACTTGACATGTATCACCCATCATCTGACATCCGTCACCAGTCGCCTGGCATCACCAGTCGTCTGGCATCACCAGTCGCCTGGCATCACCAGTCGTCTGGCATCACCAGTCGTCTGACATCACCAGTCGCCTGACATTAGTCGCCTGACACCGTCACCAGTCACCGGCCATCGGCCATCTGCCATGAGTCGTCTGACTTTCACGTGACATACACACGACGTAGATCGCCTTGATTTGCAGACAGAGACACCGTTCCAGTCACCTGGCCAGCACGCACTGGACACTAGCCGCCCCCCTTAGTGGTCTCAATAGGAATACGGCTTAACTTTTGCGACGGATGCAAACCTGGCCTTCTGTTGAGGTTATCCGCGATTTTAAACAGTAGTAAGCGACACAACAGTAGAAACGGAACATAGCGAGACATACCGTGACATAGCGGAAAACAATAGAAAACGATTATTATGTTGGTTATTCATTGTCATACATTTCGTGCCTCAGTGTGAAGAGGTCAAAGGAAGTTAATTGTCGGCTCAGGCCGGCTGCAGACCATTTATAGAACGTATATTACCCTAATTAGATAGTCTATTTAAAATTCAGGATATGGTATTGGTCGGCCGCTGTTGAGTATCTTCTTGTTCAGGCTTGCCTCCCTTCACATACTTGACCCAGATGGTCCCTGCGGCTCTGGTTAAGCCTGAACACTTTGCAACTGTATGGCCCGCGTAATGAACTGCACATGGACGGGCACATCCAGCTGGAACGGTGGTCTGTAGCCGAAACCATGCCGCCAATTTCAGCCACATTCTGTTAATATTTCAAGGCATTGAAGACACCGCCAGATTACGCTAGATATACTTCAGTTCTTTTAAAATATCGGAGTTATGGTGTGAGCTTTACTAAGCACATACATTTCTCATTGATCAAATAGCGTATGATAGATACTCGATCATATTTCATTCGACCTTGTATGTCAGAAATAATTACTCATGTGATATATTTTATACCTCTTAATTAGTCCAAATCTTGAAAGCCCTGGCAATTCACAATATTTTAAAATATTTTGACACCTAGCTATTTTGAAATATTAAGTGAATATGCCCTGATTTTCACGTGTTTCGTTCGTCATTCAGTTTGGTTGTAGCGTATTGCGAGGTTATTAACTAATTCAAATGGCTTTACTTTCCCGGGTGTGCAACGCAACCCCACTGGTCATACCCGCAATGTATCCGAACGGACTCAACCAGTGCATGCAGCTGAAATGCTGCTCATGAGGCCACAGTTCCCCAGGCATATTGCCACTAATTGCCATTTAAATGAAAGGTTGATGCTCTTTGGATAGAGCGGCGAGGACGGACACAACATCGGTGAGCATTATTTACGGCAGGCTGTGTAGTCGCTGCGATGTGCGTCGATCCGAATCGATCGTTGCTGCGGTCATCTCTGCGCCACATCAGACGGGTCGGCCAAGTCAAACTATCCGCGAACCAGTCGGTGTGAATTTATTGGTGAAACCCAGCGTAATACCCACTGAAACATTGGCAGTCACAGCTCCGACTGCGGGCCGCGCACGTGACCCCAGGTGGGCCGCATTTCGCGGCCGCCAAGCCGCAGTTCTGGGTCGGCGTTGTCGGCAGTCTCCACTCCTCATGTGCGCCACCTCCACACCTGACGGGCTTCCCGGTCCTGAGTGCGTGCGCCGAGCGCCGACGGCCGCGCGCGGCGGCGAGCTTTGACGCCGCGAAGGGTCACGCACCCCGCATCCACTGGGTCGACCTCTGGCGCGACCTCTGCGCTGTCGCGTCGCTTTGTGTCATCGCCGGCGCGCGCCACTCGGCAGAAGCCGGCACACAATTTGGCGGTGTCGACGGGTGTTGGGCGTAGTCGGCCGACTTCGCAGCGTCCGCGCTGTCGCCAACGACATGTGCACACGTGAGGTGGCGATGGGGGGGGGCATCTACCCGCCCCGTCGGACGTATAGCTATTTTGACTCATAGTGGAAGCACAGGCCCATTGAAGCCTGGGCTGAGCTTACTCGCGGTTGGAAGATTTTCGTTTGCATTTTTATCCTGCCAGTTTTTAAATGCTGTGGTACCGAGTAAAACATAAAGCAAGTTAAACAAACCCATTAAAACTGGTTTTGCCCAGTAAAACAAAATAATTGCTCACTGTTAGGTTGGCTATTTTGGTTTAGGGGCGCTGTATATTCGTTGGTGAAGTCAGAAAGTCCAGAAGGAAACAACGAGGGCGCACGCAGGCGCAGCCTGCAGAGAGCTCAGGTCGCGGCCGACTGCCCGCAGTCACCCTCGCGCGCCGCCGACCTAGCCGCCCCAACCACAGACCGCGCTGCAGAAACCGCCGACGGCCGTGACCACGTGACGCGCCGAGTGCCACGTGACACCGGCGCCACCGGCGCCGGCGGCCCTGCGTGGCGCAGGGCCAGCTCCAGCACCAGCTCACTACAGTGACTCACACTGTGTCGATGCGTCATCATATCACACATCACATCACACCCTCACCTGGTTCTCAAGAACCACACACATACACCATATGTACATACATTCATTCGATCCACGCACTAGGCACACTTTGTCCGTAAACCTCGTCTGGTCGCCGGCGCACGCGTTGGCTCCGCCGCAGAGGCGTCGCCCCGATCTCCCGTCCCGCCGCGTCAGAGCTGTCAACGCTCGCTTCCACCGTCACGTCCGGCGGCGGCGCGTCATCCGCCACGTCCGACCTGTCACCCCCCGGGCCACCACCGTCCGCAGGCGGTGGGCCCATGGTTGGACCCTCAGGCGGCCGGTCGACGAACATGTAGACGGGATCGTCTTCCTCGCTGCCGTCGCTGTCATCAGCGCTAGCGACCGACGGCGCGCCGCCGTGCCGCGGCCGCACATTGCGCACGTGCCAGGGTGTTCCGTCCACCTCCATGACCTGAGGTGACACGACGCGGGTCACGATACCCTGATCAGACGGTACGGTGCAACGCGTCCCCGGCGTCGCGTCCAAACGAGATCACCAATCTGAAACTCGGACGTCTCGTCCGGCGCCGGCGGCGGTTCCTGAGCGCCGGAGGGCGCACGGGGCTGCGGAGGTCGCACGCAGTCACGCACCGCGTACCGGTAAATACCGGCAGCCGGCGACGTCGCGGCAGAGTCTCCGGACTGCGGAGTGACGTTGTACAAGTGTACAGCCTCCGCGATGGCACACCTGCGGCGCGCGGCGATCACCTTGATGGTACGGTGACTACGCTCCACAATCCCGTTCCCGCCCGGCTCATGGACGGCCCGGAAGCGGAGAACCACACCCCACTCTGACACAAACGCCGCCATCCGACGTCCGCGGAAGATAGTATCGTTGTCGGCCAGAATTTCTTCTGGCGCGCCGCGCTCGCGGAAAATCGCCTCCAGGTGTCTGATGACCTCGGTCGCGTCTGGGCGACCCAGATGTCGCCATAGGCTGTAGCGAGAGGGCCCGCAGTCTATCAGAGTCAGATATGATCCACCCTGATAGTGAGTCACATCCATTGCGAGCCGCTTCCACAGATCCGGAACACCCAGCGAGCCGTGCTGCCATCGCGCCGGCGCGGGTCGATGGATCGGCATACGTCACACCGATTCACGGCCGTCCGGACGTCGGCTCGTGACACGTCACGGGACACGTCACGTCTCACGAAGTACAGTGTCCGACGGATACCCGGATGGCCCGCCCTCTCGTGTACGGTCTGGATACGTGCCTGTATGTTAGTGTCCGCGTAGTCATCGCCGGCGTCCTCCACTGCGGCGGCCGCCGCGGCCGCGCCGGCGTGCCCGTCCTCACCGCGAGCTGCACTTCCAGCCGACGTCGCCGCCTCGGCCGGCGGCTCGTGCTCGCGTAGCCAGTCTTTCGGAACGCGGGTCAGCACGTCCGCCTTGTTCTCCTCCGACCGGATGAGCGTGACAGACAGCTCCAGCTGTAGCTCTTCCGCTAGCTGGCGGATAATGTCGACACGTCGCCGGATCAACATCTCACCGTGTGCCTTTGTGCGGAGGCGCGCGCGGCCAGTCAGTGAATCGCTGATCCACCGATGGACGACGGCGGAGTCCGTACGGAGGTCGATGTCGCGAATTCCCCATGCGACGGCGAGGTTGACGCCGCGCACCGCCGCATCGAGCTCGGCCATGTTAATGTGAGCCGATGCGGCAGTCCCCGGCCGCAGCCAGCAGGCGTCCTCAACCACACCGTCGTCCGGGCTCTCGATGACCACCCCGCGGCGATCGCACTGGCGTCCGTCCACACGGTGACCTTCTCACCGGTCAGCCGCCACGGCCCGTGCGCTGGGTCGTGCGCTTCCAGCCGGTCTCTGACCTGCGAGATCTGGGACAGGAGGGCAGCGTCTGTGACGACATCATCCCAACCGCGCGTCACGGCGTTCGCCCGGCGCTTCAGCCAGGCAGCCGCCGGGCGGAGCCAGCCGCTGACGGGCAGATGCGCCAACAGCCGACCACACCAGGCGAACACGGAGCGACGCGTGACCCGCTCCGGCGGCGACGCGATGGCGTTGTCGCGCGTCCAGTGCAGCTCACCGTCCACCAGCTGCACGTGCAGGCCAAGCAGGCGCGCGCCGTCTGCCGCGCGCTCCGGCGGCTTGCAGGCCAGGCCGAAGCGGGCGAAGTGCTGCGTCACGCGGTCAGCACTGACAACGTCTTCGTCAACCAGCAGGTCATCTACGTACGGGAGCACGCCGCGCTGCATGTCGGCGTCCTCCGCCAGCACTGCCCGCACGACGGCCTTCATGATCAGCGGAGCGACGTTGAGTCCGAATCCCAGTCGAGTCAGACAGTACCGTCGCCCCCTCACCATCACCGTCTGATATGGCCACAGTCGACGCTCAAGCCGCAGCTGGAGATAAGCTCTTCGCAGGTCCACTACTGCGATCCGCGTGCCGTGCCGCCGCCACTTCCTCAGCTGATCCGCACAGACGTCAGCGTCCGCTGTGTGGGCCGTCACAAACCCGTTCAGTTCTCGGTAATCCAGCACGGGTCTCACTTTGTCCTGGTTGACCTGCCGCACCGCCATCAGAGGGACCAACCCGCGCGGCGGCCCGTCCACCTCACTGTCGTACGGCTTCAACCAGCCGTTTCTAATCCATGCGTCGATTTCCGCGTCGTACGCCCGTCGAGCGCTCTGAGGGACGGCATACTCAGCCACTTCGTTCCTCAGACACTCCGGGCCGGCGCCGTCCGCCCACTTCCAGGCCACTGTCCAGGCCCGCTGCTCAACGTCGAAGCGTGCCGTGAAATCAGTCGCGTCCACCGCCGGGCCCGGGGTGGTCACAGCCGCTGCCGCACAGAACTGAACATCTGTCGGCGTCCGCAGGCAGACTCCTCCCAGGGCCGCGATGCCGGTCATACCGAGCACGACATCGACCCCCAGCGGCCGCTCCGGCACCACCAACACGTCGAGGCTTACCCGTCGGCCGTTGGTGCTGACCACCACGTTGCCGGTGCCGCAGCACCGAAGCTCGTCGCCACTGATCGTCAGCATCCTGACCGACCGCGACGACCACTGCCGGCAGCGATCGGTGTGCACCAGTGTGTCTGTGCAGCCGGTGTCGATCAACACGCTGCAGGTCCGCCCGTCCACCTCCAACCAGGTGACGGGCAACGCGCCTCTTATTTTCGGGGAGACGGCGCTTGCGCTGACGCGTCGCCTCCCGGTGAGTTTTCCCGGCTCCTTCCGCGGACAGGCGGCCGCGAAGTGACCCAGCTCGCCGCACGACCAGCAGCGTCGCGGCGGGCGTCTCACCGCCCGCGGCGCTGCGGGAGCGCGCGGAGATGCCTCCCCGCGCGCCGCGGCCGCCGTCACTGCGACACGCTCATCGCTCAGGACGGCCCGCGCGCGCGCCAAGATGCTGGCGAGGTCCAAGGCCTCCGCGCGAGTGCCGGCCCGAATCGTCATGCGGACCGTGTCCGGCAGACCAGCTATGAACGCGCAGGTGAGCGCGCTCTCTGGCACCCCGCCATATCGAGTAGCGAGCCGCCGCAGATCTGCCAGATATACGTCCGCCGACTCACCGGGCTGTAGGCGGCGACTTGCGTAGGCATCGTAGGCCGCCAGCCGGTCCATAGCGAAAGCGTCGTAGAGTGCGTCACGTACAGCATCCGCCGAGTTCCGCGCCGTCTCCGACAGTTGCATCCAGACGGCGAACGCTCCTCCTGCGAGCCGCGCCGGCAGAACGCCCGTCAGGTCCACACCGCAGTGCTTGCACAGCACTTCAGCCCGTGTGAACCATTCCACCACGTCTGCCGACCCGTCGTACTCCGGGATGAGACGAGCGTCGAACGCGCCGCCTCCGTCGCGCCTCGTCGTCTCACCGCCTGTTGTCGTGGGAGCCGCCGCACCTCTAGCCACCTCCACCTCGCCTCTTGTGGTTACTTCTGACATTTCAGGCATTTTGGCCGAAATAGCTTGTATATTCGTTGGTGAAGTCAGAAAGTCCAGAAGGAAACAACGAGGGCGCACGCAGGCGCAGCCTGCAGAGAGCTCAGGTCGCGGCCGACTGCCCGCAGTCACCCTCGCGAGCCGCCGACCTAGCCGCCCCAACCACAGACCGCGCTGCAGAAACCGCCGACGGCCGTGACCACGTGACGCGCCGAGTGCCACGTGACACCGGCGCCACCGGCGCCGGCGGCCCTGCGTGGCGCAGGGCCAGCTCCAGCACCAGCTCACTACAGTGACTCACACTGTGTCGATGCGTCATCATATCACACATCACATCACAGGCGCATCGACTGCTTTGGTCATATAGCGCCCATTGCCCACTGTTACTCCCTCCCATTCTTACTGTGCTTCGGGCTGAAGAGTGGGGAAGCTTACGAAGGCGCACCTAAGAGGGGGAGGGGTGACCTTCCCTTGGCGGTGTCGGGTAAGCAGATTGATAGCCTGCTTCCCATTATCCGGCCCATTATCCAGCTCCTCATCGAAAAGCCCTCACCCATGGCACCCTGACCCTTCCCCCTCCGTGGAAAGTATTTCAGTGCGCCTCTAATAATTTTCCAAGGCAATTGGCAATTGGCCTCACCTCACGATAACTGTTATTAGAAACGAATACTCTGGAACTTGGGATGAGGTACAACAGTACGTGATAGAGGTGCAGCCAGGATTTTCTTCAGGGGGCTGACGAAACAAAATATTAGGAAGTAGAGACCGCTTTGGTCGCGCCCAGCGCCCCGAATATGTCTGGTTTTGCGTGGTGAAAATCTCAATTTCTTCTTTGATCTTAATGAAACAAGATCAATTTCAGTTGATGATCATTCGACTAATTTCTTGTCTTGTATTTTTGCTTCCCGGGTGGGGGCTCCGCCCCCTCCATCCTTGGCTGCACCTCTGGTACTTGACCTATTAAGCAAGTCCTTCAAAAGAACGTAGATTCCATCGAAGTATTTTCTAGGTACACTTACGAAGTACAAGACAGCTGCTACGTCTACATTCATAACAGTCGTCATCCCTTATGTTTCCCGAGCAACATTATCAGCAAGGAAAAATCTGTGTCTGGTGGTCTTAACTGTTCGTTGCCAGCACCGTAAAGTTCTATAGCAGCAACAGTAAAACGTCGTATTTTTTTCCAGTCAGCGATCCATGGCGCCGAAGCTCCAGATGTTTTCAGCCGTGCGGAGTCGTGTTCTCTGTTGCCGCGACATGCGATCTGCCCGCTAATACGCCATTGTACGGCGGCCTGTGCCTGTCGAGAAATAGTCATCGAAACAGCCGACGCTTTGTTCCCGGGCATGCTCGAATACTTTTACGTCAATCGACGTTGTACGCGGGATGAATGCAGGTACCGCCGTTCGCTTTGAATGTGATATTCCGTACTGAGGACCAATGGCGTGGGCAGGATTCCCCGAGTGTTGCCACAGTCTCAGAGTTTCTATACTGTATGCACCTATGGTATAACATAAGACAACATGCTGGATGAATGTGTTTTCTAATTCTGGCCTGGAATGTTTCTTCTTCGATGACGGCGCCATTGTCTGACCATATCTACCGTATCTGACCCGTCACGCGCCATTTTCAGCAGGCGCGCCAAAGCACGCTAGGTCCGTGCGCCCTTTGGGCTGGAATGGTTAATAAACGTCGGCTGGCTTTTTTTCCAGAACGATCTCAACTTCCACGCCCGCGGAGCCGGTCTGGGCAACATTCCCGGCGGAAAGCCGTGAGTAGCATTGGGAGCCGGTGTTGGATCGTGTTCCCGACATACCTGCTCCATGCTTGCTTGTTCAGCACGACGCACGACCGCCGCTTGCGGCGTCGACTTCCCGCATTGGCAAATATGTGCTCCGGTAGATAGACAAATGTCTATGTTTTTTCCGTGTTCTGTGCGGTTGGGGAGGACAGCGTGCCAATGTTAGCAGCGTACTAGCCGAACGCGGGTCGTGGGAAGGGTCGGTACATTCGCGAAGAACACCCGAAGTATTTACATCGAACATGTTTTCCATTGCGCTCAAATAGGAGCATGAGAAAATGTTTTTTTTTTGCAATCACACCTCCATCGAAGTTCTGCGGTGGGATTCCTCTTCGTACTCTCCCCCCCCCCTAAAAAAATACACCCTGATCAGCACCCTCGGCCCCGTTTGGACATACCGCTCTTGTATGTGTGACCAATTCTTCTCATCGAACCGAACCCAAGAGCAGATGCAAGAGGAGGGCCACCGAGTGAATGTGCCTTCATGGGAAGGTGGAGCCCCTGTGAGAAAGTTCGAGTGCACCCCCTTGAATTTGTCAGCCAACAACACCCGTCCGAAGGCAAAACCCCCTGGCACTCCTCCAGCCAAGTACCCTCCCCTCCACGGTAATTCCTGTCCCTGTCCCTGTCCCTGTCCCTGTCCCTGTCCCTGTCCCTGTCCCAGTCCCTGCCCCTGTCCCTGCCCATACGCCTGTCGGACCCATCGACAGCTTCACGGACTTCGGATATGGGGGGGGGGGCATCATCGTGTTTGGGTCCATTCTGTCATGCAACGTTCATAGACGTCCTTCTCCACTTCGGGGGAACACGTCCCCCGACCGACTTCCTTCGGTGCCGACCATGACCGGGCTGAGGGTCAGGTCCCCGTGTGTAGTGGCGCTTCGCAGCGTGTCAGTGGTACACACACTCCGCCGTCAGTGGTACACACACACCACCGTCAGTGGTACACACACACACACACACACACACACACACACACACACACACACACACACACACCGCCGTCAGTGGTACACACACACCACCGTCAGTGGTACACACACACACACTCCGCCGTCAGTGGTACATACACACACACACACACTCCGCCGTCAGTGGTACACACACTCCGCCGTCAGTGGTACACACACACCGCCGTCAGTGGTACACACTCCGCCGTCAGTGGTACACACACACACCGCCGTCAGTGGTACACACACACACCGCCGTCAGTGGTACACACACTCCGCCGTCAGTGGTAAAACCGCCGTCAGTGGTACACACTCCGCCGTCAGTGGTACACACTCCGCCGTCAGTGGTACACACCGCCGTCAGTGGTACACACTCCGCCGTCAGTGGTACACACACACCACCGTCAGTGGTACACACACACACCACCGTCAGTGGTACACACACACACACACACCACCATCAGTGGTACACACACTCCGCCGTCAGTGGTACACACACTCCGCCGTCAGTGGTACACACTCCGCCGTCAGTGGTACACACACTCCGCCGTCAGTGGTACACACACTCCGCCGTCAGTGGTACACACACTCCGCCGTCAGTGGTACACACACTCCGCCGTCAGTGGTACACACACTCCGCCGTCAGTGGTACACACACCACCGTCAGTGGTACACACACTCCGCCGTCAGTGGTACACACACTCCGCCGTCAGTGGTACACACACACCACCGTCAGTGGTACACACACTCCACCGTCAGTGGTACACACACTCCGCCGTCAGTGGTACACACACACACGACCACCGTCAGTGGTACACACACTCCGCCGTCAGTGGTACACACACTCCGCCGTCAGTGGTACACACTCCGCCGTCAGTGGTACACACACTCCGCCGTCAGTGGTACACACACCGTCATGGTACACACACCACTCACACACACACACACACTCCGCCGTCAGTGGTACACACACTCCGCCGTCAGTGGTACACACACACCGCCGTCACACACACACCGCCGTCAGTGGTACACACACTCCGCCGTCAGTGGTACACACACTCCGCCGTCAGTGGTACACACACCCGCCGTCAGTGGTAACACACTCCGCCGTCAGTGGTCACACACACACCGCCGTCAGTGGTACACACACTCCGCCGTCCCGTCAGTGGTACACACACTCCGCCGTCAGTGGTACACACTCCGCCGTCAGTGGTACACACACTCCGCCGTCAGTGGTACACACACTCCGCCGTCAGTGGTACACACACACACACCACCGTCAGTGGTACACACACTCCGCCGTCAGTGGTACACACACCGCCGTCAGTGGTACACACACTCCGCCGTCAGTGGTACACATTCCGCCGTCAGTGGTACACACACTCCGCCGTCAGTGGTACACACACACCGCCGTCAGTGGTACACACACCGCCGTCAGTTGTGGGTGCACCACTTTGTCACGAGGCGACTGCCATCTGCCGTGCGAGCCGGCGAAGTCGGACATGGCCGCCGACACGGCCAAGACGTGTTCGCCGTGTCTGATGGAGAGATAACCGGGCGGCGAGTGTCGGCGGCGTCCGCCAGGTGTCCGGGAGGCCGCCAGGTGGCCAGCGCGGCGCGCCGGCCGTTTTGGCGCCAACTGAACGCTGCGCGCGCCGGCCGTCGCTGGTGAACTGGCTGAACTGAACTGGCGTTCGTTCAGGATCCGGAACTCGGTCGAGTGACTAGATGAGTGATGCTGAGGGGGGGGGGTGTTAGTGGGGAGAGTCAACAACACCCCCACCAACACCCCGCGCATGTTATTTATTTATTTATTTAACAATACATGCCCTCCACGTGCAGTGGCTATTACGGACAGTCTGGGTCACATATATTTACAAAGAAAGGATAGATTTGTGGTCAGTAGTGGGAGCAGATGCGCAACAACATTCGTACACCAACATAATACAATACCCATATCACTCTCTGCACTACAAACACCGTACTTGCAACACTAGCTATAAACGAGTGGTTTGTAGAAGTGATAGGAAAGCGATCTGCCAACCTTGGCGCCGCGCCTGCCTCGGCGTGTGTTCTTGGTGGGCGTTGTCACGGCGACGGCGACGCTCCCCTCGTCTGGTTTCTCGCTTGGGAGGGGTGTCGACTGGCGGGGGCGTCCAAGGTCGAGGCTTTGATGACGTCACAGTGATGCGGGCGCTCGACGTCGCAGCCCTGTTCGGCTGCGTGCACGTTGATTATGGGGGGACGTGATGGTATTTGGCCAAGGCGATGGTTAGCAGATCCGTATGTATGGTAGAGCTGAAGATGGAAACCTGGTAGACCTGAAGCTAGACGATATGAGGTAGACGATCACTGTTGTTGAAGACACAGGAATTCCGAGCGGCACCAAGCCGTCAGTGAGATAATTTCCTTCTCAGCCGCAGTGCAGGAAAGAAGACGGGCAGTAGCTGATGCTTGATGGAAGGGAAGTCACTATGGAGAAAGGCGCTGTCGCTTCTGTACTCACTCAGTTTTCCCGGCGTCCAGTCACTGCTCTGTAAAATAGTAGAGGAATAACCAGCAGAAAAGTCCACTGATTTCAGTCACTTCGCACACGTGTAGCGTATAATACGCCGGTTTTGTTCAATAGTTCACTTTTTCTTCCTTTTTTTGCTCGTGCACTGTTCACTTGTTCTGTTCACTTCACTCACACCTTGCAGTTTCACACACCTTGCATACAGAGGCAACAAAGAGGGAGAGGGAAAAGGTTGGGCGAGCGGCCGAGACGCGTCTGCTCGCGGCGCCGCGCTCAGACCAACTGTTAGTGGGGGTATTGACGGGAAGGGGCTGATGGCACTCTTCACTCACTTCACCGCTCACTCACTCCCTCCCACTAACTAACTCGCTCACCCACTTACGCGTCAGCTCACTCACTCAGATGTATGAGATGCCCTGCCGTCCTGAAGGCAGAAACCGCTTAACGTTGTGTTCGGCGCTTCTTTCCGAAGTTGTTTGCTCGTTTGTTTTGTTATCACATCACTGCAAGTTTCATGTGGATTCACCATGTTAGTCGTTGGGATATTTATGTCACTACCAGTGATTTGGATAGAAGCACATTCGTTTTCAGTATGCATTTCCAGAAGGTTGTGATTTGATTTAAATCGGCCTCCGTTGTCACGATCGAAAAACGCCTGTATTAAGCTGTTTACAGTTAAATTTTGCTTTGTTCTAGATGGCAAGTATTTTTTACTAAGCTGGATGCCGACGTCTGCTGTGCGCGTCCACATCACTCCGTGGTGCTGTATGCAATACACCAACTTCCTGATTGTGATGCGTTGATGAGCACCGAAACCAGAAAGCGCGTGCTGTTGCTCCGTAACGAAGGAAACTTCTTCAGCACTGCACGATTTCCTTGGGGAACGTGCACTATTGCTATCGTCATATTTGCCGACGACTTGCTCTCTGGACGAATTCCCTGGAAAAAAAAACACTGCCATTTGTTTTAGAGTTCAGCTACAGCTGCATATTATGTGCATACCTAACTGACTTTTGAGCACACCAAGTTCTTAGGACACAAGACTTAGATATCTTATCGTGGACTGGCATGACATTTGTTTCTGATAGGCATCACTCTGTACTTGTTGTAACAGGGTAAACAAAGCTAAGCTAAGCCAGCTGAAGGACCCTAAGCACTCCAAGCATACGCCACGTGGTCCGTGTGGTCATTGGTGTAAATTTCCGAACATTATTGAGAGGGTGGCACAATACATGAATGCCATGCGCGGGCCAAATGGACTTGGGCATGCCATATAGGGTCACATGCTATAAGTTGGGGGCAGAGCTAGCATGTGGGGGGAGGGCAAATGCCCTCCCAAAAGTATATAAAGCCGCACCCCTGCATGGGGTACGATAGGTACCAGCACCAAGTACCTGGCCAACATGGTTACGAAAACATCGTTTGGGAACGATAAAATAATTAAGTTTGTGATACAAAAATTCACTCCGAATGAAACACTCGGTTGTGTATGCATTAGACAAACTAACTTCAATTCCGCAACACCCTGCAATCAGGCCGCATACAGCGCTTGATCTCTGTATTGGATTGCTTGGATGTGCTAGTGCTGCCAAAGACATCTTTAACCATGTAGCAGACGCCTCCACACGCACGCCCTCAGCATTTGAAACAAGACCAGCTTTGCAAAAAGTTTCAATTCCGCTCAATTTTTCATGTCGGGATAAAAGATTGTATCGCGACTTCAACGTGGGTCGCTATAGACCGGGCTGCCGACCGAGCATGACTTATAGCACGCGTTTCAACTTATTCCGACAAAAATGTCGGTATAAGTTGAAATATTTTGAAAACCCAGTTTATCGTGACAAAATGTCGCGATAAGTCAGGAAAACCCACACATGCAGGTGTGTGCTCGATGTGAACGCATGCGCCGTGCCAGGAGCGTGTCAGCGGCGTCTGGCTCGGTGCTTTGTTCAGGAAGGGTGATGGAGCCAAGTCTAGTTAATTCTTTCTGTCCATCTAACAGTTGAAATATTTTAATTGACACGGTAGGCATAAGTATTCAATATATTTATATATATATATATATATATATATATATATATATATATATATATATATATATATATGACAACTATGTAGGTATATAGGTGTATTCAGATATTGTACGCATTTTTAGTACGCCTATATGTAATATTGTTGATGAAATGTTTTCAAAGTTCGCAGTTGTGCGCCTTCCCCTCGTTAGTGTGTTGTGATTTATACCGGATTGCGGTCGAGCCGCAGGCTGTACGGTTCCGTGGTTTCTTCTGGTGTAGTAGTAGTAGTCGCAGTGGCAGTGGTAGTCGTGGTGGTAGTCGCAGTGGCAGTGGTAGTCGCAGTGGTAGTGGTCGTACGCTCGATAACCTCACTTCCGACGGAGAAAACCGGTGTCTCGATGGCCTGCGAAATCCTCCACGTTGACTGATCGGCCCATTGGGGCTAAATCGCCCATTCAATTAGGACGTAATGGCATGGAAGGCGATCGTGATGAGATTCGCCGCGAGGTGGCGTGACTGGCTTCGCATGCAGTCTGATGAAGTCAGCCAGTTCTGCGGTGTTTCAAAGGATTCAAAGGATCGTTGGAAATTGTGACATCGAACAACGTCATAAAATGAAGGCAAGATGGGTATGTGGTGGTCAAGCGTGGCAACATCGTTATTACGTTAGGATCTAGTGGTGGTCCCCCCCTCTCTCTCTCTCTCTCTCTGCCTTCCTCTGTCTCTACCTCTGTCTCTGTCTTTGTCTCTGTTTCTGTCCATCTCTCTCTCTCTCTCTCTCTCTCTCTTTTTTTTTCTTTTCTTCTTTTTTTTTTTTCTCTTTTTTTTTTTTTTCTTTTTTTCTCTCTCTCTCTCTCTCTCTCTCTCTCTCTCTCTCTCTCTCTCTCTCTCTCTCTCTCTCTCTCTCTCTCTCTCTCTCTCTCTCTCTCTCTCTCTCTCTTTATATATATATATATATATATATATATATATATATATATATATATATATATATATATATATATATATATATATATATATATATATATATATATATATATATATATATATATATATATATATATATATATATATATATATATATATATATATATATATATATATATATATATATATATATATATATATATATATATATATATATATATATATATATATATATATATATATATATATATATATATATATATATATATATTTCTCTCTCTCTCTCTCTCTCTCTCTCTCTCTCTCTCTCTCTCTCTCTCTCTCTCTCTCTCTCTCTCTCTCTCTCTCTCTCTCTCTCTCTCTCTCTCTCTCTCTCTCTCTCTCTCTCTCTCTCTCTCTCTCTCTCTCTCTCTCTCGTTCCTTGCAACTGCGCATACAATGCACCCTTGAAATGCATTTACCTGCACGCACCACCATGCTCCCCAAATTTTCTGGAGTCGGTAGCGCGTTGCTCTAGCTAAACAACCTGCTCTGCTCTACCCCCGCCCTGTTCTCAACAACAACCTGTTCCGCCTTACCCGCCCGTGTTTCCCTACAAGACGTACAGTACCGTGTTTCCTTACAAGACGTACAGTTCCCACGCGCTTCCCTACAGGACGTACAGCTCCCACATATTTCCATACAGGGTGAACAGTTTCCACGTGTTTCCCTGCATGATGTGCGGTCCCCACGTGTTTCCCGACAGTACATATAGTACCCACGTGTTTTCCTATAAGGTGTACTATCCAATGTTTCCTTACAGGCCATGCAGTTCCCAAGTGTTTCCCGACAGGACGTACAGCACCACGTGTTTCCGTACAGGACGTACAGCACCCACGTGTTTCCCTCCAGGGCGTACAGTTTCCACGTGTCGGCCGACGGCCAGATGATGCCGGTGCCGTTTCCGACGGACGCGCTGCTGGGGCCGGGCATCCCGCGCCACGCGCGCCAGATCAACACACTCAGTCACGGCGAGGTGGTGTGTGCCGTCACCATCTCCAACCCCACCAAGTACGTCTACACGGGCGGCAAGGGCTGCGTCAAGGTGTGGGACATCAGCCAGCCGACCGCCAAGACGCCAATTTCTCAGCTGGACTGCCTGGTTAGTGTCCGATCTCGCCAGCAGATGGCAGGCTGCTTGGTGCGTGGTGTCGCCAATAGGTGGAGCGTGTGTTGCTTTGCAGGGTTGTCGTCAGCTTCCTCGATCCTCCACTCTATTGTGGTTTTGTGTTGTACGAAGGCCATCTTTCACGTCAGGGACGTGGTTAGTATTTACTGTGCTCGTTTTCTTGCAGACTGAATTTGAAATGTATTATTTTATATTGGACGTGTTAATAGCAGCATCCTGCAGAGTTTGATCAACCTCAGACCTGTGTTGGCGTTTCCTGGGAGGTTTGTCTCGCACCGTACCCACTTGTTCTGTCACGCCCTACGTACTATCCTGGTTACCATCATCTGTGCACCATTTCCTTCAGTTGCTTCGTCCCGTAGTCTCCGAAGTGGTCAGATCAGGCTGGGGAGACTACTCGTTAGTTATTAGGGCTTTAGGGCGCATCGACTGGGGAGACTACTCAAACGCCGTCTTTCTTGAAATTCATGCATCCGTTAATGTTCCAAGCCATTGAATTGGCATGAATTTCGCTTCTTGGTCGACTAAGCGCATGGGCTAATCAGCCAACAATGTCTGTTCTGTCACAGGTAGAACGCGGATAATAGGTGCCCGCGGTATCTTTGCTTTGCTTTAGCCTAAGGCGTCGTGTAGGTGTGTACGTCGCATGAAGCTAATTCAAACGAGAACCCTTACATTTCTCCTTGAATACGCCTCCGTGGCGGAGCATGGGTCGCCTCACAACTGCTGCGCTGCGATGGAGGTTTTCTGGCGTGCTGCCGTGTTCACGCCTAATATGGCAGCCCCGGATATTGTGGGTTTGTAGCGCCCATGACTGGCCCATGAGTAAGCAGTCTAATCCCGGAAGCGCGGCTTGAGCCGCCGCAGCTTACGTCTGAGTTAGGATCACTTTCAGCTGCAACCGATTGGAGACAGCGACAGCCTTACAGCAGCCTGGTCGTCTGCTCACACCGATAAGCATAAGTGTAGTTCCGCAAACGGCCATGTCTTATCACCGCGTGTACACTCGTCGCTGTAGGGGCATACTGCATACCTATCAAGATGACGGCGCAGTCCGGTCGGAAGTTTGGCCATTCTCACATGTTGATTACATCTAAGTACTTCCACGTATATCAACAAGCACTTTCTACTTCAGACGGGTAGCCTTCAACTTTTCCGCGTAATCGCAGTGTGAGTAGGCTGAGTCTCAATTACAGCACTGAACATGGATAATAATGAATAACACCAAAGCTCCTTGATGCTCGGGAGTACTGCAGAACCGTAACATTGCGGTGCAGTATCAGTTCTATGCACGAGGTGTTCGCACGCCTTCTTTATAGTTTTCTCAGAACACTGTCAATGTGATGAGAGATAATTTGATCCCTCTGTCTTTTGTTCACTCTTCTAATCATTAGCACACCCAGGACACCTGTAAGGGTCGAAGTTTCTGGTCTTGCACCCAAAAACCTGAAAACAAAGTCTTACCTTCCCTACTCTACTCCAGCTCTGACTGACAAAAAAAAAAACATCCCAGAAGCTTCACCTAGCCTGGTCCCACTAAACAAACTGCTGGACCCGCCACTGTTCGTAATCCCCCACATGTCAGCGACACGCACCACAGCTGTCAGCACTCGTGTCTGCCACTGTGCTATCACGTCATCTAGCTCATAAGTATTCGTCGAGCCGCGGCTCCGATTGCAGCTGCGCGCCGACCGTTGCGTCCCCATTCCAGCAGCGCGACAACTACATCCGCTCTGTGAAGCTGCTGCCGGACGGCAGGACGCTGATGGTCGGCGGCGAGGCCAGCACGCTCAGCATCTGGGACCTGGCGGGCCCCAGCCCGCGCATCAAGTGCGAGCTGCCTTCGTCGGCGCCGGCCTGCTACGCGCTGGCCATCTCGCCCGACTCGAAGGTGTGCTTCAGCTGCTGCAGCGACGGCAACATCGCCGTCTGGGATCTGCACAACCAGCAGCTGGTGCGCCAGTTCCAGGGCCACACGGACGGCGCGTCGTGCATCGACATCTCGTCGGACGGCAACAAGCTGTGGACCGGCGGCCTGGACAACACGGTGCGCTCGTGGGACCTGCGCGAGGGCCGCCAGCTGCAGCAGCACGACTTCAGCTCGCAGATCTTCTCGCTCGGCTTCTGTCCGACCGGCGAGTGGCTGGCCGTCGGCATGGAGAGCTCCAACGTGGAGGTGCTGCACGTCAACAAGCCCGACAAGTACCAGCTGCACCTGCACGAGAGCTGTGTGCTGTCGCTCAAGTTCGCCCAGTGCGGCAAGTGGTTCGTCTCCACCGGCAAGGACAACCTGCTCAACGCCTGGAGGACACCCTACGGAGCGTCAATATTTCAGGTGAGGTTGCGGCACCCTTGCCGACGTGTGACGCCCCAGACGTAGAGCGGCCGGTGTCTCCTGTCAGTCATTTCCTACAAATCCATTTTTTGGTGTGGCAAAAGGTGTGAAGGTGCAATTGCATGTGACCTGCGTACAAGACGCTGGGCACACCTGAGGCGACACTTGAGTCGGATCGTGTGCTTCTGGGAACCCTGCTGCCAGCTCATACCGTCTCACTGACATTGCAAGCCACTCGGAAGGCCAAGTGCAGTGCGGTCAAGCTAGTGGTGGACTTGGCGGACTGTTTCCGCAGCTACCAAACGGTCTTCATCGGTATCAGATGCTCTGGTGAGCTGACACTTCAGTCCCCTTCCAAAAGAGCTCTTACATAAGATAAGCTCACTTGTCACTGTTTCCGTGTTGCGGGCCTATTTCACCTCCTCTGATATATCGATGTACGTTCGCGTTTTTCCTCTGTTCCTTCCGTGGCGGAAAGTTGAGCAGGGTTACACGTTAGGCATATTATCGCCAAAGCGGTGGTTGTTCTAGTGTTCCTGATTGTGTGGTTGTGGTTATGGTGGTCATGGCTGTGAGTTTACCGATAGTCGTCCCAGAAACGCATGAACCCGAACCGGAAACCACTACTCCAGGATCGCTTCCGCCTCGAGGTATATCAGGTGATTTGACCACTCAGCCACACACCCCACGTAAAAACACAACAGTACAAAAAGCATAATACAATACTGGTTAATTAACATATTTCGTTATCCGTTTTAACAAGTGACACACCCTAGATTACTCGACATTGCTGCAGTAAGGGTTTGTGGTTCCCTTTGGTGAACGAGTTAATAATTTGGTGCCTCTTTGTTGACGATGCAGCCTTTGCAAACCATTCCCGAGCCACACGTGCTCATGCCCAAGTCGCACGTGTCATCCCCAAGTCGCATGTGTCATCCCCAAGTTGCACGTGCTCATCTCCAAGTGACACGTGTCATCCCCGAGCCACACGTGCTCATCACCAAGTTACACGTGATCAACGCGTGTCATCCCTCAAGTCACACGTGTTCATCACCAAGTCACACGTGCTCATCACCCAGCCATGCACGTCATGTTTCAGCTGAGAAAAGTGCCGCGGTAGACTTAACACGGCCGTAGCCTGGGTTATCTTCTCATCGCCATCTCCGCTCCTCTGAGTTGGCGCTTTCCTCCCTTTACAATCATTCCACATCCCCTAATCTTCGGTCGATTATGCGAAGTATTGGGCCACGCAATGCCACGTTCTGGGCCACATGGCCTGCTGCTCGTTCGTCGGTATTTACATTTTTGGATTGGAAATCGGGCGTCTGTGTTTCTTATTTCTGACTGATGGACTGATAGAAGACCAGGAACATTGCACAACGAAGACGCTACGACGACAACCGAACTGTGCCGTACTGGACTGAGCATATTCCTTGAGCCCAGTCGTGTCTGAGGAAATGTTTATGGGTTAGTTTAAGGCCCCAGAAAAACGGTTGTCACCTTTTGTGTATCTTGAAAATGTTTAATGTTGTAGCAGATCTCTCACCAAGCCATGGGTCCAGGCCCTTATTTACAGGACATGTTTTCATACTGAACGGGGAAAATATGACATGAACATGGTAATATAATCATGGTAATATATAGGCTTATTATGGTACATGGTAATATATAGGCATGGTAATATAATCCGGTGAGTTTCCGGCCCCGATCTGCCCCACATCTCCAGTCAAGGTACTAGGCAGCGGCTTATTATTTCTGCGCACGAATACATTCACACCTAGAGGTGGGTAGGAGAACTACTTTTGCCACCGCCGGTGCGATGCTGTAACGCCACATTCGCAACTGGAGGAAAATGCCAGAAAGCAACTAGAAACTGCTTTGGGGGGTAGGGTGGGGGACACGTGCCCCTTACATGCTCAATTGCGTCGCTCACATGCTAAATTGTGCCCACCCTCAATTGAGTCTAAAAAGATCGGGAGCAACCCCTCACATCGGCGTTGCCACACATTTTGGATGGTGGCTCGACAGGGTTTGCAAGGCGATTTTTCGGTAGAACGCTATAAGCGTAATGCTGAATTTTACGAAGTTTGGGGGCTCGTCCGCAGTCGTGTTTGTCACCCCTCACTCCCGCACTCAAGCAGCTTTCTTCAAGTAGCGCAAGTGAACCCTTCCAACACCCGGATTGAGCATAATTTTATCTCATTAATTTTGTGTGCCCACAAAATGTCTCCATGGTTGTTGGGAAAATGTATGGAAGTCTCTCAGTCCATGCGGACTAACGAGTCCCCTAACCCTGCAACTTGTTCCCCAACGGCGTCCTTTTTCGATGGAGAACCGCTCCCATAGAGTTCAAGGTCGCCAGGCTCAAGGTTCGAGTGGGCTAACTGAGTGTCCTGTTGCAGTCGAAGGAGTCGTCGTCGGTGCTGAGCTGCGACATCTCGGCCGACGACAAGTACATCGTCACCGGCTCGGGCGACAAAAAGGCCACCGTCTACGAGGTGATATACTGAGCTGCAGCACAGCGGTGACATCTCGTGACGCCGCGGCGAACTAACAAGTGGCGCGGCAGCGCCGCCAAATCTAGTCCGGACGTGCCGGCGGAGCAGTGATATCTCGCGCGGCGGGCCACTAGTCCGGACGTACAAGCCGAGCAGTGATATCTCGCGCGGCGGGCCACTCTAGTCCGGACGTACAAGCCGAGCAGTGATATCGCAGACACTCTAGTCGGGATCGACGCCCGCCGCCGGCCGGCGCGGTTCGAATCAAAATGCGTCCTATTTTTGTCTCGGGTGTGGTGTCCGCGTGCTCGGCGCGCTTCTCGTTGTTATTTGCCTCTCTTCGGATGTCGGTGGTGTCGGTGTGGACATTGTGCGTGCGCGCCAGTTCGCGGCCGTCTCGGCGGCGCTTTTGGTCGGCGCCGCCGGCCCCTGTTCATCTACAAATGTCGATTGTGCACTGCACTCCGGGAGTGTGCCGCACTCCGGGTGCACACCGCTACAACTCGGTGTGGCGTCGCTCTTTCCGTGCACATGTGCGGCCCGGTGTGGGCGTGGCTTTAGCGTATGTATATATACATATATGTGTACCCTCCGGCGCCCCTCCCCCTCAAGGTCCGCTGTGTTCGCGGCGGTACCGTCGCAGGCGTTGTCATTTCGTGGTAGATGGCTAGTACAAATTATCAGCCGCTGCGGGGGCTCCGACTGGCCGATTCAGGCTGTCAGGTTCACGTTGTTGCGCGTGCCGCAGCGTTGGCAGGTTCGCGTTGTTGCGCCGCGTGCCATAGCCGACCGCGTGGACTCCTCTCTGTCTGCCTCCCCTCCTCGGGCGTCTGTTCACTCTGCCCTCCCCCTCCCTGTCCAGCTGGATGCCGCGAAGGCCGAGCGCGGACGGCGCATCCGGCTTCCCCGCACCCGGCCCCGCCCCCTCCTCCACCGGCCCGCTCCCGCTCCTGGCACACATCCACCACTGAAGATTGTTGATGTTATTTTAGATGTGTCGCTCGGCGGGCGCCGGTGCCCGCCCGACTCGTGCCAATATAATGCAGACACAGAGACGCATTCTTCGGTCTGATCGTGCTGTCAGCGGGCCACGCCGGCCTCTCATCCGCCACCGGCTCTCTCCCCGCGGCGGAGGTGCCCTCGGTCGGTGCCCCGCTCTTCCCGTTGGGCGGGCGACGACGCCCGCGTTCTCCGGCGAATTGATGGCCGTCGGGGGGACACAGATGGTGGCGCGTGGCCTCGAGCGACGGTGTGATCTCGCTGGACCGCGAAACGTCCGCCGTCGAGCCGGCCCACTAAACTGGCATTCCGCAGCACCCCCCCCCCCCTCGAGCCCTGAAGGTGGTCCGGCCGCGGGCGACGGCCTGCGTTAATCTTCCGCCGCAGATGATTCCCACGCCGACCCGAAGCCACAGAGCGGCGCTGCGCTTCCGGGCGGGCCAGTCGGACCTCGTCTCGCGGCGGCGGCTCCTCACAGCCTGTCGCGTCGGCGATACGAATTACCGACTGGTCGCGGGTCATGACTTGCGTCAACTCGGCAGCAGCCGGCTCATATCCGGCCGTGTAATTATCTGCCGCTCAGGGCAACGAGCGTCTGATGAATAATCGATGGCGGCCGCGTCCATCCCGGTGCGCTCCACGGCCGCCGGGCTCCGTTTCTGTCACTTCAACTCAGGCGGAGGAGTTGGAAACGTGAGCGCACGTGCCGGCCCGGGCCGAATGACCGCGCTCGCTGGGATACCGCTCCCGGCTGATTTGAATTGTTAACGTGTTTCCTTTGATGACCCGCTCCGGCCTGCAAGTTGCCGAACCGCAGGGTGGATCGAAATGGCGCCCACTCGAATCATCCGCACCCCGGAGCAGAGCCCTTTGTTCGCCGCGAGCGGATTTTTCCCGGCGAGTTCGCGACCGGATCAATACGGAGACGCGGACCGCCAGACCAGGACAAGCTGCCTAGCGGCAGGGCCATTGATTGGCTGCGTGTTTGCAACCAGCTTTTTTCTGTGTATTTGCCCAAAATGTCATTTATTTTGTTGACCCACACACCCCACGTGGGTTTCCAGAGTGTGACAGGTTCCGCTGGTCGTACCCCACGTGGGTATCATCCGATTGGCTGCCGCCGCCGGCCAATCAGCTGCCGTGTAACATGTAGCTATACACCCACGTGGGTGCCAAATCGACTGTGGAGACGAATGGCTGAAGGAAAATTGGGAATCTCTCCGTGTCCATTCTTCTCAAAAGTTCCAGACGGCACAGGAAGCCGGTGCGCGGCCGGCCTCGCGGCTGTTGAGCGGCTGCCAGAGGCCGTACGTGTGTGTGCAGTCGACTGGTCAGTCAGTCGGGCCGACAGGCACGCCGCCGCCGGTCTGCCCGTCGCAGCCGACACGCCACCGGACTGCCGCCGGAGCACAGCACTGCGTGGCTCGCCGTTGCACACTTCGCGCGGCGGGCGGCTGCCGGTCGTAAAAACACCAGATGCGTCACGACCGGACCGTTCACAATCTCGGCGGCGACGGCGTCATTCGCGGCGCGGCGCGATGGCTGTGGCGCGTCCTGCGGTGAAAGCGTCTTTCGTCGGCGGGCGGACACGGTGGCTGAGAAGAGAGCGGACGGCGCGCCATGAATCACCGAACGGGAGACGGATTTTGTTGTCACGTTGGACCTCCCTCCCTACTCCCTCCCTCCCCCCCGCTCGGCGTCTGACACCGCACTGTAGGGGCCCTCAGAGGTCTGGACCAGTCATTCAATGGGATAGATACAGCTGCCATCAAAATACATTGCTAATTGGACTTTAGAGTCGGTCCCAACGTGTATGCCATAATAACATTAACCTCTCAGCGCCAGCTGGCACGCTATTTCTTCTGTTCAGATGGCGCTCATCAGAGCGGAACAAAAACGGTGGCTCCTCATTGGCGCAACGTTCACCAATCAGCGCCCGACAGCCGGCGCCCCACGTGGGCCAGGGCCACACACGGCCACCACACGAAATGATTTGGAATGAAACTGAAGACCCTCGGGAGGCCATGATTTATAATAGGGTCAGGCGGGGCCCTGGAGGGGGACAGGGGTACCCACCCGCCGCCGGCCAGCGCTCACGCTCTCGAGCCGTGCTTCCGGAGGTCGCCGGGGCTGCTCAGGACCGCAGATCAATGTCGACGCCGCCGGCCGGTGCTGGCCGGCGCTCTCGCGAGCCCGGCCGGCCGAGTCGCCGCCGTCGCCGCAGGATGGGACCACTCGTCTAGCCCGTCGGCCGGAGGCGCGGCCCGCAGAACTGGCCATCATCCCAACTGGCCGCGGTCGGGCGTGCTTCCCACGCACAATGGGCCGAGTAATGGCGTTTTTACCTGTTCACGGCGCGTCGTAATTTTCGAATCAGCCCGGCCGTGTAATCACGATCGAGCATGACCGCCCGTGACCGGCGGCTCGGCGCCGCGCCGCGGCCGCCGCTTTTTGTGCGCCGGCCAGCGGTGCCGGCGATTTGTTTTTGCCGCGCGGCCGACCGCTCGCCGCGAGGGCGCCGCGTGTGTTTTCCGGCGGCGAGCCGGCACCTCGCGCGACCCGGTCACAGCCGGAGTCGCAGGAAGCCGGCACAAAATGATCTCGTCAGCGGGGCTGGCCAGGCGAGGCGATTTTCGCCGGGTTCGCCCCGAAAACGCCCCGTCAGAGTTCATGGTTTATTCAGTCGATGATGAAAAGGTCTCGCGCGACGAGCGGGAGAAAATCGCCGGCAGCTGGCGCCGGTGGTTCCTGCCGAAACCGACGGTGGTCGCGCAGGCGGCGGTGCCGAGTTCTCGGCGAGAATTGGCTGAAGTTGCGCACGCTCGCACAGGTGTTTGGTCGGTTTTCCCACACGGCGTCCTTCAGCCAGTCCCACACGGCGTCCGTCAGCCAGTCCCACACGGCGTCCAGTCCCACACGGAGTCCAGTCCCACACGGCGTCCAGTCCCACACGGAGTCCAGTCCCACACGGCGTCCAGTCCCACACGGAGTCCAGTCCCACACGGCGTCCAGTCCCACGGAGTCCACGGAGTCAGTCCCACACGGCGTCCAGTCCCACACGGGTCAGTCCCACACGGCGTCCAGTCCCACACGGCGTCCAGTCCACGGCGTCCACTAGCCACGTCCGTCCCACACGGAGTCCAGTCTCACACGCCCCCCCCCACGCTCGTCACGCCGAGTGTTGTGTTGGAACGTCCGGCGTGTGGGCGGACATAGACGCCGTGTTTGGCGCCGGCCCGGCACACGGAAGTCTCTCGAAGCGAGTTGTCTGCACGCTGTTTGCTGGGTAAGCAAGGTGAGCTGGCCGGGGCCGGCCGCCCGTACACAGTCAGTGTTGACTCGGAGCTCTTCGGAGGAGCTGTCGAGCCAGAGATGACACCGACTGATTGTTGAGTGCCGAGTCGACGGATGTCAGCGGTGGGCCTCCAAGCGTTTCGCGGCCGCCTCCCTGCTGATCCTCGGCCCTAGACACTGATATCCCCGGGCTGACCATGGGCGTACAAACAGAGGGGGCGGGAGGGGGTCTTGAGTTTTACGGCGCATCGACCAGGTTTGGTCATTTAGCGGGGGGAGGGGAGGGGGAATTCCCTCACCCATCTTGGGCATTAAGTAAATGACATTGACCGGAAAGAAGTTGCCATAAAAATCTTCTTAACCCCCTCCCAACTGGTACGCCGTGCCTGTGTCCATGGCGATGACGTAAACAAATGTGTACGATTCGGGACTTCGTAAGATTTGCCAGCGATAGGCGGGAGCAGTGTTTAGCATAGCACATCATAGGTAATCACTATACCTGAAATTGCACTATGCGATGTTCGCTATCACGATCCCGGATCCGTCATGGTGAGCATAAGCAGGATCCATACAAACGGGATGCAGTTAGAAACGTGACATGAAGACTTCACCAGTATGCATCAAGAAGCACGATGACGATACTTCTTTGGGAAGGATGTCGATTTCAGTGTTCGGTAAGTGGTACATTCCACCCTATTTCGTGAATAATTTATCACTGGGTGGGTTTGTTTACATAACACCGTTTACATTGGGTTTGTTTACATAACACCGTTTACATTGGGTTTGTTTACATAACACCGATGAACGCGCAGAGCACATGGCTGTAGGTTGAGCGCAGGGAACCGTGAGATGGCGGCGCCAGACCTATTTTAACACGTTAGCCACGGGGGACATTGTTTCGCAGTTATTTTCCTAGCATTAATCGACGGGCTCGCACGCATTGGCCCCGAGTTTCAAATATTACGTGCCCGGACGCCCCGATGATTTTGAAAATCAGTGTGTTCTGATTTGATCTGCAAAGAAAAACATTTTTTCATTGACGTCGAATATGGTGTGAATATGGATTGATATATCATGTTTCGTTGATTTATTGATCAGTCATTGATATGGAAATCAATCACGTCGGACATGACATTATTGGTTACAAAATGGCTGTGCAGCCGGTGAAGCTCTCAAGTTTTCATCCCAGTCAAAGTTTTCCTAATTTTATTCGATTGAGTGTTATTATGTCGCAAGCGATTGGTTGCCATTATCTGCGTGAAAATTGTATGATTAGGTTAAGGATATCGGGGGGGGGGGCGGGGGCAAAATCCCAGCACTCGGGCGCAAATAATTGAAAACTGAAGGCACGTGCCCCCTCCCTTAGCGCAGTGAGGGCCGAAGAGTCCCGGGGCCCGTAACACCAGGGAGAGAGCCCGCCCATTGTGGCACTTCCCTGGTGCCTTACCTGAGTAGAGCTGGAAACATCTTTTTTGTAATCCGTGGAAAACTATGCTCTACACCACTGGACAACAGCAAAATTGAAATATTGGACACAAATATTCACTAGTGACATCATGCTCAAAATTCAGGCTCACATCTGCATATTTGATTTAAAACAATTCTATCGCTGATCTGAATCACTCGTGAATGAGGAAAAATACCTCTGGCAGACACCGCCATCTATTGCGCTTTCGCTTCACATCAAGCGTAGGGCATGCGGCTTCGCTAAATGAACAAACAACATTTATTTGGAGTGCATTATGCTCTCAATGGAAATCGCAATGTGAAGGCCACTTCCGAGCTACAGTGGGGCACGTTTCGTACAAAAATTGTTTTCATTGATTCCTGACATTAACCCATCCCGTCTCCGGAGGTGTCTTCAACCGCCCCCCCCCCCCTCAGGTTTTCCGCGGATAGCGGACGAACGGCGCGGGGCAGCGCGCCCAAATTTGGCATACCTTTCCCACATCAATTTGACATGCTGATTCAAAAATGTTCCGTCAGGTCATCTTAGGTCAACGAGTTAGTCAAGGTCAGTGAGGTCACCTCAAAAACGTTCAACCAGTCGTCACGCTTTAACGGATGCAGATATTTTAATGAAACTTTCAGCGTTTGTTTATCTTTACAGATGCAACAAAACGTACGATTTTGAATTTTTCATTTGTTTCGTTTTTGACTACATATAAATTTTGCGTATTTGCCATATTGCAGTTCAAACACAGGATTCTGGCTAAAGTAAGCATTTTTTATTAGGGCAAGTTGACTTCGAACACCATTTCTTGGTCTGCTCTACCTATTGGAGGATAAAAATTAAAGAAAACTTTAAAGACTCAAAATTTTAAAATTTCACACAAAAAAGTTGTATATTTTTTGTGGGGCCAAACAAATTATAGTCATGGTCGATTTTTCTGTCCTTTTCTCATTCCAAATTAATTTTGTTTTTTCATATATTCCCCAAAATTAACTCCTTAGAGTAAAAAAGATAATGCATGTCGTGAAAAGTCGTGAAAATCTAGCCCCCCCCTGGTGACGTCACTTTTGTGGAATTATTTTGTTGGGGGGTGGACCCGCACCCTACTCGTTGAGCGCTTTCCGATGACACCTCTTTCGTTTTCGTGCGATGCTTAGTTTGGATTTTAGAGGGGGTCTTCAACCGCCCCCCCCCCCTCCCCCGAGACGGGGTGGGAGGATTTGACAGGAAAGACGGCGCGGGTTAAGGGAATGTGCGAAATTGTCGGGTAGGAACAACACACCTACATACTTAGGTAGGTATGGTAGGTGGCAAATGCTGGAAACGAAAGTCCAATTAGGAAGTCTGTTCGGGACCAGTGGGCTCTGATACTGGGCTTTGATGTCATCTTTGTTATTATCCAAAATATTGAGGAAAAAGGCATTTGATTTTATTAGTTAGACCCAATAAGCCTTGCGGAGATATATCAAAGCATCCTGCACACGAAGGATGGTTTACTCTAAACCATATTTAAGTAATATAATAAGTAGGACAGAATGAGTCTTGGATTGATGATCGCCACAAGCACAAGCCAGATATAACAAACCTTGGTACAGTCCCACCAACCACCGGGACACGTGCAGTTCATCCACTAGGGCATCGTCATTTTCACGCATTCATTAATCATATGCTTCTAAAGTTTTTTTTATGACTTCGCCGCAAACCAAATACAATCCTGCCATCCTGACAGTCCCCAATCCATGTGAGAACTTGTGATTCGCCTACTATGGCACCGCCGTTCTTCCTCACTTGAAAAATTAAGCGAGGACTGAGTCCTGGAAGGATGCTCATCACAACCGGATGACCGCTGCTGGACTTCGACCTGCTGAAGAGATCTGGCGCATTCGCCCTGCGGTGGCAATGTTGACGGAAGACCGGCATCTCTCCGACCCCCGGCAGAGATAACTAACAATCAGACAGACAAGGCGTGCGACGCTCGTTCGCCACCGTCTGCATCATGATTTGGAAGCGTTTACTGGTACTTGAAAAGTTCAAAGTGCCTTCCGCGCCCAATAATTTGCATTTTTATGTGGTTGATGTTTTGACCCTCCACTCCGCTCTCGACACACGCCTAAAAAGTTTCGCTTCGCTCCATGATGAGCTTTGTTTGAAGCAGGCCCTGCAGCGGTGAAGTGGGCAGGAAACTGTGCAACCACTTAACCAACGGTCCCTCCGCCCCCCGGGACAAGATAAAAGCTTCCGTTTGATCTTAAAATAGCAAAACCATGTACACTTCAGAAACAATCTCGACTGACCGACGCATAGTTGGATCCTGCATTAAGAATCTTCGTGAGAGCTGGGAGCACTACTCCCAACTCCCAGCTGGAAAACGTTCAAATTATAATATTACAAGCGCAAATTTGTGGACAAGGTTCCAGTTTACCACCTTAAGCGTGCATTCATCAATGGACAGGCGTTGCCTGTATAGTGCTTTGGTTCGTCTCCTAGCACATTGAAATGGTTACGGCTGCGATGTCACCGGTTTTCCAACGTTGATATTTAATCGATGATCCAACATTACGATTTCACCAGTGATCCACTGTTGAAATTTCGCCAGTGATCCAGCGTTGAGAGTTCACCGGTGATCCAGTATTGATATTTCATCGGTGACCCAACGTTGAGAGTTCTCCTGTGATTCAACGTTGATGCAGCAGTGGTCTGGTTTTGGCCTGATGCAAACGCGACTCTGGACCGGCGTCGACACATTGACTTGATATCGACCCCATTTTGGCCTGATATCGACCATATTTTGGCCCGATATCAACCCCATTTTGGCCCGATATCGTCCCCATTTTGGCCTGATTTCGACGCCATTTTGGCCCGATATCGTCCCCATTTTGGCCTGATATCGACGCCATTTTGGCCCGATGTCGACCCAATTTTGGCCTGATATCGACCCCATTTTGGCCTGATATCGACCCCATTTTAGCCTGATATCGACCCCTTTTTGGCCTGATATCGACCCAATTTTGGCCTCATATCGACGCCATTTTGGCCCGATATCGACACCATTTTGGCCTGATGCCTCCAATGTTGATGTGGTGTTGGCTACTTTGACGTGATTTTGTCCGGCTTCAAAAAGAACATGATCCAGTTTAACCATGTTTTCATGTTGGCCTGGTTTTGAGCTCTTGATCCAGTGCAATCTGTTTTTCTCCAAACAACAAAGGGATCCACGTTAACCGACTATAACTCGCTGCTTATCCGACAGCTTCGTCTCACCGTCTCTGCCAACCATTCCACAGCACCTCCCCTTGAAACGTGAACGTCGACCCCAACTGACCATCGGCTTCGCCCCGTGTTGTGTGCGTGCCCCCCCCCCCACACACACACACACACGCATCCCACCACCGCACGCGCACCGCCTGCCCACACGCACGTCCACAAGAGCGTGGAAACTGGCGGATGAGCGGCTCTCAAGTGGGCTCTCGTGCCTGCGGCGCAGGTGCTGCCGAGTGGCTCCTCGGGCAGGGGCATCACGCGATCAGCAAACAGCTGATAGCCGACGCCGCTATCGCGCCAACATCCGGTACACATCCTCGCACGGCATCGGTATCAGTCGCCACTCGTGCCACTCGGACCGCGTGGACCCGCCGTATCTTGTGGCCGCGGGCACTTGACACGCACTCTGCCAGGCGCGCCGCATCTAATGACCCCACGGCAGTAGCGTACTGAAGACGGCGCGGGGGTCGCCGCTCTATCTCAGGCGAGAGGTGATAGGCCCCAAAGAAGCCGGCGCTCGGAAAAATTGCACCCGCTGCGAACAAATTTACGCCGGGCACCTTAAACTCGCACCGGAGCCCCACAAATCGCACCGGTAGTCCCCAAAAACAAATAAGGCAGCGGTTCAGAAAAAATTAAGCAGTCGTCCTGAAAAAAAAACAATCCAAGCCAGGAAAATTGTTCTGGAGTACCAGAAATCGCACTAGAGCCCCCACCCAAACAATCGCGTTCGGCCCAACACAAATTGTGTCGGGGCCCATAAATATCGCGGCGGGGGCGTACAAATCGAGTACAACGTCCCGACGAATCACACTGCAACACGAAAAAGCGACCCAGGCTCCAGAAATTCAGAAGAGGTCTCGAAAAACTACGTCGACTCAGAAGACCCGTGTCGGGGCCTCGACTACTCGCATCCGGGCCACGAAAACTCCGAAAGCGCTTGTGCCCGAGAAATCGTATCGAGACCTCGAAATCGAGCCTGTCCCAAACCGCTCCCCTAAAAAAAAATTGCAATGAGTTCCCGAAAATTCCCATACAGGACCCCGAATGAGCAATGCGGCCAATTCGCACCATGCCCGGCACGTAAATCGCAACATGACATAAAAAATCAGGTCGGAACCCCGAATTATATATATATATATATATATATATATATATATATATATATTGTATATATATATATATATATATATACATATATACCCGGGCCTGAAAAATCGCCCTGGGACCTAAAGCTTCGCGCCGGATGGGCTAAAAACCGTGTAAAGCCGAAAATGTCGAGGGTCCGAAAGCAATTGCACCAGTGCGCAGAAAAAAACACAGGGTCAAAAAATATCGCACCGAGGGCCCAATAAATCGAGCCGAGTATCTAAAAAATCATACCGCCAGACCCGGAAAAGGGACCCCGGTTCAGAAAAATTCCGAAAACCTCCCGAAAGAAGTTGCGTTGGACTCAGAAGCCTACATATCACAACCCAGACAAGTCGGGTCGGGGTCCTGAAGCTCGCACATTAGCCCCCCAAAATTTATCTGGGGCCCCGAAGCCCCGAAACTTGAGCCCCCAAAATCGCGCTAGGGAAGCATAGATCTTCATCTGGTGTACACTGTGCACGTGCACGAACGTGCAAGTGGTGGCGATCGGGAGATATGTGACAAATGCGAGAAACTGGAAAGTTGTGCATGCTTAAGTGATTTGCACAGGCGTACTTTGGACAGTTTGAGCTCAATTATCTAGGGATTCCAGAAAAAAATCCACAGAGAGTCTTGAAATCCGGTTACTTGAAAACGATGTGTTGAGGTTGGACCCCTCCACAGGAGAAGTAAGTGGACACTAATTGTTTTATTTTTAAATCAACCCGTTTGAAACAATAGTGGTTGAAATCAGGCCACTTTTGAAAAATTTCGACGTAGGCTGGGTTGCCTCCGAAGCTCGCTTCCGCTCGTTTCTACATGCGACTACTACACATACACACAGCTAGGCTGCTGAGTTTAAAGGCCACGGGCGGCAGCGGCACGGAAATTGAAGAAGAAAAAGAACCTACGGCCATTATACGGCGCATTCAACTGCTATCGAGCACATGGCGTCGCGAACCTCCCCCGCCGATTGGCCGCGGGCGAACTCGGCAACCCCGCCGACTGCGGGACTCGAACCCACAGTCTTACGATCAAGAGTTGAACGCTCTACCGACCGGGCTACCGCGACCCCCGCCCGGAAGCCGTCTCAGGGTTGGTGCGGAGGAAGCAGCCATTTTGACGTTGATCATTCCTATGCAACGCGGTCGAAGTTAAACTCGTCCCAAATTGAAGGCTGTCAACCCCCCCCCACGGTTACTGCGCCCCTGACAGGCGGACATGACTGCATCTCATACTAACCAAGGAGACTTCGGCACTTCTGGGGATGGTGGGAACGTTTCTCCGCCCAAGTTTGGCTCGATGGCTGTCGTTCACGAATAACGTATGGAGTTTCTCGAGACATCCATCATTATGCAGAACGTTATCCGGGATTGGATTTGAATTTGCGTATGTTGGTTCGGAGTTGGACGCAGTAGGGCAGACGATGATGTTTTGCCTGGTGGCAGACGGCGCTCCAGACGCTACTACTGACCTGGGCAACGACTCTCGCCAAAGGAAGTGCCCTGTCAAGAAGAGCCAATCATGAATTAAGATTTTTTGGAAGGAGGATTTTGACTCCCAGAAGGTTAGCTCACCCCTTGCCAAAATATTTGTTGGATTAAGACGGTATCATATTGTGGAGTTCATTATTGCAACATGCTGCCCGTAAGCTGAAGTTCCCCTTAGTGAAATATTTCAAGCATCACTCACATAATCAATGAGATAATGTGTAAATTAGCCCTTACTGGCACATGGGACGGTGTTTGCACAAAAGTTTCGATATCTACACAGCTAAAAGCGGTCAGCGCTTTCTCAATAGCACAATAGCTATGTTTGGTTGCACGGAACAACTTACCGCGAATCGCTTATAAATGGATGTTTTTTTCGTTACTGCTGTTATTCTTCCATTATGTGTTAACGATGCATTAACGTATAGACCCTTCAACAGTTAAAAATGGTCTCAATGGGAAGTGGCTAAGTTCATGATCTAACCTCCAAAAGCATTCATCACAAGCTTTTCCTGCCATAGGCACCTCCTGAGTACATTTACAGAGCAGAGCAGAATAAGACCAGAGCAGAATCGAGAGCAGAATAAGACCAGCCAGCTGTTGATCACTTCAATTGATGTCGACACACACGGCTACTGAAGTTGAAACGTGCTTTCGAAGTTCGATAACATCGCACAATTTAGTAGTACCAACTCTGGCTGCAGCGCTGGATGATGTTGCCTTTATTGCAAATTGGTTCCAGGTACCGGGCTGGTAGTCCGCCGCAGATCAATCAAGGGCGGGGGCTGGCCATGCGCATTGTACGGCACAGTCCACTAACTTTCGTCGAAGGCTTTGTCCGACATACCATAGCATGACTTGACGTCATATCTCTCCCTCCAAAGGTGCTGTCATTTCGTTTAACTGTACTTTGCAGCGAAATAAATGGTGGGCGTGGCATTTGCGTCGGTAAACAGGCCTCCCACCGGCGGTGGGGCAAAAAGGTGTTCACTGCAGTAAATATGAACTGTGTGCATGTTGAGAAAGAGAACAAATAAGATCGACTTTTGGTAGCGCCGATAGGGAGGGATAGAAAACCTTGACCGACCGAACGCTGGCTGTACTGAAAAAGTTGTCATGGACCGGAGGTCAATACCGCCCAAGATACAAGAAATGACACGAAAAGATGGAACAATTTACTTGCCTGTTTGCCAGAATCCTTGGACGGTTCCGCGATATTCGTCGCCAGCAGAGATTGCACGAATGTGCCATTTTCTTATGTACGATCCAGACGGTGGCTCTACCGATTCATTAGCTGCCTGTAGCCCCAGACTAGTTCGGTGGTTCACTGCCAACGGCGTGAAGATCAGCGACGGTACGTCGGGCCGCAACCATACAGCACCAGAAAAAATACGCAGTACCAGCTGATTCGCACGACTACTCAGATGACGAATGCCTGGTCCCCTTCTTTTCTGCCGTGGAAATATGACTGAAATGGTTCGTGCATTTTCTGCCACTGCACACTGAATGCTGCTTCCCAGCTGATTGGATTATCCGGCATGTTGAAGCCGAAAGTTCGCCGTTTGACAATGCCTTCAGCGAAGAGATTTTCATCGTGGGCTTAAAACAGTCTGAGAAATATGCTGTATATTCAGGCACTTCAAAGGGCCAGTTGTTGCCAAATAACATCGGGGGAAAGTGGGCAAAGTTCTTGGATTTAATCTCATTTTCGTATTGTTTAAACGGCAACCGAAACCGCATTCATTATGTATGAATGCGGTTTCGGTTTTGGTTTCGGAGGGCCTCGTGAGCCGGTTCGCCGGAGCAGGAATTCCCCGGCTGTTACCGCAGTATGCGACATTTACGCTTTTACCGAGCAAGCTGCTCACTCTAAGTGTTCTGCCTACTGGAGGATGCCGGTTGCGTCATCAATTACACCCATCCTGACGTTAAGTACGATAACATAGTCGACGGAATGTGCACGGCCGTCTGGTACCCGGACAATTCAGCGACGATCATTCTACATGCTGCACAACAGTGTACGGTCCATCGCCGTTAAGCCTCTTACCGCTCACCAGCACGTCAACAAATACCGACGCCAGCCAGCACTTGGCTAAGTAGCCAGCTGTCCTGCCACGCTCGCCTGTCCACCTCCAGCGTGTCATGAAGGTAATCCCATCAGAGGGGGCGTGGACAGCCGAGTGGCTAAGGTGTTCAGACCTGGATGCAAAGGTCCCGGGTTCAACACTCGCACCACTCGGACATTTCCGAATTAAACAATTAAAAATTCGGTTAAAAATCCCCTCAGCTTGAACTCCAGACCAGTACGTCCAGTAATGCGCATGATGTGAGTATGGCAACGCCGTGGTGGAGCCGGGGTCGAGGACTCGATGTGGACGTGTGGAAGTAGCAGCGTGTGGCAGCGTGTGGTAGCGTGTGGCAGCGTGTGGCAGCGTGTGGCAGTGGGTGACAATGTGTGGCAGTGTGTGACAGTGTGTGACAGTGTGTGGCAGTGTGTGGCAGTGTGTGGCAGCGTGTTGCGGCGTGTGGCGGCGTGTGGCAGTGTGTGGCAGTGTGTGGCAGTGTGTGGCGGGGTATGGCAGTGTGTGGCAGTGTGTGGAGTGTGTGGCAGCCGAAGGCGCGCCACATGAGATGCCCAGCCGACCGCTGCACAAACACGGCCGCCATCACGTGGCCAGCCGTCGTCGGCTCGCAATGGAGGCGGCCGTCCTGCCACCCTGGTGCCCGAGGACCGTGACTCCCTCCCGTGCCCGAGGACCGTGACTCCCTCCCGTGCCCGAGGACCACGACTCCCTCCCGTGCTCAGAGACTCCCCCGTGCCCGAGGACCACGACTCCCTCCCGTGCCCGAGGACCGTGACTCCCTCCCGTGCCCGAGGACCGTGACTCCCTCCCGTGCCCGAGGACCGTGACTCCCTCCCGTGCCCCAGGACCGTGACTCCCTCCCGTGCCCGAGGACCGCGACTCCCTCCCGTGCCCGAGGACCGTGACTCCCTCCCGTGCCCGAGGACCGTGACTCCCGTGCCCGAGGACTGTAACTCCCGTGCCCTAGGACCGTGGCTCCCGTGCCCGAGGACCGTGACTCCCGTGCCCGAGGTCCGTGACTCCCGTGCCCGAGGACCGTGACTCCCTCCCGTGCCCGAGGACCGCCGACCGTCTCGGTGCCGCGCGGCTCGGCTCGGCTCGGCTCTCGGCCCCGACGCTTCTAACCGTGCTTCGCCCGTCCGTCCCCTAAAGTTCATAAAGTGTTAAGGCTTACCGGCCACAGGGGCCATCTGGGTTAAGCTTTCTAGAAGAGATGCTAAAAATACATGCTCACACCCCAATCAATCCATTATATCAAGTTCGAAGGGAATTTTATACCCCAGCCTATCTAGCACCACTAACCTGATATTGCATGACACACTCCTCAACAATTTCAAACTCTTTCAATCATGCCCCATTGTGCTACCACAGCCAATCTCATCAGTATCACATCTCAAAGGAAGGCGCTGAATCCACTGCTAGGTGCACCATATATAGTATAATGCAATAC
Organism: Imbricaverruca yamaguchii; assembly: GCA_034440575.1. NCBI lineage: Eukaryota > Metazoa > Arthropoda > Thecostraca > Neoverrucidae > Imbricaverruca > Imbricaverruca yamaguchii. The sequence continues at coordinate 5,458,404 of JAOTOL010001663.1, forward strand.
TAATAGCATAATATACCCTATCTAGTGTCAGATACCGATCTCACCGGGCTCCCCTCAGCTGCTGTTGCCGGCCGGCGTCAGCTGTCTGCAGCACCGCTCGGCAACAGATGGCCCAGTGTCACTGTGGAAGTTATGAACTGTGGATGGTATGAGCTGTGGAGGTTATGATACGTTGTCTCGCCGCCGCCACCGGGTTTCGAACGACACAAGCCCTTCGGTGTGCATGGGAAAACACTAAGATCGGACACGTGTTTCGACTACCAATCGAGACATCGCGACTTGGGTGTTCCCCACCGCCCGTGCAACACATTGTGCTGGAGCCTGCAATACAAAAAAAAAACAAAAAAAAAAACATCGGTGCGCTACTTATGAAGGGCATTTCATTCGGGGAAGCGCTGCATGCTGGAGGTAGCTAGGCACACTTGCGGAAGCTGCACGCCTACACATTCACCCGCAGAGTTCATCACAACAGACAGGCTATGACGCGGCAGACATTACACAGCCTCTGGTCCTGATCAGGTCAGATCAGACGGGCATTTCTGGACTTTATGCGCGGGCTCAACCGATGGGCTCCCCCGGCCGCACAGGTGCAAATGACAAAGCTGACTAAATAGTGCATATCGTGTGTGCTTAGCATTCTAAAGATAACAACGGCGCGCTATTCCACCAGAGCCGCAATTAATTAGCGGCAAATGGGGTCATTCTGCACGATTGATGAGCAGCCATTAAGAGGCCCAGCGAGCGACACCAAACACGCAATGAAGCACCATTATCAACAAAAGTTGCCGCTCAATTCCCGGTTGGATAGAGCGACAGGCAGAGAAGCACGCTGGACCAACACAGATGAACGCCGTTCCCCTCTGTTCCGGAAGCGACAAGCTTCCGGTGTGTTGGATCTCAGCGAGCCGCCGCCGCCGCCGCGGTCGAGCCTTCCCGAACAGTTGAGCAGAGCTGAGCTGTTCGGGCGTGTCGGTCCGTCCGGGGCGGCTCGGTGGGATCACGATCGCAAACAGGTTGGCGGACTTAGTCGGCTAAAGTAGTTCAGGAGTTTTTAAACACGCGCTTGGAACGGGAAGAGGGTAAGCAAACTAGAATATCCAGGAATGAATGCAATTTTGAAGTTGTATTACACACACTAGCATGATTAGGCACCTAGTATAGGTTGTAGCGCCGAAATTTGTATGTACCGTGCAATTTGTTTGTTTGTTTATTGGGTGGTTCACGACGCACTTTATGCACATTCACGGCTAATGGCGCCGCCCAAACTGTTTCGCCGGTGGGCCGCGGGATCGGGAAATGTCCCGAGCGGCGCGAGTGTCGAACCCGGGACCTTTGGCACCCAGAGCCCAGCACCATAGCCACTCGGCCATCCCCGCCCCACCGTAAATTTGGATGCATTTGGAATCATGCTCAAGGCCTTTGGCGTACGGAAAAATATCGGACATAGTCTGGCGGCCATAGTAAAAAGTCGGATGGCTTAGTGGCTATAGCGCGAGACTGAATGGATAGGAGAAGATGGATGGATTATGAACGCAGTCATTTATAGGGCTGTCAGGCCATTATAATAAAATCGGCGGGAAACTACACTGTAATAGAAAGAACACGGAATATATATTTTCAAACAGCATGCATACTCTGCCCTGCCTCAGAATGGTAACATGTGAATCAATGGCGACATGTGATTTCACTTGCCGGATTTCATGTCGTGATTATAATTAAGTGAAGATGTTAAGATATTTTTTCCTCAAAATTAATGTTATAGTTTAATGGCAGCGGGCCCAGCTCACGTACAGGCGGGCCACGTACCCAGGCAGGCGGGCCCAGCTCCTATACCGGCGGGCCCAGCTCCTATACCGGCGGGCCACGTACCCAGGCAGGCGGGCCCAGCTCCTGTACCGGCGGGCCCAGCTCCTGTACCGGCGGGCCCAGCTCCCGTACCGGCGGGCCCAGCTCCCGTACCGGCGGGCCCAGCTCCTGTACCGGCAAGCTACACGGCGTCACCTACAACGGGCCGGGTCGCCAGCGCAGACCAGCCAACGACAGGCCGAGCCAGCCAGCCAGCAGCTTTTGAGCTGTTGCTACTAAATCTAGCGGCCGCTGAACTTTTCGAAATAGTCCCCCAAAAGTACAAGTTCGGCTTTCTCAACCGAACTGTGGTGATATACATGCGCCGCTACCCCATCTGAATTCCACTGCACGTTCGCTCCGTCTCGACGTCGCTGCACGGATTTTCCTCGCTGTGGCTGGTGACGTTGATTCCACTCTGCTGTTTCGCGTCCCGGGCCACTCCTGGCTCCTGCCAGCCCAGCATAGTCGGCGCTTCGTGTCCCGGGCCGCTGCTGGCTCCTGCCAGCCCAGCATAGTCGGCGCTTCGCGTCCCGGGCCGCTGCTGGCTCCTGCCAGCCCAGCATAGTCGGCGCTTCGTGTCCCGGGCCGCTGCTGGCTCCTGCCAGCCCAGCATAGTCGGCGCTTCGCGTCCCGGGCCGCTGCTGGCTCCTGCCAGCCCAGCACAGTCGGCGCTTCGTGTCCCGGGCCGCTGCTGGCTCCTGCCAGCCCAGCATAGTCGGCGCTTCGTGTCCCGGGCCGTTGCTGGCTCCTGCCAGCCCAGCATAGTTCCTGCTCCTGCCAGCCCAGCATAGTCGGCGCTTCGTGTCCCGGGCCGCTGCTGGCTCCTGCCAGCCCAGCATAGTCGGCGCTTCGCGTCCCGGGCCGCTGCTGGCTCCTGCCAGCCCAGCATAGTCGGCGCTTCGTGTCCCGGGCCGCTGCTGGCTCCTGCCGTCGGTGCTACCGTACCGGACGGAGCGCAGTGTTCGTCACCAGCTGTGTCCGTGTGCCGCCGACCGGCCGACCGGTGGGTTTTTGTGCCGGCGTGGTCGGCCGAGGGGACGGGTGGGGTGGACCATGGGAGGGGGGGTAATCTGAACGTCACGGCTCGCTCGTGGCGGGAGCATCATGAATGGCGCGCGGGGCGGATCAGCGCGCGGATAATGGCGTCAGTGTAATGGGACCGCGGCGGCGGTGCCGACTGGTAATGAACCGTGAAAACCCCGCGTCGGCGCGTCCCCACCGGCAGCAGGGGAGCACCCCTCACCAATCGGAGAGCGCCCCCCCCCCCCCCCCCTCCCCGCTATCTCATCAGGGGCGTTTACGGCAAATAGCGGCGGCCGCGCTCTCGAGAACGGTCCGGTCGGGGGAGGGGGGTCAATTGCCACGTGCCTGTGTACGGGACGCCCTCGAGGGCAACAGGGCGGCAGTGCTTGATTTCGATATGAGCTACGGCCGCCGCCCGGAAGCCGTCTGTCGACGCGTTGCGGCATCGCTGACGGTGCACGCGCGGCAGGCGAAGACGCCGCCGCCGCCCGCGATTGGTCCGCCGCCGAATGACAAACCAACTGCGGCCGTGCTCGGACAGCCTCGGCCAGTTCCGCGTCGAGCGCAGCCCTGCCGAGCCGCGAGCGGGCTGGTGGACGAACGCCGCCGCCACCGCCGGAGTGTTTTCGAGACTGTACGAGCAGACGCGGATCGGAGCTGCACGGCCTCCCGCATTGTCGCTCCTTTTGTCCAGCATCTCCGCTTTCAGAGCGGTCAGACGGACAGAGCGCTGGTGAAAAGCGAAGAGGCCAACGCCATTACGCTGCATGCAGCTAGTGGTTAACATCAATACAAGTATGCGGTGTGGATCTCCCTCTCCCCACGCGCATGCCTAGGCTTCCTGGGGCATCACTTTCGGATCATCCAAGGAAAAGAGGCGATAACAAAATAATCGTACCGCTATGAAAATTATTGGAAAGGCGCAACACATGACGGTAATGTGCGGACTTAACTGTTGAGGGATGGATGGGGATACCGCATGGAGTCCCATATTAAAAATTGAAATTATTGGGAAGAGCAAAGCCAATATGGGGACAAGTACCCTCTCAAGAACATACAAAGCTACACCCCTGACCCCTGACCTCCAAAATGGGGGGCGTTGGACTTGTTTTCGGGTGGGCGGTCGGTTAATGCTTATGGTGCGTATCAGCAGCAGACCATCTGAACTCAAGGGGACAAGAACATCATCCTTAGAAAGCTGACAGATCAGAATTCAAGTATTACTCTCTAAATATGCGAGTGTCTCCCAAGCAAGCACGATGAGCTGCGGAATTATTCTGAAAATTAATCTGCTGTGGACAGACTTGTGCTCCACTCGAGTTGAATCGAGAATCTATTCATGAATCAATCAATTTTGGTCGCGAGTTGAATCGATTCTTTTCCCAAAATATATCTGGAGTCGCGAGTTGGATCACATCTTTCTAAAAAACAAGAGTCGAATCATGACACAATCATTCAAATCACAATGAGTCATTTGAGTCTCATGACTGAAATGCAAGCTATGAAGAAATGGTAAGCATGTATCTGTGAATAGTATCCCATGACACAATGCATATATATATATATACGATATTTATGTTTCAGGTCAGTTCAGTGACCTGAGGTTACGGCCAAACTTGGACCGATTTATTTTCTGTAATATGCATGCTATTCAAACCGGATTATTTCTCTTGACGTGCATGCAGACGTATGAAAAGTTTCTTTTCGAATTTGATTGATCTCCGTCAAGTGACCTGAAGACAGGGGCCACATTCATGAACACGAATTTATCATATTTAAGACAAAATGATGCTGAATAAGACTTTTCAAGTTGTATGGGACACCCTAATTGAGAAAAAAAAACTAAGAGAAGTAAAGCAAATGTCTTTCTCTTCAAGAAAACATGAATGGTTGTGTTCATGAAAGCTGAAAGTTAAGACAAATTCATTCGAATGCTTTCAATTCCAGGACAGGAATACATGCAAAAGTCCTTTCTTCAACTCATTGTAGGTTTGCGGTTGGGTGGAGTGTTGATCCGTTAAAGCCAGTCATACAGCATTGCAAGTTACTTAAATATGCATAGAATGTTTGACATACAATTTTGACTAGCATTGGTTGGTTGTTTTGGCTCAAGGGCGGATCAACTGCGTTGGTCATACAGCGCCCATTTTGACTAGCATTGCCAACTTTACATCCTAGTTCACGTGTCTTTTTTTAGATACTGCAGAAGACAAAAGATGTAAAAAACATTCGCCAAAGAAAACGAATCTTCCTGGAAAAGACGAACACGGCCTTTCCATCCCCAGTCCTCACTAACCTATTTTCAGAAGTAGATCATGTATCATCTCGCATAGGCGTAGAAACCGGAAGGACCAGAGGGGAGGGGATGCCCCTCCCACCAATATTCTACGACCTCAACCATTAACCCCTGGCGTTGACCGGGATGAATTGGCATGAGAATCGACACCGCCTCTCCCCCTCCCCCGCCCATAAAAAATAAAATGCTCCTGCGCCCATGACACGTGGTATTAGACATGTGTCATGCTGTACTTTCATACTTGTATCATTTTTTTTTTGGGGGGGAGGCAGAGCTACTTTCAGCATTAGCCCACTCCTCCACTCCCCAGTGTCGTATCTAGGAATTGCATCAGGGAGGGGTCGAACGGATTTGGGGGTGCCCATCCTCCCACTATTTTTGGTTTGAAAGCACCGGATTCCCACCACTATTTGGCAAAGGGGCCCATTAAAAAAGCATATTAATGACAACACAATTTCTTGTGTAGGAGGCCTAGCCCACCTCCACCGTTTCTAAGTCACCGGATGCTTGTTTGTGTTTACCACGACGTTCACGTTCACGTTTAACGTCTTGTACCACATCAACGTTCGTGCACGTGTACACACTGGCAGATCCGATTTTGTCAACTCTTACTCTAAACATAACTTGAGTAGCATAGAACCCTAGACGTGATGATGTGGGAAAAGTTCAAATCTTACTTGAAGGCAATTCAGATTAGACATGTCCCCCAAAAGCAAAGACGCAAAAGAAGGGTAGGAAAGCCAGCATGGCTTACACCTGACTTGATAAAAGCAATTAAGGCTAGGAAAGCTACATTTAGAGTGTTTAAAGAAGCTTCCAATATCGTAAATCTAAAGGCGTATCGAAAAACTAAGAGACACTGTGAAACAAAAAACCAGAGCAGCAAAGCGAGCAAAAGAAATGGAACTGTAATGGGGACAGTAAAAAGTTCTTTAGTTTCTACAAGCTGAGCAAAGTTTCTAGCACAATTGGTCCACTGGAAGTAAATTGGACTGCATTGGGTGAAGATAGTGAGATGGTTGAGGAGCTGAGCAAGCAGTTTCAATCAGTGTTTACATTGGAAGATATGACCAATCTGCCGACCGTACACCATAGTTCAGTGACAGGACTGTAATTCATCTGATCTGATGAATGGTGTTGATTTCATTGATAGTGATGTTGTTTTAAATTATATCAGGAAAATAAAGCCAAACAAGGCAGCAGGACCTGATGATATTTATGCTAGGGTATTGCGTGAAGCTGAAAAGGAGCTGGCATTTCCACTTAGTATAATATTTTGTAGATCAGTTCCACGAAATGAAATTCCAACAGATTGGAAAAGGGCAAATGTAGTTCATATTTTCAAGAAAGGAGAAAGAGGGAAAGTTGAAAACTGTAGGCCAGTAAGTCTCACATCCATAGTCTGCAAGGAGGCGCGCACCCAGGATTTTTCCATGGGGGTGGGGGCCGGACAGAAAAGGGCACCTGACCGGCTCCAAAAGGGCACTTTGCGGCCAGGGGCACACTGCAAGGTTTGTTGACCGCGGTGGGGGGGGGAGAGGCGTGAAGAAAAAATTGGCCAAAAGGGCAGTTTTGGCACATATGGGGCACATAAGGCAGGTGATTTTTGGGCTAAATTTGGGACATTTCTGCCAAGAGGGCACTTTGTTGACCGGGCCCGTTTTCTTGACCGGGGGGGGGGGGGGCGTGAAAAAAAGTTGGCCAAAAGGGCAGTTTTGGGCCCAAAAGGCACCTTTGGCACAGGCGGGGCACATAAGGCAGGTGATTTTTGGGATGAATTTGGGACATTCCGGCCAAGAGGGCACTTTTCGGTCAAAAGGGCAGTTTTGGCCAAAAGGGGACTTTGGTCTCATAGGGGGGGGCCTCCGGTGCGCCTAAGTCTGCAAGGTACTCGAATGAATTATCAAGGATAGAATAGTTAGTTATCTGGAAGGAAACAGATTGATTCAAGATACTCAACATGGGTTTAGAAAAGGACGGTCGTCTCTCACAAATCTCTTGGACTTTTTGAATTTCGCCACATAAAAATTTGATGAGGGAAATCAGGTTCATGTAGCATATCTTGACTTTAGTAAGGCCTTTGACAAGGTAAGGCCATAAACGGTTAATGATACAGCTTCAGAACATGGTATTGCAGGTAGCATCTTAAAATGGCTAGAGTTGTGTTTTTCAGGTAGACAGCAAAGAGTGATCCTAAATGGTACAAAGTCATCATGGCAAAATGTTCTTAGTGGAGTCCCCCAGGGGCCAGTACTGGGCCACTACTGTTCATTAAATTTGTAGATAACATCGAAAGTGGCCTAAGCAGTAAAGTTTTCAAATTTGCGCATGATTTGAAAGTCTTTAGGGCAATAACAGGTCAAAAGGAGCATATCTCGCTGCAAAAAGACTTAGACGAACTTGTGAAGTGGTCCGAAGAATGGCAAAATAAATTTAACTTTGATAAGTGCAAAATCATGCATGTAGGTAAGCACCATATGAAGGCTCCATACTTGATGGGTGGCCAAGTGCTATCAGTGACTCAACAGGAGAAGGATTTAGGTGTTATTCTAAACACAAAATGTGGGGCATCAGAACAGACCAAGGAAGCCAGGAAGAGGGCACTGAGAATGCTCGTGGCAATAAATAGGAATGCATCATACAGAAGTCAGGAAGTCATCAGGAAGCTTTACTGTGCATATGTCAGGCCACATTTGGAATACTGCATCCAAGCTTGGTCTCCTAGCTATGAAAAAGATTGTTGGCTTTTAGAGAGAGTACAAAAGAGGGCTACAAAAATGGTTAATGGTATAAGCAACCTGACATATGAGGAAATATTTAAGAAATTGAATATGTTTTCCTTAGATATAGAAGGCTGAGACGACATTTCATCGAGGTCTTTAAATTTGTCCATGGTCATGGAGGTCCATGGAGGGGATATCTTGGGGAAATGCTTGAATTTAACAGAAATGATGCAATCAGAGGTCATCAATTCAAAATTAAAGTTAACCACAGCAGAACAAGGTTAAGACAGTTTTTCTTCACCAACAGGGTAGTAGAACACTGGACCCAGCTGCCAGAAACCATTGTCAGTATTAGCACATTGAACATCTTTAAAAACAGCATAGACGATCATTATAAGAATAGAGGGCTTGCTTTTCAGTATTACAGGGAGGGCTGATTGACAGATTTGGTGGGCAGCTGGTCGAGTGTACAGAGTACAACCAAGAAGGGCCCCTGTGGCTCATAGTTGCACTAATCTTTTATGTCTTTATGTCTTTATGTCTAGACGTTTGTCAGAATATACTATGCTACCGTATTGGGCATACAAGCGATTATAAAACAATCTTTCAAATCGAAGATTCTTTCATCCGGAACGATATTTTTGTCCTCGGCAAGTTGCCGCATTTTAATTTAGTTTACTTATGTTGGCTTGGCGGAGGCAAAACACTATGCCCCCAATTTTAAGCGCTTCGCAGGGGGGGGAGAGGGCATGGCCGGAATGGCCCCTCCCTGGATCCGCCAGTGCATACCCCGGGCCACACCCCCAAATCCATCTGGGCTAGCCCATTGCCTCATTACTCGCGATTTCATATATTTTTGTGTGACTGGTGGCTTTAAGCACTCATCTAACAAACAGAAAGCGTTTCGTATGCTACTTATGCGCAAGCATGATGCGACATAAGCAAGGGCGACAATGTGCGATACACTTATCGCCACTAACCTGGAACGCCATCAAATGGCTCGCCATCGGAGAAAACTTCCAGGCGAGCAGCAGTCTCCTTCCGCATGGACGGCAGCCGAGACATCTTGGGTGTAGTGTTTTGCCGACATAACTCATCCTCAAGTAGATCTAATCTGACTACTTTCCTGTTAAACTTAATAGCAGTATCTTCAAATCTACCGCGAAGTAGCGACGAAATCAACCCACACCAAAAAAGCACCGAACGCTATTCACGCACAACTGACACCAAAGGCCACATATTAGCAGACCCCTGAGCTTTGAAACTGATAAACTAAATGTATATAATTGCCCGCCAGGTGAAAGATGGGGGGGGGGGCTGAAGAAAATTTACAATGAAACATATATTTAGCACTTGCAGTCCGTAATCTATATACTTGTAACATTAATAAGGTACTTTCTTTTTAGCTACTTATAATCATACCATGGGCGTCGTCGCGGTGCGAGACAGGAAGAAGTGTCCCCCTCTAGATACGGGTGCATAGGGGAGGGGGAGAGGGCACTGGGCATGTTCCCGCTCGTGGAAAATAGCGCCAATCTAGCCAGGAAAAGGCAGCCAACGGAGAAATCGATATCCTATGCTTAATCGACGTTTTGCACTATGCTGCATGCAGTGAGCCTAATATCTCCAACCCCCCCTCAACGGATCGTACGCCGAAGACGCCCTTTCAGGGACTTCCGCAGTAGACGAGTAGGTGGAGGCAGACGAGTGTCACCCCATGCAAATTATTGGGTCCACTTCCGCCCACCCTCAACATGCGTAAAAATCAGTAATACGTATATGACGTTTCATGGAAAAATAGATATAAAAACCTTCGTACCACCCACACCCATCCGCATCCAACGTGCATGGCGACCCCCAAGCCTCTACGTATGGTCGTCGCGAGTGTCGGGCACCTATCGGTATGAATGTGGAGGAAACGGTGCAGGAACCCGTCAGGCTGCGAACTTCCTTCATATTTGGATTTTAGGTCGAATATTGTTTCAATGTATTTTTAGGCAACCATTAGTCGTATATTATCTCCATGCGCCAGGTAAATCAGAATTGATCGTATTCCTATCATTCTACAAATACGCACAGCGCCAATATTTGTATGAAAAATCTATGAACTTTCGCGGAAGTAAGACATTTGAGACGAAACAAATCTTGAATTTCATGAGACTGCTGATTTAAGATTCTTAGTTTTGCATTCTCAGGTTTTAAATGTTTCCGATTTTCATGAAACTGGGCACAGGTCAAAATAAACTGGGTAAGAAGGCAAAACATCTAGACACTACTGTTTTTATCGTTTGTTTCGAGTTTGCACGGCGTAAATAGTACCAAGCTTTCAATGTACCATCTGGATCACTGAATGGAACCAAAATTACGAATCATAGTTAAGTCAAGTGCAGCCTTGGCCATTGTGCTACAATATTTATAAGGCTCGTAAACGTGAAAATACATTGAAACGAAGCTCATCACAAAATTACCAAATTCTTACGCACATATCTTGGATTTGTACCAGGTCAGGTTAGTGACCTGAGGTCACTGGCACTGGCTGGCAAGAAGAACCTCGGGTTTTTTACGACTCATTCAACCACTAGGCCATATAGCGTCGCCAGCCTCTCACGCCGGTTGGTCGCGGACGGACTCGGTAAATTCCGTCGGTCGTGAGATTCGAACTCATGATCTTGCAATCAAGAGTCCGACGCTAAATCAACTGAGCTACCGCGGCCCCCGGTCGCTGCCAATTTTGGCCCATCATGAACCAATGGGATTATTTTTTGTGACATTCATCGTGCACTTAGCTCTCAAATGGGGTGAGTCTTAACTTTGTGCCTTTACCAGAAATGGCAATCCTGTTCACGTTCATACACCACACAGTTCGGGATTTAGAAGGGTGTATCCTACCCCCCTCCCCGGACAGTATCTGACCAAGATCTAACCGAGGGTTAGAATATACGCGGCGCACCTGCCGAGCGTGTTCAGCCGCTGGAGCCTTCTCAAATCTGTTTAACAGCTTCCTGTTGCTGGTTGCGGGGCTCCGGAAATGCATCCGCAGTTGTTAACTAAGTGGGCACCAGTCACTCTGAGCTAATAGACTCCTGAAACCGGTATCAAGGCACCTCCTGACCGTCATGGGATGTGGGAGTCTTCTGAAACCTGCACAAGGTCCTCCTAATGTGGGCCGCAGGCTCTTGACTGGGAAACAATACCGAGCGACCGGGGACCTCAGCACTGACAGGAAGGAAGGGGTTAGCCTCCTGCCACGCCAGTCCAGCCGACTGTGTCAGCACAACTACGAATGACCCCACAGCATCTGGCGCTGCCATTAGTGAAACCTGTGATGACCCGGAAAGATAAACAATCCAACCAGATAAATGGATCGGCTGGCGGTCGGCACTCCCGCTGTGCCTCCGGCGTTTCCCATTTCCGCTTCCCCTGTCGCCGCCACGGACCAGCGGGTGTGTGAGTGAACCAGTCCGGCGGGAGCAGCGTCCGATTCCCACCGCCGCGCGCCGGCACAGCATCTTCGGCGCAGACACAGGCCGGCTCCTCTGTCCTCGGTTTATTTACACGGTCCTCGGTATATTTACACATGCCCGCTGGATAGCAGCGAACGGAGATCGGTCCGCTCTCGACGCACGAACGCCGGCAGAGTTCGGCCGTGCGAATGTGCGCAGACGCGCACGCACAGACACGCGCATGCAGACGCCACCGGACCCGCGCACACACAGTTTGTACTAGCCATTAACCGGAAAACGGAACAAGGGTGCAGGGCCGGCGGGCCCGCTCGTGACACAGGTGTCTCCCCCTACCCGGGGCGAGACGAGGCGCACGCACGCACGCACATACATATACACACACGCACGCACGCACGGTCGATTCGCGTGGGAACATGGTCTCGAGCAGCTCGGCTACCCAATAAAACTTAATACCCAGCCCATGGCACAATGGGAGAAACAAAACAGCCAGCGTCATCCCACCCTCCCCTCTCTCCGTCCTCCGTTCGCCTCTCCCACTGCTAGTCCGGCTCGGGCGTCGTGACGTCATCCGATGACGCGGCCCGTGGCGGGGCCCGGGCCAATATGGCCCTACTCGGCGGGCGGCTGCCCGGCGTCGTCGCACGCCCTCTAACGCGTTCGAGAGCGACGCCGTCGCGTCGCGCGTGGCGTGTCTGGCGCGTCCGCCGGCGCCGGCTAGAACATCACCTCGTAGACGGTGGCCTTTTTGTCGCCCGAGCCGGTGACGATGTACTTGTCGTCGGCCGAGATGTCGCAGCTCAGCACCGACGACGACTCCTTCGACTGCAACAGCGGCGGCCAATTAGCGCCGCGCTCGATCGGCCGATAAATTGGCCAGGGCGGAGACGCGCTATCGAAAATCGATCGGTTCGCTCGAGACACTTGGTCCTCGGAAGGACCAAGTGTCTCGAACATCCGATCCGACAGACCATCCGACAGATGCACGCGATGGGATTGGATTGGATGCGATGGGTGGAATGGAGAGGGGAGGCTCATTAGTCAGGACACGGTCGCACCACGAGAACATGACTCGCTTCTGGTTTTCACGGGCCCGACAAAAGATCACTGGCATGTGATGGTAATGCGATGACAACTGTTATCTGTAACGCCCATTAAATCGTTGCACTTATTTCGCTTATTTTCAAGCACCATTACTTTAATACTAGAAACCAGGACCGTGGTTAGCAGGATGCCTGGCATAAGCTGGTTAATACCAGAGACCAGGTAGGAACGTTCTCTGTCAAGATACATCAACTTTGTGCGGGAGACCATGACAGGTTTGTGATTCTAGATCCGGAGGTACTCCGGATGCCAAAGACACGAGCCTAACGTTGTCTGCTGAAGGGTTGACGGTTTTTTACCAGTTCATAACAATGGCATGGCAAAAACCAACTTTTGTCAGAAAGATGCCAACCCAGACTAGGACGTCAAGTCCCTGGCAGCTGCTACTGTTTTACTTCCACGCGATCATAGGAAATAGCAGAAAATCGGCACACATGCAAACACAAGACCGGTACCATCACCATATCCAAAAGCTTTCGGCCTTATTAAGCAAAACGCATCAGTGGGATTAAACATTTGACTTTCGAACACGTTGAACAGCTGAAAATCGCCCGGTTAAGCAGGCCAGCCTCCCAACTAACCTGGAAGATAGACGTGCCGTAGGGTGTCCTCCAGGCGTTGAGCAGGTTGTCCTTGCCGGTGGAGACGAACCACTTGCCGCACTGGGCGAACTTGAGCGACAGCACACAGCTCTCGTGCAGGTGCAGCTGGTACTTGTCGGGCTTGTTGACGTGCAGCACCTCCACGTTGGAGCTCTCCATGCCGACGGCCAGCCACTCGCCGGTCGGACAGAAGCCGAGCGAGAAGATCTGCGAGTTGAAGTCATGCTGCTGCAGCTGGCGGCCCTCGCGCAGGTCCCACGAGCGCACCGTGTTGTCCAGGCCGCCGGTCCACAGCTTGTTGCCGTCCGACGAGATGTCGATGCACGACGCGCCGTCCGTGTGGCCCTGGAACTGGCGCACCAGCTGCTGGTTGTGCAGATCCCAGACGGCGATGTTGCCGTCGCTGCAGCAGCTGAAGCACACCTTCGAGTCGGGCGAGATGGCCAGCGCGTAGCAGGCCGGCGCCGACGAGTTGAGCTCGGCCTTGATGCGCGGCGTCGGCGCATTCAGGTCCCAGATGCTGAGTGTGCTGGCCTCGCCGCCGACGATGAGCGTCCTGCCGTCCGGCAGCAGCTTCACCGAGCGGATGTAGTTGTCGCGCTGCAGACACTCCAGCTGGGAGACGGGCGACTTGGCCGTCGGCTGGCTGATGTCCCACACCTTGACGCAGCCCTTGCCGCCCGTGTAGACGTACTTGGTGGGGTTGGAGATGGTGACGGCACACACCACCTCGCCGTGACTGAGTGTGTTGATCTGGCGCGCGTGGCGCGGGATGCCCGGTCCCAGCAGCGCGTCCGGCGGGAATGTCACCGGCTGCAGCTGACCGTCAGCGCCCACGTGGAAACTGTACGACCTGTGGAGCGCGCAGCATGGTTACGACCAGCGTTCTTACACATGTATATACTTACATACATACACACACACACATATATATATATATATATATATATATATATATAGTGCATTACATATTTCACATCATACAACTCGGCCGCATGACAAGAACACTGCGCACCGGAACACCAAACGTCTTAAAACCGCCCCAAGCTCGGCGCCTGGTGATTAGTGGATACTGGAGTGCGGAAATACACGATGCAATAGTTACGTGGTCCTCGACGGGCTTACTCGAGACGAAATGACGGCGGACGAAAGCGTATAACACAAGGCGCGAAACCACCAGAAGTGTTGCCTTTTTCTGGACGGGGAGAGTTTTTTGACATCTCCCAAGTTTTGGAGTCTTTGGTTCACTTTACTCCTCCGCAACAACATGTGTAGTCGGGGTGGGGGAGGGTTGACAATGGGTTGATTTTGCCAGGGTTCCGGCATTCGCCTGCTATTCTCGAACAGCACCCAGGGATCTTCACCGTGCGCACAAGGAGACAATTGTCCATACCGCCTCTCACTCCGGCTTCCGTGTGCTAATCTCCAGTAGTGGTCAGTAAAATCGTGCATTCGTAACGAGTCGCGTGCAGGGTTGGTGCGTGTTTTGCAATTCTGCTCATCTACGTCCGTTATACCTCTGGGCAACAATTTTCCGTTGTGAATTATGAAGCAAATCGACTCATCTACGTCCGATTGTTCTTCAGGGAAATCGTTTTTCACGGACCATGCCCAGGCGCTTGAATTCACGAGAACTCCCGGGAAACAGAATCGCTATTTAACGAAGCTGACATTCTCTAGGTGAGGCTGTACACAGAGGATACAGAGCGGAAATCATATACACAGAAGGGAGCCGCGTACTGTCTGTCTGCTGTTGCCTATGCAGCCGACGTCACGCAACCCCTGGCGGTCACGAGACGCCCATCAGTCGGAGCGCCGGCGGCGGGTCACGACGGGTCACCGGGTCGGCGACGATTACCCGCGGACGCCAGTTGGGTCATTCACCGCCATGATGATGGCCCGACGTCGGCCACAAAAGGAGGTCGCATCTGCGCCGCGGAGGTGGTCGAGCCGAGAGAGCACGTGCTTGACAGTCGCTGACATCGCCGCCGCCGTCTGTCTGATGGAGCGGCGATACCGGGAGCGGCCTTTCAGCCAGGCTGTCAGCCGGCTGCGTGTTCTGCATACCGCTCCCGCCCTGCACCCCCACCCCACCCCACTGCCGCTCTCCTCCCGACCGCCGGCGGCCGGATATGTATCGTTTACGTCCCACTGAATGCCAATTAGGCGGGCGGCTCGTCGTAGCCGGAGGCCGCCACAAAAACCGGCAGATGCGAACGGGTCATAGCTGCTGCAGGCTGTACCTGTCGAGTTACGACCGTGCCGCACGGCAGGCGCAGAGGGCAGGGGGCACCGCCGCCGCGGGAGACGCCCGCTATAAACCGAAAGTGGCCGGGGCCGGCGGCGCGGCGGCCAGCGAAGCGGTGCCGGCGGTATTCGCGGCTATTCGCCGCACGTCGGCACCGTAGCGGCGGCGACAGCGCGGTCGCCTCGCTGTCCGCCAGCGTTGCCACTCATTACGGGCCGACACACGGACCGCCGCTGCGGTCGCGCGCAAGAACGCCGCCGCGACCGGCGGAAACGAGGCTCGACCGCAAACCTCACGGACACCGCCGGCGCCGCCGCCGCCACCACCGCCGCCGCTGCCACCGCCACCGCCGCCGCTGCCGCCGCCGCCGCCGGCTGCCGCCGTGACGGATCCAGAGTCTAACCTCAATATTTCCAATAGCTATGTGTGTAAGGATTGTTCAACCACAATACTTGATTTGTGCAATGTATTGAGTTCCCAGAACCGAGCTTTACACAAAGTTTCCTTAACAAAACGATCGCTTCGTGGCAGACCACGTCAACTAGAAGGATTCTTCACTACATCATTCAGGGGCCTAGCATAAATGCTTCCTGGATCCGTCTATGGTAGCATATTTGCCGCGACGGGGCCGGCTTTTCAGATTTCGATTTCGCGTTTTTTCCGAGTTGTCGGGTTGTGTCAGACCCGCAGTAGGGACGACGCCCACGAAGATCCAATCAAATTCGGGCCGACTCCGGCACACAGCGACAAAGAAATCGACAAATCCGTCGAGCCCGACACGACTACCCATCGACTTTCCCCTGGTACACCGTCTCACCGGCCTCGTCTGACTTGCAGAAGACGGCGGAGATCCGTGAAATCGGGATGAACATCGAATCCATAAGAAACACTGCCGGATCACAAGAAACCAACACAGAAGGGCCATGGAAGAGCCGAAGAAGCGGATGTTCGTCGCGGACTCCAGGTCTCCAAAGTAAGGAATGTCCATGGTAGCTTCGTGGTTTCCATACCGATGCGACAGTTGCGGGGTTGTCATGGTTGTCGCGGTTTCTTCTAGCGACTCCCACGTGACTCCTTCACCCGAGAACGTGCGATGCCCTCACCACCAGGGAGGCACCGCGAGACTAGTGGACAAACTGCACGTGCACTTATATTCTGGTGCGCAAATTCAGTTCCAGATTTTCACACTCATAATCGTCCTTTTTGTAGAATACTGGTTAGCGTGCTGTGGAACTTTTTCCCGGGAGCTTTTTCAGCTAGCAAAAAATGCCAATAGCAGACATATTCAGAAAGCGTTTAGGACCACTATCATGCGAGTCGGCTCTGGCCACCAGACTCCGGAATGGTCACCTGAGTCAGCTCCGATTCAAGGACGTCATGGCCGTACCCCACACTCCGCCTCCAGATCTGGTCGCGCGTACCGGCGACATGTCTGCTTCAAAAAAGAAACAAACAGGCCCGGAGACACGTCGGTGCAAATTCCCGCGACTCCGGCACCCCTATCACTAGAGAACGTCGCTCAATCACTCAGCCGGGAGCGCCACACAGTTGCGTGTCCAGTCGGCATGACGCAGAGGCGAGCGAGAACTCGCCGGCTACGCTCACATTCCGCACGCAACGGCTGAATTCGCGGACCGCGCAGAGTCGGTGGCAGAGAAGCGACGGCGGGTTTATCCGACACGGAAGTCGTGACAAACACGAGCGGACCACACGATAAGCGGGTCGTGGCGAGTAGTCCAAGTTAAGTGTCCGTTTCCTCACCGAAGGGTTGCGGGTTCGAGCCGCAATGTGTCACTCGAGTCGAGAAACATAGGCGACGCTACATGACACAAACAATTCGACGCGCCTAGACCTAATACCGACCATCACCGACAACTGGCTCGTTCTCCGGTCTACGTTTGTCCATTCTCGGCTTCTCATTGGCTGGGCACGTCGCCACAATAAAACAGCTAAAACAGATAACCGACACACTACTCCCCGCTGGGATTCTGGGAACCTTTGCGACCAGACCTTCCCCTCCGGTGCGAACACGTCCCCCACCCAGCCCCGCCGCCTGCTTGGTGCACATTCCCCGCGGCTAATTGCTGTCATTAGCAGCGCCGGCCGAGATTCATATCCAGCACAGGGAGGCCGTACACAGTTCGGGGGCGACACATCGTCCGGCCGCGCTGGAAGTGGTTGTTGAGGTGGTTCAACGAGCAACAGCTGTACCTGGGCAGGGGAGGCATTTTGGCGCAGCTGACGACACTCGGGAAACCCTAGTGACCCAAACCGCGCGACACAGCCCCCGAGGACGCGCGGATACCGTGCCCGCACTTTTGGCAGCGGTGACAGCACTCGACATAGTCGAGCGCCCGCGACGACGTCGCTCCCGGCCGCACCACAATACGGTGACGTCACGACCTGACCGCATCCAAGGCGTGACGTCAGCGCCGCGAGCGGGCTCCTCGGCTGACCTCAATGACAAGTTAGGAGCCATTGTCCGACTCGTCCAATGGCCGGACGATATGGCCGGCGGCGGCTGTCGGGCGTGGCCGGCCGGCCGGCCGGTCCACATCCACGCAGTGTGGTATGGAGCACACGTGGACGGCTGGTCTACGACCACGGTACGACCTACAAGCAGCCGATTCCCCCTGGGTTTCGAGGCGACATACGAGAATGTCGATCGGAAGGGCTTGGAGGTCAGGCAGGCTCGAGGGATGATGGTGGGTTTAAAGTGCGCATCGACTGTAATGGTCATATAGGAGGGACGGTGATGCTGCTCAGGCTGCATGGAACATTTCGTAAAATTAACACAGCTGCGGTTGAATTTTACGAAATCAAAATGTCGCAACATTCAGGTGGCTTTAATTGTACACAATAACTGGAAACAATTCGATTCGATGACGGTTTCATAATCCTGTCGGTTTGCAGGTACGAGATGCATCAACATGCAGTACAACAAGACTAACGCGTAACTTTCGAAATACAGCTGTTGCATCGAAGTATTCAGCTATGGCGCATACGTTCTCCAATTTCATACAATCAACATCTCATCACCCTTTCACTCCATCGCGTTCCACTTGATCTCCATGCTTAGCGGTTACACGTCCATTGTTCAGACGTGGCCGACATACTCAGGTAGGGCGATCGGCGCCAGGTCCCAGACTGAGTCCCACACCACACGACGGACAGTCTGGCATCAGTCGGCGCCAGGTCCCAGACTGAGTCCCACACCACACGACGGACAGTCTGGCATCAGTCGGCGCCAGGTCCCAGACTGAGTCCCACATTAATGCCGGACTGATTTGCTGCTCGCCCTGCTGTAGTATATGCATTATGCCATGTATGACCACTGGTTTAACTATTCTGTAACGCTTTCTGCCCTGCTCTTCTAGCTTATTAACGCGAGGTTGTAATAGCCACAAATCCATTGTGGATTACCTCCATACGAGTCTGCACACCACACGACGGACAATCCGGCACCAGTCGGCGCCAGGTCCCACACCATAGGGCGTGGGCCGAGCACCAGGTCCCACACCACAGGGCGCGGGCCGGGCACCAGGTCCCGCACCACAGGGCGCGGGCCCGGGCACCAGGTCCCACACCGCAGGGCGCGGGCCGGACACCAGTCGGCACCAGGTCCCACACCACAGGGCGCGGGCCGGACACCAGTCGGCACCAGGTCCCGCACCACAGGGCGCGGGCCAGGGCACCAGTCGGCACCAGGTCCCGCACCACAGGGCGCGGGCCCGGGCATCAGTCGGCACCAGGTCCCGCACCACAGGGCGCGGGCCCGGACACCAGTCGGCACCAGGTCCCGCACCACAGGGCACGGGCCGGACACTAGTCGGCACCAGGTCCCGCACCACAGGGCGCGGGCCCGGGCACAGGTCCGCACCACAGGGCGCGGGCCGGTCGGCACCAGGTCCCGCACCACAGGGCGCGGGCCCGGGCACCATCCACAGGGCGCGGGCCCGGGCACCAGTGGGCACCAGGTCCCGCACCACAGGGCGCGGGCCCGGGCACCAGGTCCCACACCACAGGGCGCGGGCCCGGCACCACAGGGCGCGGGCCCGGGCACCAGTCGGCACCAGGTCCCACACCACAGGGCGCGGGCCCGGGCACCAGTGGGCACCAGGTCCCCCCGCACCACAGGGCGCGGGCCCGGGCACCAGTCGGCACCAGGTCCCGCACCACAGGGCGCGGGCCCGGGCACCAGTGGGCGCCCCAGCCGTCAGCGGTGACCCGCCCACGGCAGGCGTCGGCACCGCTCGTGACCGGCGCCGATAACATCGGCGGCCGTCATCATCGGGCGCGCGTCACGACGTGAATCAGCGCGCCGCATTAGCATACAGAGTGCGCCGCGCTCGCCGCGCGCCGGCCGACGCGTCCGCCGGCGGGTCGGGTCATCAGTCGGGCCGCCGCCGACGCGGCACAACGCGATCGCATCGGCGCCACCGCACTAACGCCCGCCTCGTGAAAGCCTCCCCGCGGTGGGAATCGAACCGATGACCTCGGGGTCAGACGACGACGCCCGTCGGCGCCAGGTCGGCGGCGTTCGCGGCGCGCCGGGCGACAGTGGGCGGCTGCACCTGAGCCCAAGCCGATTAGTCGACTCCGCAGCGAGCGGCCGATGACGTCATCGATCGGACGGCCGGGCAAACAGAGCGACGTCCTGGGTCAGTGGCACTGCGCCGGGCTCGGCAATCGTCGCGAGAACCACTTCACACGAGGCGTCACGAGGCGCGGCGCGGTCGTGACCGCACCGCGTCAGCACCTGGCTGGCACCGTCGCCGACAAAAGCTACGCCTCTCGACACGTCACCCAGTAATTTGCACTGGTAATTAGTCTAGTACTAGTGCTTAATACGGCTCACGACAATTAATACGGCTCACGCCAGTTCAGTGGGTAGCGCGACGCGGCTTCCGAGATCGATAGCTGGTGTCGAGGTGTACAACTTCAGCAGACAGAGTGTATTCTGCAATGTATGGTTTCATGTAATTAAACCAGGGAACACAATACGTGGGCATGGTTGCTCTGGGTTACAATGTTGCCAAACATGAATGATAAACTGGCGTCTACAGCTGCAAAAAACATATTCAGCGTACACTTTCAGGCTGTGGATGCCGGGAGGGCAGGTGGAACTCCAAGCTTGGAATAGTTCAGCCGACACGAAGGTACAAGGGCGTAGAATGACCAGAAAGGTACTTTTTGGTCAACTATTCTGAGCACTGCATGACACCGCTAATGGCTACGTTTCTCGAAAAGTGAGGAGCCGCGACAACGCCGCTCCTCTCATTTTCCTACGCCGGTGCACGGGCGCCAGTCGCGGTCATATATAATCTTCGGATTGAGTGCAAACACTCAATCATACCCACCGCATGGCATCATGCGGTAGCAGGGGCGGACCCAGGAATTATGATGAGGGGAGGGGTAATTGCTTAGTGGGGCGCCATTTTCTCGGAGGGCCATCAGTACGGAATTCTCCAGAGCTTCGGCTGAAAATCCTTGAACTGCAGCGGTCCGGCGCAGTCGGGGGTACTGAAGAGGCACCTTTTCCTCTTAAAGGTGCCCTTTCCTCTAAAAAGGGGCGCCTTCGGCTGTAAAAACGTTCACGCGCGCTCAAGCTCAAGCAGCCTTTTCCCCGTCAGAAGGGTGCCACCTCTCCAATGGGGCACATGCTCCCAATGCTCCCGTGTATCCGCTCGCGCCGGGCAGCAGTCCAGCACCTCGGAACAATTGAAGCAGTTCAGTATAAAACCTGTTAGCTCGAGCCCGGGGACACAATAACTACCTTGACCATGGCAAATCAGAATGCTCAGAGATAGCACGGGTCGGCCTGCCAGCTGCATATGCAAATGGCTTCATACGAGTTTCGCAGCGTTCTGCATATGCAGATTCGCCCCATCGACAAGATTAATGCAACAGAAGTGCAAATTAATTCAAATGCACCCGACAAGGTTTGTTCCGGATCAGACCAGTTTGGAAAAGTTGCCCCGCCTCTGACCTGCCGACAACTTCATGGCCCGGGGAAGTGGAACAGAGCCCATTAAGCTGCCACCGACTCGCGCCCGAGTGGCGGCCGATCGACCTGGAAATCCCGGGCAGCGGCGGCCGCCGGCCACGACGGAGACCGGGGCCGTGGGAGACGGGCGCCGAGCCGACGGCCGGCCGGCTAACGGTGTCACGTGACCACGGGTCACGTCACGATGCTGGCCGGCCGGCCCCGTCACGTGGCTGAGGAGGAGGAGGAGGAGGATGAGGATGAGGATGAGGATGAGGATGAGGATGAGGATGAGGAGGAGGAGGATGACGGGGACCAGAACGATGAAGAGGAGGAAGAAGAGGAAGAGGAATAGGAGGTGAAGGAGGAGGTGGAGGACGAAGATGAGGACACGGACGAGGATGGGACGAGGAGGAGGAACTGAGATTCGAAACGAACCGCTGAGAGGCTTCGGAAAGCGATCAATGTCAGAGACATTAATTTTGTTTTGTCCGCCATCAGAAAATGCCTGCTGTACGTAGAGTCTGAGGTGCATAACTTCGATTCATAATTGAAGAATCGGTTGATTAAAAAATGGCAAATTGAACGGAAAAAATATGAAAAACCAAAATGTAGACGGATTCCTCCCACAAACATACAGTTTACTATTTCCGGAATGAAAACCCGGGCTACAAACCCACAGTATATGATCTATATTTATTTAGGAACGATAAACTTACGCGTTGGATTTGTATTTACTTCCAGTGATGAGAGCACCAGGTCAACGCTGGGAAGAATGAGATCTTGGTCGCTAAATGATCACATCTTTTGTGCCGAAGCGCCCCAAAACCAAAATAACTAACCACGCCGCGCACACGGGACACTGTTCCGGACGACCAGAATGTCTGAAACACTGTTTTTTTTTCCAGCCCTGCGCCGTCGCCCCGGCCGGCAGACGGTGGTCGGCGCCGCGCCACCGTCCCCGGGTACCCGCCAAGGACCGCCACGGGACCGCCAAGGACCGCCACGGGACGTCCGCCGGGCCGGACCACCCGCAGTTGGCGGACACCGCGCACGGCGGCGCCGCCCCATCGCGCCATCTCCGCACCGGGCGGACCAGCCGGCCGGCGCGCCGCTCCGAATACGTCCGACGCCAGTCGATAGCGACCGCCGAAACCCGCGCTACTCCGCCGGCGCGGGCGGGACTCACTTCTGCTTCGTGAGCGCCTCGCCGGACACAGCCAGCGCGACACAGCTGGCTTTCTTCTACGCACAGTGCGTGCGATCGAACGCGGCAGTGTGACGGGTCATGGACACAATGACGTCACCGCAGCCACGGGATGACGTCACAGTGGCGCCGCTGAGTCGGCAGTACGGCGTCGGCACAGCGCCATCATTGTATGTCAGCGTGACGGCAGTATGAGGTCATGGTTGTGGAGTTAATAGCTCGTCAGACATTGGGGTGGGTGCCAGTGTGGCGTCCAACAGAAGCAACACCATGCCGGGGAGGGGGGTAAGAGTCTCGACACCGCCGCGCCGGGCGACGTCGACGTCACAATCACCACCTCTGTTAGTTATTAGGGTTGTTGGGCGCATCAACTGCATTGGTTATTCGGCGTCCATAACGAACCTATTTACACTGTGCCCACCCTAAGATCCTAATGTGCAAGCTTGCTCTAGTACACTAAATTAGACTTCTATGGAATACATAGAATATACAGCATGGAAGTATACCTTCAAAATAAAGTGGAATAAGTGGCCGGAATTGACCACGACCGGTTCATCTCCCAGAACGTCACGAGCCACCACCAGCTCCGTGTAACAGGGAAGCCAGGAGCAGCGCCTCCCGGTCCCGGCAACTGAAGCAGCAGCAGCAGCAGCAGCAGCAACTAGAGTAGCAGCGGCGGCAACTAGAGCATCAGCAGTGGCGGCAACTAGAGCATCAGCAGTGGCAACTAGAGCAGCAGCGGCGGCAACTAGAGCAGCAGCGGTGGCGGCAACTATTGCATCAACAGCGGCGGCAGGAACTAGAGCATCAACAACGGCGGTAACTAGAGCACCAGCGGCGGCAACTAGAACATCAGCAGCAGGAACTAGAGCACCAGCAGCGGCGGTAACTAGAGCATCAGCAGCAACTAGAGCAGCAGCGGCGGCGACAACTAGAGCATTAGCATCGTCGGCAACTAGAGCATTAGCATCGTCGGCAACTGGGCAGAGTATTAGTACTCGTCGGCAACTAGATCATTAGCAGCGGCGGAAACTAGAGCAGCAGCAACGGCTGCGGCGGCGGCAATCTGCCAAGCCGAGGGCTCCGCTCCGGCGGATTTGCGGTGCGATCGGCGCCGTCCCATCCCCCGGGGATTTGAAGGCTGGCGTGCAGCAATCCTCTCCGTGGATGGAGACCGGCGGGCTCTGTTGAGCCGCTTACGGGCCGGGCCGGGCCACCGGCCCGCAGACCGTCGGATTGTCTGACGTGGGCGACGGTCGTAACACGACTGTGTCCGGGCGTCGAGTGTGAGATACGACCGCGTTATGGGCAGCTAAGGCGGCGCGCGGAAGGGCGAGTCGATTCGCGCGCGAACACGTGATAAATTCGCAGTGATGACGTGTAAAGGTGTGAAGGCGGGGATCGTAGGGAGGCGACGACCTGCGACCGTGGGCAGGCGGATGGCGGCGGAAAGTCGCTGGCGGATGTCGTTTTGTGTGCCGAAACGTAGGCACTGTTCAATAGCCAGCACACACCTAGCATCAAAGTCGTTACATCACAAAAATACATAATACAATTTGCCACATCACAAAAAGAAATGAAAGTCGCCGCATCACACAAATCAAATCAACTTTGCCACGCCTGATGTCCAGGACACAAAACGGCAGCGGTCTGTTTAACAAATCTTCTTCAGCGGCGGTGCCCTCGGGTGAACGGGTGAAAGTCGAGCACGTGCAGAGTTGAACACGCGATGGCAAGAGCACTGCGGCGGCAGCCACAGCTCAGGTGGTCCCGTCGCATAGGCGCAAATGACGGAAGAAATACACTTAAACTGTCTTGTTCCTGATTTGGTCATCCAGAACACTATCCACCCCGGACAATTATCCTCTCAATTTCGTCATTGGAAGGTTGAATGGTTCTGCTCGACAGTGAAACGGTGCAGACTGCTCCTTCGTGAGGATGTTAAGGCTCGGTCTGGAGGATTTCGGAGGACGTCTCGGTCGTGAGGATGTGTTCTTAATCCGGTCTTCTACTCCAGCAAAGGTATGCTGCATAGCTATGGAAGAAGCCTGCGGATACATTTTGCATTCTAAGATTGCTGTCATCCATTTGTCATTATTACTAATTGTCTGACGGGAGTCCAATGCGCTCATTCTAAAACTTCAAATATAATTTGGTCCTCAAGACATTATCCTCCAGTACAAACAGAAGGTTCCGATATCGCAAACAAGTAGACAATGGCCCTCTCGGCACCTGATGGCCCGAAAACCACCCTCTCCGAATCCCAGATTGAGAGATACAAGACACAGCTGCGGCCGTGTTGGCGGGCGACGGCCGCCGCCCGGCCACCGTGCAGCCCCCCCCCCGGCATTGTGTCACGGCTGGCGCGTGACGAGAATCGGCCGCCGTCCATCCCGGCCGCCGCCCGTCGCCCATTGTGCAACACGTAATGGCCGAGGCGGCGACGCAATGGACCATGAACGCGCGGCGCGCGACTTACAAACCCCGACCGGCTGCCGCGACGGCGCCCGGCTACCGCGACGGCGGCCCGTGCAGACAGCGACCGGCTACCGCGACAGCGGCCCGTGCAGACGGCGGCCCGTGCAGACGGCGCCCGGCTACCGCGACGGCGGCCCGTGCAGACGGCGCCCGGCTACCGCGACGGCGGCCCGTGCAGACGGCGCCCGGCTACCGCGACGGCGGCCCGTGCAGACGGCGCCCGGCTACCGCGACGGCGGCCCGTGCAGACGGCGCCCGGCGCCCAGCACATGTCGCACAGCGGCGACCGAGCACTGCGGCGCTGGGTCACGGCGATAGTGTTCAGTCGGCCACGATAGTGTTTTGCAGATGGACGCGATACGCGGCGCGGCGAAACCTTGGGCTCTTTTACGACGCGCGGCAGCTGTGTCGGCCATGCGCGGCGGCCACTGTGTCACGCGTCGCGGTGCCGCAAGGCCACCAGCAGCTGCCGAAATGTTACCCCCGGGACAAAGGCTACGCCAAATCGATGCGGCCCGAATGCCGACCGTCGTGCAATTTTGCACAGGAAGTGACGGGCATCCGAAAGTGCCTGAACAATCGCCACGCCGGGCAAAAACCAGAGCACAACTCACGGTTTTCCGCCGGGTCCGGAGTGTCCGTTGGACGGGATCGGTGGCGCCCGTACTTGTCCGTGTGCATCGTAGCTGACCTGGGGGTCACACGCAGGTCAGATGGGCCGCTCGTTGGCTGCCATTTACACCAATCATTACCGACAGACAATTATCATTCGCGGGCCGACGATAGCCGCCCGAACCGCCCAACATTCGTCCTCCCAGGTCACCAATAGCAGGCTCACACGGTCCTCCCAGACGTCTCATTCTGACACGACAACTAACGGACCGTCCAACATGACACCTGACGCTACCGACATGACACCTGACGGTTGATATGATACCTGGAGCATCTGACACGACACCTGACGCTTCTGACACGACACCAGACGCTTCTGACATGACACATGACACCAAGTCACACGATTTTGTTGCGCCACATGACACAAGACGTACCACGTGACCGGCAGGGGCGGATTCAGGAACTATCATCGGGGTGTGGGCACATGTCTGGAGGGGCGCCTATGGGTGAACAAATAATAATTCGAAGGGGTGTACCCTGGACTTCTCGGACACCCCTCTGAAAGGATGTCCAGAAAAGAAAAAAGAAAGAAAAAGACTTCTTTTCAGAGGGACGTCCGGCTGAAACCGCCAAAGGCAGGGGGTGCACATCTTTACCAGAGAGGCACCACTTTCCCATGGGGGGTGGCGCATGCCCACAGTATGCCCCTTGTATCCGCCCCTGGTGACAGACCGCCCGCAACCAAACAGTACTCAATAACTGTCAGCGACAGATGGCAGGCAGACAACACTCGAGCAATTCCCCAGGCAGCATCATGCCGGGGACGCTCCTCCCCATCCCCAAGAGCGTGTCAAGAGGCCGGCCGCTTGCCACCGCGCCCGCCACCCATCGGCCACCGGGACCGTCAGCCGTATCGGCGCCATCACGCCCGCCCGACCCGACCGTAACAAGTCGCCCGGCGCCCCGCGGAGCCCTCGCCCGGCCATCGATTCGCCCGCCGCCCGCCTTAGAACTCATCCGGCCCGGCTAAGAAGCGGCCGGAATTATGCATCAGGGCCCGGCGGGACGGCGCGTGGCCATCCGGACCGGAATTGAATTTCCAGCGCGAGATGGAGGCGGTGAGAGCGGGATAAAGAGATAAAGTGATAGAGAGACAGAGACAGAGAGACAGCGACAGGAGAGACAGGAGAGACAGGAGAGACAGAGAGATAGAGACAGAGAGATAGAGACAGGAGAGACAGAGAGATAGAGACAGAGAGATAGAGACAGAGATATAGAGAAAGAGAGTAGAGAAAGAGAGATAGAGACAGGAGAGATAGAGACAGGAGAGATAGAGACAGAGAGATAGAGACAGGAGAGATAGAGACAGGAGAGACAGAGAGATAGAGACAGAGAGATAGAGAGAGAGAGAGAGAGAGAGAGAGAGAGAGAGAGAGAGAGAGAGAGATAGAGAGAGCGAGAGAGATAGAGAGAGCGAGAGAGATAGAGAGAGCGAGAGAGATAGAGAGAGAGAGAGAGATAGAGAGAGCGAGAGAGATAGAGAGAGAGCGAGAGAGATAGAGAGAGCGAGAGAGAGAGATAGAGAGAGCGAGAGAGATAGAGAGAGCGAGAGAGATAGAGAGAGCGAGAGAGATAGAGAGAGCGAGAGAGATAGAGAGAGCGAGAGAGATAGAGAGAGCGAGAGAGATAGAGAGAGCGAGAGAGATAGAGAGAGTGAGAGAGAGCGAGAGGACGGAGCGCCAGCAGCCGACTCCCGCCCGACGTTTCCGGTGTTTCTCGGCGGCCGGCGAGCCAATTCGCCTCCAGGAGAGCATCGCGATAGACGCCGGCTCACGCCCTGCTCGGCATTCGAATGAATAATTCCAGACAGCCATAAATAAGGTAGAAATACCGCGCCCAGGGGAATGCAGTGAGACTCGACGGGGAGCGCTCTCTGGCACTTCACGTGGGGCGCGCATTTCCCACATCGGACCACCGCACCGCAACCCAGAGCGCGTCAACAAACGCCGGGCGCGTGGACCGCAAGCGAATGGCATCGGCCGGCGTGACAATCCGCAGCAAACAGGCGGCCGGCCGGCCGAGAGCGGCGCGCTCGCCAACAACGCGTCGGGAGGCGGGGCGGGGCGGGCACCAATAACACGCGCGCGCGCGCGTCTCACCGGCGTGCGCAGGTAGCCGGCGGCCATCGGCGGGAAGCCTGCCGGCGCGCCGGCGGGCAGCTCCGGCCGCTGACCGGGCGTCAGGTAGGGGTAGCCGACGCTGGGCACGCCCGGCTTGAGGCCGCCGTTGGTCGCCGAGGTGGGCGTCAGCGATTTGCTGACGGGCGTCGTCGGCTTATCGACCTGCAACGTACGGAGACTGAGGGGCCACCGGGGCAGCGCTGCGGCGCACGCGGGACGGGACGTACGCGGCGTGAACAGGGTACATCGGAGTCCCAGAGCGCCCCCCCCTCCCAGCAGTGTCCCACCAGCGCTGCCGTGTGAAAGGCCACCAGTGCGTGAAACAAGGTACGCCGGTGTCCCAGAGTCAGAACTGAGTTGAGGTTCCCACCTTTGAATGTGGTGAATGAGACGCAATGCACCGTTTATATTCTTTTGAAGCCTGAGCGGAAGACCGGGGGAGGAAATCATTCGCGATAATGCGAGTGTGGGAGGTTGCTGCCAACTGGATGAAATTTTGACAACAATTTGATATCTTCGGTACACATCGTAAGGAAATTATTCTGAAGCAAATGGCACTTGCGATCCACTGCGTTTGTTAACAGACCGGTAGTTTGCGACGAGACAAGAGAGAGAGAGAGAGAGAGGGAGAACGAGAGAAGATGATAAAATATCAGTGGCACCACAGTGGTATAGGTAACGAATACAGTTCCGGTGGACCGCTGTCATAAAGGATGAGAGATTGGGCGACGCACCGTAAGCATGGAGGAACTACGCGACGTAATAATCCCAGTCTCCGTAGCGCATATTATTGATCATGAAATAATTGAATAAATCACCACATTGAGAGCCCTGGGAATTGCTGTGATTAATGCATAGCTTAAAAACCGGGGTGCGAGTTTTTCCAGACATGATTAAAGGAAACAGATATGCCCAAACTGTTCATTCGGAGACAATGACGAACTGAAACAATCGTAAAGACACCGGACGCTATAACTACCCGAAAATGATTGGCGTGTGACGGACCATAATTACGCAGTGCGCGTCGACACAATAGGCTTCGTCGCCGGCGGAAATCGGCTGGCAGACACGCGGCCAGCACACACACGGGCTCAGTAGAACATGACGCTGGAGCCACACCACACAAACTACCCTGCTCACAGCCGGCATGACTCGGCGGCGGTTGACACCGGTGACCCGGCAACACCCGCCCAGCGGTCGCATAAGGGTCAGTAGCGCGGCCGCAGCTGCCACAAACACAACCGTACGAGCATCCAGTACAAACCGCACGACGCAGAAGGAAAACACGCGTCATTGCGCGAACAAAGGTCCGCCGCCACCGCCGCCGGCAACGGTGACCTCGCGACCTTTTGCCTTGCCGCGGCACGCGGCCGAACCTTTGAACATTTATCGGCCGCCGGTACACGACTGATTAAATTTTAACGAGAAAGGTTAACGAGGAAAACAGACCTGTTTTCGGCCGGCCGGCACGCGGCGGCCTACCCGATCAATACGGAGCACTGCGTCCCGTACGCTCTCCGACGCCAGCTGGAGGAGGATCATTTCCGGAGCGCGCCGGGTGGTGTCTTGAACTTCCGGCCGCTGCGGGCCCGGTAACGACGACGGTCGCGGCTAAAAGTCGCGGCACGTAGCGCGCTCGCGCCGGATGATATCGACAGCGTCGGGCGGCTCACAGCACGGGGTTGACTGAGGTTCGGCGCGTGTGGCCAGGACGTTGGCAGCCGCCGCCCGGTCGCGCCCCGGTTCACCGCGAAGTGTCCCCGGCGCATGGGGTGATTAATGTTCGAGTCCAACGGCGCCCGCACCGAACGTCGGCGCAGCGTTCGTTGCCGGCGCAATCGGCGGAGTGTTCGATGTTCGGGTGTTCGGTGGCGTTTGCGATGCGATCGCTGTGAGTGTTCGATTTTCGGTGTGCCCTCCTAGAACACTTGGCGAGCCAGTTCTAGGCAAGCACACGAGACCAGCATCGAATATTCCAGCTCCGCGTGTCGCCCAGCCAACCAACAGTGCACCGCCGTGCCACCACTCCAAACACCCGCTGCGTGTGTCGTTAAACCGTCGGCCGACTCAAGAGCGGCATGCCCCCACCCACCTCCTACCTGGCACCATCGATCCAACAACGGCCGGCGGCGGCACGCCGCGCCAGCGCTCTCGCCGGCCGTCGCGGCCGGGAGGCGAGCCGCCGCCGCGATCGACGCGACGATAGGCCCCGCCGGCCGCCGGAATGCACGCCGCGGCGCGCCATTAGCGGGGCGGCGAGAGTGCGCGCGGGGCCGGCAACAGACTCGATGGGCCTGGCCTGCTCGATGGGCCCGGCCGGACAATGTGAAGACACTCGGCCGCTGGCAGCGCCGACGGCGTGTCACGCGACGCGATGGCCGCATGAGACGGTGTGCGCGCTGCTGCACGCACAGCGAGGCCGGCGAGCCCCTGGGATCTCGGATCGAACCTTCCGCTAGCAAGCTAGTTAGTTGGTTAGTTATTTGGGCTTCAGAGCACTTCGACAAGGAGGAAAGTTATCAATTGGTGTATATGTGCAAGCCGCTTTATTAGCACGCTTGGTGCTGATAGGTTTACTTGCTTATGGAAATAGATGTTTGCTACCCCGAGCTAGATGTCCATCTAGATCCGTGTGTGAACAATTTACATATCTAATATCTATTCATGAGGCTGAAATCACAACACAAATTGGATGCACTAGATACACTCGAATTCAATGGTTATGCCGGCTGGGCGCTGAACTATGTATGTATGATAATACGAGTCAAGTCCAGATTTAGTACGAACATAAATTTCTGATAACTCTGCTGCAATATTTAGAAAACAACCACAAAACCACCTCCCGCGGACGTATTCGGAGCTACCACATCCATCTCGAACAAGGTTTTCAGGGTTGCATATTTAAGCCACCATTTTTTCTTCTTCAACAAACTCGTTGCTAAGGATTCCAAACAAAATTTGTCTTCACAGCGCGTGCTGATCAGCCAGCGAACTAACCATCCAACCAGAAAGTCCTGTTCAACGGCGAGCCCAATCACGCCAAAAGCTCAGCTACACATTTGTCGCTGCCGGCACGTTTCCAGCATGAACTTCATCAGCGGCCACCGGCCGGCAGGGGCGGCGGGCGGCACTGGAGGCCCGCGGCCCATGACAATTCCTGAATCCGCCCCTGCCTGCTGATCCTCTTGACCACAGCCGAACACCGATCGAATCACCGCCGGCCGACACCGCCAGCGGGAATCGATGGCGGCCGGTCGCCACGCCGCTGGTCCCCATTAACAGGTGACCAGCGGCGAGTCGGGCGGGCGCTCACGTGACACGGGCTGGCCAGCGCCGCCGCGACACCAGCGGCCGCCGCGTAAACAGCGGCGCCGCCATTAGCCGCCGAGGGAATGCGCGGCCCGACAAATAGCCGCCGGCGGGCAATTAACACGGCTACCGACGACAACGTCTGGTCAACGACTGGCCGCCGAAATTACTTGGGTGAGGGGAGGCAGCGGGCCGCAGGGACACTCGGCGCTATGGCGTCTCGACTAGAGTTCGAATGGACAAGTTTCGTGCAATGAGCTATTGGTTGCGAAAGAAACCGTACTGATATTTTCAGACACAAATTTAGCATTTTTCCTCACATGAGGAGCATTTACGGGAGAATTTACTATTTTCAGTTGAGGGTTGCCGTCGTTTTAAAAACCTTGTAACGATGGCGTCACACATGAGTAGTCTCGAAGCGGTCAAACCCGAAACGCACAGGGTTGGATTTACGTTGGAAAAATGCGTTGGATTTCTCCACGCGGTTGATAATTTGTTTGACAAAACTTCGACCGTTGCGTCATGTAGCGCCGCCAACCTCCCGCGCCGATTGGTCGCGGGCGAAGAGTAGCAACGGTTGAGACTCGAACCCACAACCGTTCGACTGTGAGACGAGCAACCTACCCCTAGGCTACTCGTCCCCGACCTTTCCACGTGAAGTTTGCCAAACGACTCGCGTCATAGATAAGGCGAGGGCTTGTGATACTGAATTGATACCAAATTTCACTAAAATACGAAGTTTGGAAGGGAAAGTGACCTACTATGGTGGTAATCCAGCAGTTAACAATTGTGTCCGGAATCCGGCGCAATGCTGTGTGCATGTACAGACAGCAAAAGCTTGTGCTATGCATGTGAGTAAGATGAGTAAAATAATACAAAAGACTGGCTTAAATTAGGTGTGGTTTTTGTTTATTATAGGTTTGGCAAACATTATGGCTTCCCCTTCAGCAAAATAAAGGCTGTTTATACGTACTTCCATAACTGCCATTCAACGAGAGGGGCATACTGCAAGCTGCATATCAATGTTGAAGGACCTGATTCATGATCAGTAAATAGCATGCTAAGTCTATATTAATTTGTGAATGTTAGAAATTGCACATTATATGATTGGCAAAATGCATGGACAAATACATAGAGATGCAGTTGATATGCACATGCACATTTGTGATAGCTTGACATATGTCATAACATACCTTCAAACAGTATTGCGATGGAACAGAGTGGGTAAAATGTCCGCACAAATTACTACAATATCTTGAGTTCCATAGAGATATTGCTATAAGGGACTGCTAAGAAATGATAAATTGAATGGATGGTTTAGCTATAATCTATGGATCTTAGACAAGGCACATAGGTTATCAAGTTGATTGTGTACATGGAATTTCTAGACATGCCGTGAAAGTTGTTTTCAAAAGTGCATGCAATCAATTATCAACAAACATAGGCAAACATGATCAGCTATACGCAGCTGTAGGCTGGCATGATCAATCATACTTAGGTGTACAACAAGATAATCAGTGACCAACGTCAGTAGATGTAGGTTAATGTCATCCAATATCTTCCACCAGCATTTTGATGAAGCAGAGTGAGTCCGATGCCCGTTGAAATGGCTGTCTTTTGTGATGATGTTGGTGGAGATCATGCAGACTATCACACGGAAGATTGATTGACCCATTAGCTAGAACTGC
Organism: Imbricaverruca yamaguchii; assembly: GCA_034440575.1. Taxonomy (NCBI): domain Eukaryota; kingdom Metazoa; phylum Arthropoda; class Thecostraca; family Neoverrucidae; genus Imbricaverruca; species Imbricaverruca yamaguchii. The sequence goes on from JAOTOL010001663.1 coordinate 5,491,172, forward strand.
CATAAATATTAAATGGAGAGCTTGGATATTTATGTTGATTATAGCATGGAATTCCGGATATATTATGGAAATTGAATGGGCCTTCTTTTGCAAGATGTAAATTATGCAGGTGTAACAATTGATGCAATCAATTATCAATAGGTGTAGGCAGACATCAACTACCTGTAGTGTATGCAGATGTGATATGTGGGTACGAGTAGAGTAACATAATCAGTGATCAACAGGTGAAAGCCAGTAATCGAACATCTTCAAGGAGCATTTTGATGAAGCAAGGTGAGTAAGATGCCCTCTGCAATTACTGCCATGTTTGGTGATACTATATATAATAAAGATGTATTCTTCAGACTGTTGTCAGAATTACAACCACGTGTCGCTGCTAGTGTGTGCTATCATTATGCCAGGTGTGCTCGCTCTACTTTGCTGTTCAGCCTGTGAGATTTGGCAGCAAAAAATCCGCCGGAAATCCGGCTAAGATGTTGTTTGGATGGCCTTCCATCAGCTTATCATCGCATCCAAAACGACGACTGCTCGTGGAAAGACGGCCAGTCGTTGATCACGAGCAGACTTGGATGAGCTTGGGTGAATGTGCTTCCAAGCTTTCAATTTTTGGCATTGCACATACCTACCTTTGAAGTTGCGCGACCATAATTTATCCGGGGATAGCTCGCATTCCCAATTCTATTTTGAAAGCTTCAGCTACTTTTTTACATTACTAAAGTGACAAAGCCAAAGCCGTTTAGCGGGATGAGAAATCTGGCTGGACGGAATCCGTTCGTAGCAAGCCAGATCTGGTTCAGTGGCAACTTCTGTGGGGGAGGCTGGGCGTGCTGTGGAAGGCGTTGCGTCAGGTGGGGGGAGGGGGGAGGTCAGGCAGCTCATACTGGATCGGAGCATGCAATATCACGCCACCTGCCGACTCCTCGCGGCTGAAACTCGGCGCACCACGACTGAAGGCCGACCACGCGCGTCGGTCGTCAAGTGAGGTGAGGGGGGGGGGGGTGGGGGGGGGTGAGGTGGGGTGGGGGTAAATAAGGGGGGGTGGGGTGAGTGGGGGGGAGATAAGATCCAACAAAAACCCACCCCCCCCTGAAACTCGGCGCACCACGACTGAAGGCCGACCACGCCGCGTCAGGTCAGGTCAAGTGAGGTGAGGTGAGGTGAGGTGAGGTGAGGTGAGGTGAGGTGAGGTGAGGTGAGGTGAGGTGAGGCGAGACTAGCTCGCATCAGACACGTACCGACTCCTTGCGGCTGAGGCTGGGCGTGCTGCGGCTGGAGCTGCTCTGGCTGGGCGGCCGCTCGCCGGCGGCGCCCGTCGGCTTGCGCTCGTCGGCCGCGCCGGCGCCGACGGCCGGCCCGTTACGCAGGTCGGCCGGCCGCGCCTCGCCGTTGTGGCGCGGCGACGTGTCGTCCGTGCCGGCCACGTCCACCACCAGGTCCTGGTCGCTCTTCTCGGCGTCCGAGTCGTGGTGCTGTCGGCCGCGTACGGTGTTACGCGGCGCCGAGACAGGGTTAAAATAATGGGTTTTCGTTAGGTGTGAGATGTCGAAACGAGCATAGTAGGATGTCGAAATTTACCACGGAATTAATGTCGTTTAAAATGATTTTGATTCCTCAGACTCAAATTCGAGCTGATGGTGTAGGTTACAAAGAGCAGGATGCTGATACTTCTTGGGGAAGGATGTCGATTGAACGTTCAGAAAGTCGTATATTCCACCATATTTCACGAATAATTTATCACTGCGCCGAGACCAGCCGACGGTCATCACAGTGTGGGCGGCGCCGTAAGCCGTGTATGTGCATACAGTGCGTCGCGAATCAGCCAATAAACTGGAGCCGATGGCCATGCCGATGACCACGTGGACGGTCATGCCGATGGCCACGTGGACGGTCATGCCCTGATGGGCATGACAATGACCACGTGGACAGTCATGCGGACAGCCATGTCGACGCGAAGTGACAAGTGATGAGGAAAGACGAGAAGCTGCGGCGAGGACGAGTTGGGCTGCATGCGGTCAAGACGAGCAGCTTGCGCAAGGATCGCGGGGATCGGCCGCACGCGAAGGAGATGCGGGGTGACGCAGTGGAGACACAGTCAGGTGGACACACTTCATGCCGGATGTCATCACCACACCGATGACAACAATCCTAGTAACGCTGCAAACGACAAGGGTTTCAGATAGCACACACACACACACATACCTAAATACATACATACAATCATCGCACCTGAGCACACCAAACATGAAGGACCAAACGAAGAAAAGTCGGACAGATATGAATCACATTGCACGAGGTCGTCTTTGTGCTCGTCGAACACAAGGGCGATAACAGCCGGCGACATCCCACGTGCTTTGCTATATGACGCCGACAGGGGTGGCGGTGCGCAGCGGTTCCAGAACTGCTAGTGTTGCCCCCCGTTCGGTGCACAAAAGGCAACACGATGGGAGGGGAGGAGCAGGCTAGGGGCGCACCGACTGCGGTTGTCATGTAGCTGGCTGGGATTACGCCACGCCGTTATCGCCGTTTCGCCGTATATTTGTTATTTGGACCAAAGGGCGCGCCGGCTAGAGGTCATTTGGCGCCCAACCTCGCGTCAAGTCGTTATCAGCGGCGTCGATCGGCCTCTCTCCCACAAAGTGGACAGGAACAGTGTCTTCACATAGTTCATGCGAGATAGCCAACACACAGGGGGTACTTACTCTACTCCACCGGAGAATGATCACGTGACCCGCACAGCGGTCGCGCCGAGACCACGCGCTTCTCACCCCAACCCCACCATGCTGACAACAGAGCGACACGTTTGGCCAGCTGTTTACACATGGCACAGTCCCGCATCGAATAAGTGGAACGCTGAGCTTGTTTGTCGTGGCGCCGGCCGCATTGCCGAGGATCCGCGCGTGAAGAGCCACACAAAAACGATCCTCCACCCTGAGTAATCGCCCGAGGCGCGGAGCTTCCGAAAATAAACCGCGAGCGCCGCGCCGGCTCGCGAGGTGGCCGTCAAAAGCGACGCAGGATGGGCCGGAACGACGGCAACCGACCGCGAAACGGCAGCCACCGACGGCAGTCGAGCCGCCGCCGCCGCTCACGTCACGGCCGAACGGCAGCGGTGACGTCATACGTCAGCTGACGACGGCACGGACGTCGGCCGCCGCAGCGCCGAGGAGCCAGACGCCAGCGTGCGGCTGTCAGACCCGAGCGCGAACTTGTCGGATAGTTTGGGCGCCAAGAAAAAGGATGTTGAACTCTGGATACAAAGGTCCCGAGTTCAACGCTCGCGCCGCCCGGACATTTCCCAATACCGCGGCCCGCCGGCGAAACGGTGTGGGCGGCGCCGATTAGCAATTGCATAAAGTTCGTCGTGAACCACCCGATAAAAACAGACTCGTGTCACTTTTCAAAGCTCCTGGCGACCAACGGTTTCCATACTTCTCTTTTGGGGCCAGTTCGCTCTATCACCGTAACGGCGCATCGCACGGAAAGAACCAAATGGATCGTGCCCCCACCCAAGAGGCCGATACTTGACCGACATTTTGAACTAAAATGTGTTTTTTCTTCTTCGGAATCTAAAAGCACTTTACAGCATAAACATTTCCTCAAACAGGTCCGACGAATGCTAGCTGCTCCAATCCGACGATTTTCGAAATCGGTGTTATTTATTAGACCAGGCCATGTTTCTGGATCCACCCGTGACGCGTCCGGATATCACGCCAAACCACGCCCTGACGCCACGCCAAACCACGCCCTGACGCCACGCCAAACCACGCCCTGACGCCTGACGCCATGCCAAACCACGCCCTGACGCCACGCTAAACCACGCCCTAACGCCACGCCAAACAACGCCCTGACACCACGCCAAACCACGCCCCGACGCCATGTTGGGGCATGGTCCGGACGGTGCTGGTGCACAGCAGAGCGGACCAAGGTTGTTCCACTGGCAACGGTGCCCGGCTCGCGGCTGGTGACGCGGAAATGGCTCTGATGGCTGCATGACCCGCTGAGGAGGAACTGTTCAATCCATTCCCCGGATGGCGCTAGTCGCGCTACTCAGTTGTCTGTCCGACTCCCGCCAAAACGTGACCGGCAGTTATACAACGCCCACCAAGCGTGGCCGGCAGCTACACAACTCCCGTCAAAACACGGGCGGCAGTTATACGACTCCCGTCAAAATGTGGCCTGCAGCTACACAACTCCCGCCAAACGTGGCTGGCAGTCATACAACTCCCGCCAAACGTGATTGGCAGCTACACAACTCCCGCCAAACGTGGCTGGCAGTCATACAACTCCCGCCAAACGTGATTGGCAGCTACACAACTCCCGCCAAACGTGGCCGGAAGTGATACAACTCCCGCCAAACGTGGCCGGCAGTTGCACAACTCCCGCCAAAATGTGGCCTGCAGTGATACAACTCCCGCCAAACGTTGCCGGAAGTGATACACCTCCCGCCAAACGTGGCCGGCAGCTACACACCGGTCTCTGCCCACTAACCACGTGAGCAGTGTTTACACTCACGTCTGTGACGCCACAGACGTTGCAAAGGAAGAGGTGGGGGGCGACTGCTGGCGCCCACTCCAGCAGCCGCGCCAAGACGCGCGCTGACGACCATAAACACGGCGGGCAACAGCCGCCGGATCCAATTCAAAGCCATCACGTTGTCGTCGCGGCAAAAAAGCAGCCGCCTGCAATCGCAACAGCTGTCTGGGCGATGACAAACAGATCTCTTTGCACACACCTCCACATGTGCACGCGACGATAAGGAAAATGTCAAGCTAGCGCGGAGCTAGATATATCGAGCCGGCAGCACCATGGGATCCACTAACAATTCGGGAGCTTTTCCTTCGTGACCGCCGACTCAGTTAGCAGTGATAAATATTCGCGCTGCAAGACATGCTCCGACAGGGTGACTGGTGTTCAGGACGCAACGCGCAGAAAAACAGACCAACAAATGGGTCACGGACGTTCCAGAGCCTTTTTTTCCAGCCGTGAATCAGCTTCGGCGCGTCCCAATGGCACCGGCTAATGAGGCAACGAGTCGATCAACGAGCGAACCAAACGTGCGGAAATTTTAGCAATGCCCGCGTGCAGTGCACAGTTTTAGTTCTTGCGCTGGACAATCACATGTCACATCGAATGACGACTCAAGGAGCTGTCCTGGCGGGGAATTAATCATTTAAAATGCTGGCGGGATTGATACCGGGAACAGTCTGGACAATTAGTGTATGAGACGTTGCTCTGTAATCGCCTTGGACCACCATCGATTTTGTTTCTTTGGAAGGTAAACTTGATTAGACATCTAATGTGCGACAAGTCAACCTTCATCAAACAGGGCGTCGGAGATCCTGAGACCCCCGCCCCAACTAGCTTCAATCTCCTCATAAAATTCAAAACACAACAGACAAAACGATCGTATCGGCCTGTACCCACTTGTACACTGCTCGAATAGTAGTTCAATATAAATGTCAACCAGGTAAAATAAGGTCAGACCACACGGTGTCTCCGCGTATTTTCGGCTACTACCGTGAAAAAAAAAACATGAGCGTTTCCTTAAGGAGGGCCAAAGGAAATCATCAGAGTAGCCCTACATAAAACATCCTCTAAATAAAGCAACGCAACAGCATACCCTGGCTTCTAACCTGCACACCACCCATCGCACAGCCCTGCCGCACCCTGGACTCCCACCTCGCGTTTGATGTTCTCCTTCCGGCGCTTCACCTCTGCATCGCGGTCGTCGGGTGTTCGGGAGCGGGGTCGCACCGGCTTCTCGCGCTCCCGAACGTCTGGCGACACGGAGCGCCTCTGTGGGAAGATCAGCAGGTCAGCAGGTCGGCAGGTCATCAGGTCAGCAGGTAATCGGACACGTCATGCAGTCGCCGCAGTGGCCGACAAAGGCGGCCACATTTGCCGAGCCAGCAAACTGTGGTGGAACGCCGGCCGCAACACGACTCGACACGACACAACACGACACCACGACACGCCTCCACAACGGCCAGACGCCACAGCATGTCGCACCATTAGGTGGCATTAAGGAGACTGTGCCACAAGTCAAGGGGCGGGGGATGGACCAACTGGGGCCCCATCCCTCGTCTTACATGCCGGGGCCCATTGGGCCCCGAAAGTTAGTTGTTTGGGTTTAGAGGGCGCATCGACTACAATGGTGAGATAGCGCAACTGGGGGCCGAAAACTGTTCACATTGAGCTTGACGAATGATTCCCGAGAGATCCCGAGGCCTAGCAGAAAACAGGATGGGGGGGGGAATAATCGGCCCATCGTCAAGTTCTGGTTACACCCTTCCCTGCCCCTGTGTTTCCATTGCTTCATTACAGGGCCGGACCATCAAACACGACCAAATGGGAACGTTTCACGACGAAGCTAATGCCATCGTCCGCAGTCACGTCAGCTCAGTTACATCAGTCCTGTCAGTCATATCAGTCACCTCAGCTCGATCAAAATACTCATGTCAGTCTATCAGTCAGAGCAGTCACACCAGCTCGATCAAAATACTTTTGTAAGTCAGATCAGTCACATCAGCTCAGTCAGATCACTCATGTCAGTTAGATCAGTGATGTCAGCTCAGTCAGATCACTCATGTCTGTCATATCAGTCAGATCAGTCACGTCAGCTCAGTTAGATCAGTCACGTCAGCTCAGTCAGATCACTCATGTCAGTTATCAGTCAGATCAGTCACGTCAGCTCAGTCAGATCAGGGTGCTGGAACTCTATCAGATCTGAAGCAGGAATGCCACGACGAACGCCCAGTGTCGCGCGTCTGAGCAGCTAGTCAGACAGACACCCAGGCAACCATCGAGCCACACGCCAGCCGAGCGACAGCCGCCAGCAAACAGCGCGCTGTCGTTATCATTATTGGGGCTAAACAGCACACTTCGAATGTCAGGAACATTCGAAGTGTGACATTCAACGCCAGGAATGTCACACTTCGAAAAGCGGCGTACGCCTGACAACGGTGCGTGCACCTCGGATGATGATTAGTATCGGGGCTTTAGGGTGCGTCAAATCCGCACACCTCAGGCCCGATTGATTTGGGCTGCGGGGAGCGTCGACTACGGGGTCATTTGGCGCGCCAGTGTGCACCTCACTCACACAGCCGGCGAGCTACCTCGACAGCCGCCCGCCGAACACCACCCGCCACGCTCACCAGCCACTCGTCAGGACCACGCGCGAGGGGGGATGGGGGGGCAGCTGGTGCATGCGGATTTACGTGCGGCCGGATCCTCGCGAGACCGTCCTGCACGACGAGCGGCGTCGGGTACGGCGGGCGTCGCCGGCCGTAATCATGGCAAACGGGCGGCCGCGGACAGCGGACGTTAATGGAGCCCTCGGACGTGACTGGGCCGGCGGCCGGGGCGCTCATCAAAATATGGCGCCAATTATGGTAATGCGGCCGGGCGGCGCTCGGCGCGTTCGTTGCCGGCATCAAACGGCGCAGCGCGCCATTACTCACAGCTGCTAACATGCGCGCCGGAAAACCCGCCGCCGTCTAGATCTCGAGGTTAGACACGGCTGGACGTGGCAGGCACCGAGTAGGAGGTGAGCGCTGCACACCGTCCGCCTCGTACTGAGATTAGCTAGTTATTCGGAAGGAGGTAAGGATATATATATATATATATATATATATATATATATATATATATATATATATATATATATATATATATATATATATATATATATATATATATATATATATATATATATATATATATATATATATATATATATATATATATATATATATATATATATATATATATACACACGACCTGGCGCGGCAACAAAGTGCTACTTGCGGTTGTGCAGATGGCAAGACCGCAGACCAACAGCGAAATAGCCGGTGCACTTACGCACAGAGACCAATCCAGAAGCCTGGCTTGGGGCCGGGTGAGGGGGCAGACATTTTTTTAATCATCCTATATTCAGAAACTCGGATTTGAAAGCTGACATTCCGAAGGTCTGTTTATTTTTCTAATACAATTGTCTTAGCATTCGAGGAAATGCTATATTGCTGCAAGACACAGGCAAACATAGGCCTCTTGGATCGATGGCCCCCTTTCCCCCACTTGCCTCGAGCCTCGCCAAACACCTCCTCCCGGCTGTCCGGCGCATTCTGACGCAGCGCCCATACGCCTTCAATGCCGTGCGGTCCACCGTCAGCAGTGTCCACACGATCGCCGCCGGTGTGCCCACACACCCTCCGGCGTGCACGCGGTAAAGTGGCGACGCGCCGACGTCGCCCGGCACGTGATGCGTGACGGCCGACGGGATGGCCGACACCGGCCGTCACTGTTTGCATTGTGTTCGTGTCGGCGGGTGGGGCGGGGCGGGCCGTGGGGCGGGGGCGTGGCTGTTCCACACACATCACTCGCCGGGCGGTCCCGTGTCAACAGCGGCCACAGACCCGGCGCGGACGACACACACCGACGTTCGTCGCCGCCCGACCGTCCGTCCGTAGCGGCACTGCCGCACGCCTGCGCGGCTCTAGCCGTCGGAGGCTGCCACTCTCCTGCCCGCCGATCTTCACCGCCAGCTGGGCTGCCTCGGTCACCATCGACCCAGCTGGGCTGCCTCGGTCACCATCAACCAGCTGGGCTGCCTCGGTCACCATCAACCAGCTGGGCTGTCGGGTCACCATCGACCCAGCTGGACTGTCGGATCACCATACATCCAGCTGGGCTACGTCGGGCACCAACAACCAGCTGGGCTGCCTCGGGCACCAACAACCAGCTGGGCTTCCCCGGGCACCAACAATCGGCTGGGCTGTCGGGTCACCATCAACCTAGCTGGGCTGTCGGTACGAATGGCCAGCCAGTTCAGATGCTCACGGCCAAGTCAGATGACGTAGCCAGTGGCTAGGTCAGATGCTCGCGATCGGGCCAGATGACGTGGCTGGTGGCCCGCGTCAGCCCGGACCGCCCACTCGACAGCTCTGATGTCACCCGTTCGATTCCAGCCCCGGAAGTCTCCGAGAGTTCAGCTCCAGCTTGTCCGACAGGTCGCAGCGACGCACTCACACGGCCCGAGCCGCTCCTTTCCACGCTGGCAGCCGACGGTCGTCACCGCCAGCACGGCCGTTTCCAGTTCTGTCGTCGCCACGCGACAGACGCTCGTCAGACGCAGGATCGCCGGCCAACGGGATCGATTTCTGCACGTGCGGTGCGGGTGGCGTGACACGCACCTCAGACACCTGTGGCCACCGCTGGGATGGGACGATGGGACGAGATGGGACGAGACGGGACGAGACGAGACGAGACGAGACGAGACGAGACGAGACGAGACGAGACGAGACGAGACGAGACGAGACGAGACGAGACGAGACGACAAGACGATACAAGACGAGAGACAAGACTAGAGACAAGACGAGAGACAAGACGGGAAACAAGACGAGACCGGACACCGGACACGAGCCGCCGCCAGTTGTCCGCACCAGCCTCTGGTCGCTAACGCGGTACCACCGGTCGGTTGGTTATTTGGGCCCAGGGGTGCATCGACTGCTTCGGTCATGCAGCGTCCATAACAATGTTAGGTAGACAGCTTACGTGGATTGGTACCAACAGTAGTACACGAATATTCACCATACAAGCAGATCACTCGGAGCTTGGCATCGCCAGTGCAGCTCCATCGACGGCGGCGCAAGTCTCGAGAACCTCACCGAAACTCGAGACCTTCTTCCACGACCGCACCCAGCCTGGCCGAAACCACACTTCACCCTGCTGGTGAAGTGTGGAAGCGCGTGCCTCTCACAACGACGACGACTCGCCGCGGCCACACGGAAGGCAGCGATCGGTCGGGTGCCGCGCAACCGGTGTCCAAACCTCGGGCCGCCGACGGCGCAGTCGTATCGTGCGGTCCCGGGCCGACGCGGTGGTGCGCAGCGACAACACCGTCACCGTGCAGTCGCCGACGCCGGCTGTCGGCGGATCGGCCCCGAGCGTGACGTCACGCTCTCGGTCAGAGGCCGTGACGCCGCGGCCGACTCGAGAACGTTCACACGGTGGTGGAGCGCGGCGGAAACGGCCGGCCGGCTGCGGTTCCGTCCAGTTGAGGTTGCGGCTTTCGCGCGAGCCACGGACGACTGGCGGGCGGGGTCCGCGAACGACACGGTCATCGCCACAATCCGCAATTTCCGTTCGACCATCTCGCCAAATCCGGCGGCGAAAGCCGCTCTGCTCCAGCTGGGCCGGCCGACCGCGTTTCAAATCCCGATCGCTGCGGGCTGTCCCGCCATTCGGCGGATTGCCGGCTTTTGCCGCCCGGCCCGACGCGCGTGTCGGGCCGGGCGGGTTGCCACGTCCCACAAACCGGCCGGTCGAATGACGCCGATCGTCGGATTACGGGCCCGGGCGGGCGTAATTAGCGCGACTACAGGCTACTCGGGCCGCGGACACGAGGCCGGCCGGCCCGACGCCGGCCCCACGCCGCTCGGCAGGCGGGACACTTGTCATCGCCCGCCTCCGAACCGGCGCCTGGCCGCCGCACAGCTGCACGGAAGCAGTCCGCGTCGGGGTAGGAGGGCGAACACAGGAGCGCACGGAAGCAGTCCGCATCAGAGTAGGGCGGACACAGAAGCGCACGGAAGCAGTCCGCATCAGAGTAGGGCGGACACAGAAGCGCACGGAAGCCGTCCGCACCTCAAGAAGGATCAAGGGAATAGGTCGGGATAACTAGGGTAGATAGGGATTGATAGGCTTGTGGAATGTTGGCGGATGGTTTCTTTAGGATGTGGTGATGGTTGGGGTGTGTCTTTTGAACGGGCTTGTGGTATCTTCCATTTACAGACTGAACTTGTGACTCTTATTCAGTCTAAGCATAATGACTTTATGACAGTAGGGATAGTAGGGACTTTATGACAATAATGACTTTATGACAGTAGGGCGGACTCAAAAATGCACGGAAGCCGTCCGCACCTGAGTAGGGCGGACACAAAGGTGCACGGAATCCGTCCGCATAGTGGTAGGGCGAACACAGGTGCTCAGGAACCGCCCGAACTACCTTGAGTATCACACGGTAGCCGCCCGAAACCCGTGCATCATCTCCATACGACGACGCCCGCACCTCGAGTATTACCTCCACACGCGGGCGCGCAGCCAGGATGCTTCGATGAGCAGGCGCAAAGCCCGCCAGGCCGCTGGTGGTGTGATTAATGCGGAGGTGAAATGCTAACGAAAAAAGTGTAAGCTATTGGGAAACGAACACCAAATAGTAAAAGAATGACACGTTAAGCTAATTCCACATACACGTACGAAACTCAAATGAAATTAACGATTACGTAACAATTACGGATCCATATAAAAGACGCAGATCTCATTGGACAGGAGCATGGCCTGCAGCCACGCTGCCGCCGCCAGGCGCCCACTGCCCGGTGAACACCATCGGCGCCAATGCTTCCATGTGACGGACCCAGAGGTGAACCAGGCCGAACGAAGGTCTGCTGGGGCCGACCCGAAGAGGCTGCGGCCGACTTGGAGAGACACACTGTCGGCAGGCGACTGAGAGAGACGCGCAACTGAGCGAGACACATTGTCGAGTGGGTCTGAAACGGTCGGCAATTGGAGCGAACACGAGCAGTGATTGGAACCACTTGGCAGGCCGCCGTAATTGTAAGTGACAAGGCCAATGACAAAGTAATTATTGTAGATGACAAAGCGGGAGCATTGGCCGGCGACTATCACGATTGGAGCCGGGCGGCCGCTAAGCCGTGATGACCCGCCACTGTGATGTCTCGCCACCACGTGAAATCACGTGTCGCCACGTGCCCGCCACCCACCGGCGCGACCGCGGACTGGGCGAGCGACAGGTCGCGTCGTCACCCTCCCGCAGGCGGAGAGGCGGGCATGAGGGGGCGGGGGGAGGGTGTCGGCGCTTTTTACGCACTAAGCCAGCGGGATCGATCAGAGGGTAGGGTGCGCTTTGTGAGGCGGCCGGGGGCACACAGGTGGCTGCGACCGGGCCCCGGCCGCCCCGCTACTCCCCCTCCCCTCTCTCCACCACCGCCCGCTCCCCCCGACGGGGGCGGCGGCGACGGCCGGCGGAAACAGTGTCGAGGGCGGTGACAAGTGGCGCCATCTGAACAAACAGTCGGCCGTCGTCTGCCGGCATATCCCGCGAGCGGGAGTGGCGGGGTCCCGGCGGGCCGGGGCCAGCCGGCCGACCGTGCGGCGGTGGGGGGGCGTCTCGCCGGCCCTCCGGTCGCAGCATTGTCGCGTGAAGAATGGACGTGGGAACTGGCGATGACGCCGCGGGGAGAGACAGTCCCGGCGGCCTGCCTGGCTCTATTGGGTGTGACGTGACACCCAGCCGGCACCGGCAGTGGCGACGTCACGTTCCCCCTGGACGGATAGTAGTGGTAGAATAATGGTATTGTTAGTGTGTGCCAAGTCGATAAGAGCACAGTGGGGTGCCGAAACTGATAATAAAGCGATGTCATATAAAATGTTAAACTGCCCGACTAATTGAAACCAGTAGGATACACTGAATGACGCACATTTTCGTTCTTTCTGAGAGAACGACTCTTCACTATCAAAAATTGATGTGTACATTCAGAAGTGAACAGGCTGGGTGTCGGTACCTCAGTGGTTAAGCCGAGCGTCTGGCAAGCCAGAGATACCGGGGTTCGATTCTCCGCGATGCTCGTCCTTTCTGCTAGGGTGAGAGGCAGGCAACGCCATATGGCAACAGTTGCTGATCACTACCCACTATGGTGCACTACCCCGTAGTCAGGGTATTGCATGTACTTCTAGAGGGAGTTCAAGCCCCCCAAAAGACTGGGGTAAACCCCCAATAATTTCGGATTTTAATACGGTACCATGGGGTGCCCCACCCCCCAACTGATTTAGGTCCTACCGTTGATTGCATGCATCGAACCCTCCTCTTGATTTGGAGAGGTTCAGCCCTTTACCGTGATAATGATCGGGTGTGTAATACTTGACGAGCACAGTACTGCTAGAGACGACGCAGGACTTCCGAATGACATCAAGAAACATGATGGCGAAACTTTTCGAAGTCAATGCGCTGTTAAATTATTGGCAGACTCCACCAGTTACCAATACAAATTATCACCTGGTGGTGTTGATATCACTTTTAAGAGGGCGATGTGGATCAAATGAGACGGGTGAGAAGATGGGGCACAAAGGTCGGTGGGTTCCATGGGCGCTACATAACCAGTAGCAGTTGATGCGCCCCTAAGCCCAAATAATCAATCGAACAAAAGGTCGGTCCAACGGCTCACAGAATATTAGGAATGCACTTGAAGTTTGTCATCGCTTAGATTTGTAGCGGTACAGTGTGCATTGAGACTAAAAATGGCATGTCAACATGTTCGTTTACAACAAGGACAACCTAGACTAGGATGATGGCAGAAACTACCAGCAGCAAAAGTTAATCTTCCTCCTGAACCGATTTTCCTGAGTAAAACCACGACGCATTATCGTCACGAGAAACCCTGAATATCCCATAAGCCAGACGCAAATCTTCTCTACACGCGATTTCACTTACCAAGCACAGCTTGCTGCTGTATCAGGGGCCCCAGGAAACATCATCCTTATCCGGGAAACCTCAGAGGCCAACCTTATCAGGGAGGATCAACAATTACGTCACGGATTACAGGCAGTTACCATGCCTACCCTCCACGATTCGCCGATAATACAGCGCTTGTGATTCGCTTCCCGACAAAAAATGTAAGGATTGATTGCTCGCAGTACATAAACTTCGCTGGACGGTGAGTGGTTACGGCCATGTCGCCCGCCTCCAGTTGCTGTAAAGGCGGGTATTGGGCGCATAACTACAAGCACGCCACCTCGGAACGCTTCAGCGGTGCGCATTGGCCCACGGCTAGGCCGCTTTTCACTGCTGAATGGCCAGAATTTGGCCATTGTCTCGGTAGTCGACATAGCTGGAGCTCAGTCGGCCCTGAAGGACGAAGGCGGGTGGGTAGTGTACCGGACCGGTAGCGGACACGTTGCGGTTCTGCGACCCCCCGGAGGCTCCCGATTCCGGTCAGCTGGCAGTCGGAACTGTGCCGACAACACACGTCACCCGAGCCGTGATGACCAGTGGCCGGGGGAAGGGGGAGGGGGAGGGTCAATTTTGTCTGGTCACGTGCGCTCCGACAGGCGCGCCTAAAAACCCGCATCGCTGACGCGTCCCGCGACGGCACAAAACGGCGAGAAAAAAACCTGTCGCGACGGTCCCGGAATGCATTTCGAAACGAATCGATTCCGAACCGATGCCCGGACCGACCGGTTTTTGCGGTCGGAAATGGACGGGCCTCGCTAAACGATCGGACACGCAATTAATCACAGCCGAGCCGCCTCCAAGAGCGATCTTCAGCGCCTTTCGGGGTCATTCGAACACCGGACCAAGAACAGAACTGTTCGCCTGACAGCAATTAACAGACGTATGTGGGTTGTGTGCTAGCCGACAACAGACGTAGGTGGGCTGTGTGCTAGCCGACAACAGACGTATGTGGGCTGTGTGCTAGCCGACAACAGACGTAGGTGGGCTGTGTGCTAGCCGACAACAGACGTATGTGGGCTGTGTGCTAGCCGACAACAGACGTAGGTGGGCTGTGTGCTAGCCGACAACAGACGTAGGTGGGCTGTGTGCTAGCCGATAACAGACGTAGGTGGGCTGTGTGCTAGCCGATAACAGACGTACGGTACGGTCCCGTCTAGTCCATGTGCAGTTCCGCTCAGTCTTCATGCACTGTACAGTACCGTTTAGTCCGTGTATAGTTCCGCTCAGTCCCACGTCCCTGTGCAGCCTCCTGGCGCCCGCCCGACTCCGACCCACGCCAGCGTCACCACACCGGCGGTGCTTGCGCGGCCGGCCGGCGCGACAGCGCCCCGCCAAGGGCGCGACGGGCGCCACAGGGCCTGGCTGACTGGCCGGCTGACGGTCAGCAGGTCTCGGCGGCCGGCGTCGTCGCCGACGCGCCTGCAGCGCGCGCCGGCCGGATCACGTCAGCCGCGCCACCCTATTCAATGACTGATCGGATCAGGGCGCGCCGCGCGCATCGCTCTCCCCTCGGCGCGCCGTCGCGCCGCCGTTCCCGCCAAATTATCCCGCCGTCCCTTTTTACACTTCACTTCGAAACTGATTTACAATGCGTCGCCGACGAGGGGCGACGGCGAACGGGGAAATTAGAATTATAGGCCAATCTATCCCGAGTCGCGGCCGAGAGGGGCGACGGACGAGGGGAGCGACAGGGGAGCGGAGGGGACGGCGTTATCGCGCGGCGTCAACAGCCGTCAGCCTCCCCTCGCCGGGCAGATCGAATCTCCCCCTGCCGGCGCTCCCTCGCCTCGCGCGGTCCGGGGTATTAGTACCAATACGCCGGGCAGGTGACCGTCCGGGCCGCCACTTCAACAATGGAGCGCGGGGGGGGGCATTCATGACACTGCGGACCGGCGCACACAAACACACAAACAGCGGCGATTATACGGTGGCAGCGGCAGGCGAGCGGCCAAGGCCGGTCGGGCAGCTGAGATTCGGCCCGCTCGACATCCAGCGAGCGGGCGGACCCTGTTCGGGCCCTAATTGATCCGGCTCGGGTGTGGAGGCCCTCGGTGAACCGCCGCGGGCCGGCGGCCGCGCCGCCGAGTGATCCACAGTCGGCTCCTCCGAGCTGCCGCGCGGTAATGCGCACCTTTCGTGCCCGCCGGCGCCCCGCCCGCCTCCTCTCGGCTGCAATTACGCCGACCGTCGCGGCGGACGGGGCCATTTACCGGGGCGCCGGCGGCGCGGTTTTTGCGATCTCGCGCCGCTCGCCGATCTGCCGGCCGCTGATGGATTACGCAGTCGTGCGGGCGCGACGGCGCAGTTCGTCCGCCCGCCGCTCGGCGGCGCCACCGCCGCCCGGCTAATCGCTCGCCGGGCGACCGCGCTTCAAATGGCGTGAGTCATTTTACAGCATAGCTGGCCGCTGTTGTACACGGCCGGCTGGGCGGGTGGCGGCGGCGGCGGCTGCCGGCTGGACGGACTGGTCGACCGCGCCGAGGCCGCACACGACGCGCGCAACACTCGCTGGAGCGCACATTCTGCGCGCATGTCGTGCGTTCACGGCTGCTACCGCCAGCGCTAGCGAAAGCGTAACGACGTGCGAGTAAGCCGTGGAATGCGTGTGCGGCCGAGTGCTTGCACTGGTGCAGGCACTCTAGCTACACGCTACTGCAGTCGGTTTGCGCCCTCTCTGAAAGCGATCACAACACGCACAACGTGCTCAACACGCCGCTGGACGGCGGCACCTCTTCCAGCATCCAAGGACAGCAACGAGGGATGGCCCAGCCAGACCTTAGCGTGCTGCATAATTGCGTCCGGTGTAACTTCGGCGCCCATCGGCCGCCGCAAGCACAGGCGCGCCGGAGGGGGTCCCAGGGGGCCCGGGCCCCCATGAGACAATTTAACCGGAATGTCCCAAATTTAGCCCAACAATCACCTGCCTTATGTGCCCGCCTGTGCAAAGGTGCCCTTTGGGCCCAAAACTGCCCTTTTGGCCAACAATTTTTCACGCCCCCACCCCGCGGTCAACAAACCTTCCAGTGTGCCCCGGGCCACAAAGTGCCCTTTTGGAGCCGGCCGGCCGGTCCGCCCCCCCCATGGAAAAATCCTGGGTGCGCGCCTGGCCGCAAGTGATACCGGCCGGCAGCTGCTTCTCAAGCTATCATGTTCGCTGCGCGGCCAACGCAATCGATGCGCGCATAAGCCCAAGCTATCGTGTTCAGGACATGTGTCAGAGCATGTCACGCCGGTGAAGACCGGAACTCATACTTCAACCACTGACGAGCGTACGAGTGGGGAGCACCTCACGGTTCAGAGGAGCATGCTCGCTGAAGGGTCATGCAGAGCGCTGAGGGTCGAGACCGACGTGCAGAGTGTGAGAACCAGAGAGACAGAAAACGAGCGAGTACGTACCACTTGTGCAGTTCGGTAGCCAGCAGTGACAGCCGCCGCCAGACGAGCTGCTCCTCCCGTCTGTAGGCACAGACCACAGCTGTAGTCAGAGCACGGAGCGATACGGAGAGCACAGATGTCATCATCAGAGGGTAGGGAGCACAGCTGTCATCAGAGCATAGTGAGGGAGGGTGACAGTGAGAGACGAGGGGGACATCGAAGAGCACACCCGAATTCGCAGAACGGAGAACACAGGGGCAGATAGGAGCACAAATGATAAAACTGAAAAGCACAAAGGATCAAGCAAGAGCACAGATAATCAAACAATAACAAAGAGAATCAAACAAGAGCGCAGATGATTAAACAGAAGAGCACGAAGGATCAAACAAGAGTACCGAACATCAAACGAAAGAGCACGCGGGATTAAACAAGAGCACAGAGGACCAAGCGGAAGAGCGCATCCGTCGCCGAGATACAGCATGCGGCAGCGCACTGGAGCACACAGCGAAGCACGAAGAGCCGCCAGTGGGGATCAGATCATCCGGAGCACGAAGCCAGGAGGGCAGCTCGACCGGAACGTTTCGGAGATACGCGGCGCGAACATATCAAATGGTGCAGGAAGTTGGAAGCGTGGGAATGCGCCGGCGCGGATGGTGGGAAAGCGCCT
Source organism: Imbricaverruca yamaguchii (assembly GCA_034440575.1). NCBI lineage: Eukaryota > Metazoa > Arthropoda > Thecostraca > Neoverrucidae > Imbricaverruca > Imbricaverruca yamaguchii. The sequence goes on from JAOTOL010001663.1 coordinate 5,508,742, forward strand.
CGGGGCACGCCTCGATGGTTCGGATCGCGCCATCGATGGATACAGGCTGGTGGCGGGGGGGGGGGGGAGGCGATGGAGATACGGTGGGAGGGAGTCGCGATGGAGACAGACTGGGAAGGAGTGGCGATGGAGACAAACTGGGAGGGAGTAGCGAGGACGTTGAGCCAACGGGAGTGAAGGCGCAGGGCTGAAGCGAAGGCGCCGCAAGCAAGGCAAGCGCGCAGGTGGGACAGGCGGCGGGAGGAAAAGGCGAACACGCCGATGGGTCGGTCGGCGAGAGGAAAAGGCGAAGCCAGAAAGACGAGGAGCGTGACGAGTGTCGGACGAAGAGAAAAGCGAGGAATAACCACGCGGATAGATCAGACAAACGAGAGAAAAACACGCGGCACGACAGCAGGCCAGGCACATATCAGATAGATGAAGGAGATGACACAGCAAATAGGCAAGGGGAGAGCGACGGCGAGACAAAAACACCCGGCCGGCCGGCATGACACAAACCAGCCGAGAAAAAGGCAGCAAGAAGAATTAACAAGCGAGGCTGCATAGCGGAAAAAGCCGGTGTACGTCACCGATATCTGCATACTCGAGCCGCTACAGCTAAACACACACACACACACACGCACAGACACACACACACACACACAACAGACCAGGCGGCGTGACTAAAATACGCGGAAAAGAGTCAAACAAACCACCCGTCAGGCACCAGATGCATACGGATAACAGAAACACCAGATGCGCAGGCATAAACAAGACCTAACGAACAAAAAGTCGGCCGCCGGTCGTTGGAACAGGCGTGCTCCGACTTGCAAGCGGCGCCCGACGTTTCCCGATCATCGTCGGCTTTGTGCTGACCGGGCTCTCGGCGATAAATCACGGCCAGGCCACATATCAGCGGCGGCGGCGGGCGCATTGAATTGACCGGCGGGTGCCGCTGAGAGGGGAGGCGGTGCCGCACAGAGACGCGGGAGGGGGCCCGATAAGATCCGCGGTCGGCCCGACCGCCAGTGACGTCACAAAGACAACACGGCGCCGCGGAATTCCAGCCATGTTTATCAATTATTCGGCGGCGTGTAATTACGCTCGGGTCGGACGAGTCCATTACCGTCGCCCGGGGGAGGGCGACCGCCGACCACGCTGTAATTCGCCGTCGCCGCGCCGCCGGCGGCGGTCGGCGTGGGAAGCAGCTGTGGTGGTGGCGGTCGGTGTGGGAAACGGCTTCGGCGACGCGCCGCCGGGGGCGGTCGGTGTGGGAAACGGCCCGATGCGCCGTGACGACCGTTTCAACGGCGTGGACAGACCCGTGTCTCGTGACACCCGCACTCGTGGTGCCGGTGCCCGATCACACACACACACCCGGTCCCTTGTGTGCGTGTGGTGGTGGTGTGTGTGTGGACATTTTTGCAGCTGGCCACCAGTAGTTTGAGCCGTGAGCCTCAGCCCGAGCTCTAATTCCCCAGATTCCTCCATGTATGTAGGTCCAGCACGTTTGGCCCGGGACCGATGGCGCATCTCCGGGAGATGCCCCACCCACCGGGTCGGCATCGCCACGCCGCCGCTTACGCGCCGGTCGCATCGCGTGACGGCGCGGCGGCCACGCCGCCCCCGTCGGCGTGACGGCCGCCAGCGTCACGTCCGGCGCGGCTCGTGACGGCCAATTAGCCGCGCGCCGCGGTAGCGTGACGCCGTCACGGTCGACGGGCGCCGGCGGCCGGGGCGACTTGTTACACGGCGGCCGACCGCTGATTTTCCGGTTGGTTGGCCGCGACGTCCTGGCGGCGGTTCGTCGGAGACGACGTGTCGCCTGGGCTGACGTCAGCCAGCCGCCCATGGGCTGACCGACAGTCGCCCCCGGGCTGACCGTCAGCCGACGTCAGCCGCCCGGTCAGAGGGCGCGGCCGTTGCGAGGGAACAGACACCGACGGCGACCGAGCTGGGAAGGCGGTGGGAACGGTGGTCGATGTGGCCAGTGAACGACACCACATCAGGAGAGGACAGTGTTGTCACGGCTACGTGGCTACGTCCCAGTGCAGCAAGGAGATGGGCCGCGCTCGCACCGATCAGGAACACAGGCACAGATGATGAGTATCGGTGAAGAAGTGAACATACAGGCACCGGTCATGAACGCCGCAACAGACAGACCATGGGCCGAGCTTAAGCGCACTTCCGCCCTGCAAAAGCGCGGTGAAACTGACCGAAAAAGCTCGCGCGATTTTTCTCTCGCAACCGGCTGGATCTCCGCGTCACGCCACCGCCCGTCCCGCCGGGGCTGCGCTGTCACACCACGCCGACACCGTCACGGCCGGTCGCCGTCACGGGCCGCCACCGTGACGGCAGCGGCGGCGCGCGGAACGCGCCCGGTGCGCCGCGCCGGCCTTGGCAGCGACAGCAGCAGCGAATTCGTGTAAATGATGAGTTGATTAGCGAGCGGGCGTCACGCCACGGGTCGGGCGTCACGCCACGGGTCGGCCGCGCCGACGAGCCATCGGGTCGGAGCGTCACGCCACCGGGTCGTGGTCGCCGCGCCACGGCTGCCGCGCGCCGCCCGGCCGCGAACCGAGCCATCGGGTCGCCGAGTCGCTGATCCAAGCCATCGGGTCGTCGAGTCGCCGAACCGAGCCACCAGGCTGCCGAGCCACCAGCGTGCCACCGAGCCAATGAACCGAGCCGCCGCCGAGCCACTGAGCTGCCGAGTTGCCGAGTCGAGTCACAGAGCATCCGCCGAGCCCAGCCTCCAGAACGGAAATGCATGGAGGAACAAGATCGATTGGTGGAAGAGGGCATATTCAAACTTGAAATTATTGTGGGTCAAGACAACAATGGGGCGGACCAACACCACGAAATGTACTAAATTGACACCTATCTGCGTGTTAGTGTGCGTGTCTTCAACGCACTCGGCTACACGGCCAGGGTGACGTCAGTAGGTACGCCTGTCGTTCCATCCATCTGAACTCTGTGTCCGTCTGTGTGGCTGTACCCTGTCTACATATGAGTACTGTACATTCACACTGTACATTCACGTGAGTACTGTACATTCACGTGATTACTGTACATTCACGTGCATACTGTACATTCACGTGAGTACTATACATTCACGTGAGTACTGTACATTCACGTGAGTACTATACATTCACGTGAGTACTGTACATTCATGCATATGACAGTCTGTCTGTCTTTGTGTGTGTGTGTGTCTGCAAGTCTACGAGACCTTCACGTGGCCGAAGGCGCGTGTGTCTGTATGCAGAGGCGCGCTAGCTGGGGCGCCCCCACCCCAGCAACCCAAAAAATGCACTAGACAGAAGAGATTTCGAGATTATGACCACGCAAGACTAAACATTTTCGGCGCGCTTCGCGCACGGAAATAGTCTTCCATTTCCCGACTTGGGGTCGGATACCCGTTACGAGTACTGGCTGCGCCACTGCCTGTGTGTTTGTGTCGGCATGTGTATACACACGTCTGCACATCCTCTGACAAGACGTCCTCCGCCCGGACGTCCTCTGACGGACGGCCGCGTGCCGAACGTCCGGACGTGACTGTCCGCCTGTCGGACACGTCCACCAGAAATGTCGCGCCCAACATGCTCCCCGGCGTAGCTCGATGCGCCCTGAAGCCCATCTCCCGCTCGCCTCTCTTCGCTTCATCTCCAAACATTCCTGGCGTCCGGTCTCGCGCGAGGCGTGCCAGTCCGCCCCGCCACACGACCAGGACCACCTCGCGGGACCTACCTCCCCCCCCCCCGATGTCACGCAGCCGTGACAAACTGACGTCCCTCCCCTCCCCTCCCCCATTCCAGAAGATACCATTGCTGCCAGTCCCGGTGCGGGCCTTGTTCGACCCAACAATCCCACTATCAAATATCCCCCATGGCAGCACCAGCCGGCCACTTCCCCCACCCCATGGACACCCTCACCCCTCCGTCGACACCCTCGCTCCCCTCCCGGTCGGCGGCGGGAGGACAACAGACACTCCACACAGGGGAACTGCCAACGGTGAACACACACCGGCGCCGGGTGGTAGTGGTGCAAATCCGGCCGGCCGGCCGTTCCGCCACGAGGGGCGGCAGAGGTGCAAACCTGCCGGCTGTGGGTCAGCCGGGGCCGGGCCAGAGACGGGCGCGTCGCACGGGTCAACTGGGGCCGCGTCCCTTCTGACCGACTGCCACCCCTCCCCTCCCCAGATGGAGACAAGTCACGTCACCCCCCGCCCCCACCCCCCGGCCAGTTCCGGCCGAAGCCGACCAGACAATGGGCCAGTGTCGGACGGGCGGTTTTTGCCGCGCGCCGACAGGTGTCCTATCAGGCAGATCGGTGCCCGCCGCCGCCCATTGTCTGCCGCGGCGCGCCACTGCCCGCCGCCGGCGCGCCACAATAAGACTTTTTTCTGGCGGCGCGGCGCGGCGCGCTGGGCCGGCAATGGCGTGCTGCTAATCTACTTAGCCGTAATCAAGGCGCCTGCTGGCGTGCGACGACTCCGACAGACCGGCGGGTCAGGTGGTCACACAGGCGTAGAGCAGGCTGACGGGCCAGACGGTCACAGGCGGAGAGACAGGCTGAAGGGCCAGACGGTCACAGACGGAGAGGCTCAGACGTTCACAGACGGTCACAGACGGAGACGGGTCAGGATGAGATGAACCCGGATGGATCAAGCATTCAGTCAGACTGAGAGGTGGAAGACAGGCGAGAAAGGAAGGACACAAAGGATGCATGTGGATGTGAGGATGACCGATGGGTAAGCCAGGAGTAAGCACAACAACGGGTCCAGCTGACGTAAGCCGGGTGGGAGCACAACTGGTCCGACTGTGAAGTTGGGTTGGCGACCAGCAACGCAGAGCAGTCGGGAGCACCGCCTAGGGGTGGGGCGGTAAGTCGATTGGTAAGTCTGGCGGTGATTCGGGCGGTAAGTCTGGCGGTAAGTCTGGCGGTAAGTCTGGCGGTGAGTCGGACGGTAAGTCTGGCGGTGAGTCGGGCGGTGAGTCGGACGGAGATACAGGCTCGGACGTCGACAAGAAGAAAACAGAAGCGGCCGGGTCAGACCAACTGCCGCAGTCTCGCCGGGATCGGACCCAGCAGTCAGGAAAAGGCGCAGACGCAGACGCAGAGGCAGAGGCAAGCGGCGAGCAGCGTAACGAGTCGACACAGGCGGCGGCGCCCCCCCCACGCCGCGTTAACCGGACAACCACGCGCGTCTGCGTGCCACAGTTGCCACCGGCCGGCACACAATGGCCGGAAGATGAGCACCGGAACGTGGCGCGGCCGGGCCAGAGCCCGGGACGCAGCCAGCACGTGCCAGAACGACGGCAACACGCTCACAGAATCCCCGCAGACTTCAAAGGCGAGCGACGGTGCCGCACGAAGCTCGGGGACCCCCGATAGAGCTGAAACCGTCTCGCAAGGAGAATCTGGGGCACTTCACATGAGAACCGTGACACCTCATGAGAGAGCCGTGACACCTCATCGGATAACTGTGGCACATCATGAGCGCCGTGGCACCTCCTCATCGGAGAACTGTGGCACCTCGTGGCAAACATGCCAGAAACTGACCCGAAAGCTCAACACACGAGTGCTTGACGTCAGAGCAGAGAACATGGAACAGAACAGAAAGAACCGCCTCCCAGCTGGAATTTCCACAAAATGTCCTCTCTAAATCGAAGATTCCACAACATAAATACCGCCGTCAGCGTGACCGACTTCAGACGCGGCAACACCGCGTCACAAGACTGGGAGCAGGAGCCGCGGCTCGCGGCGTTGTCAGAGTCCGGCAGACACTCCACACCACACACGGCGACACCGACACACGAGTCGACGGCAAAACGCCGCCGTACGACGGCAGCAGAGGCGGAGAGAAAGTTCCGGCCGCGCTTTCCGGCCGTGTAGGCGGAGCGCGTGTCGCCCAGCCCTTTGTTCTCGCTTGTTGTCTCGGGGCGTCTCAACAAAGGCGGCTCTTTTGCACGGCGGCGGAGCAGACCGCGCTCGGCGCGCGCGGACGATCTTGACGCATGTCGGCGGCGTCCGCTCCGCCGCGGCCGACCCGCCTCCCGGAGACGATCAATCGCTCTCGGCGACGCGATCGTGACGGAATTTCGCCGCTCGCGCCGGTGGCCGCGAGCTGACAGCCAGTCAGACCCAAGCTTGGTGGTGCTCGAAACCCGAGCCCACCGGCGCGGGACCACAGCATGTCCGCCCAAAGTACTCGATGCCTATCGGCGGGCAAGTCGTGACTGGTTTACGTACCCAGGCTGCGGACTCGCCGGATCTGGCGCATCCCGTTTTCCTGCACATGAATGCGGGATTATTGATATTTACAGGCGGTTGAAGTGTGCAAAACTTCCAAAGCCTAACGGAAGAATGATCGACTTCGCCCACAGGCCTCCACGACTCCAAAAGTATTCACCGAAGAAAAAAACACCGCCAAGCTCTCACCACAAAAATGACAAGAACGCCTCAATCATTATCAGCCGAGGAAAATCACCCGGTTCTGATTTCTTCCCATAGAGAAGGGCCGATTGTCGGCACTTGGTGGTAACAGGTGGAAGTCGTACTGAGCGCAGTGTGGGAACCGTGGGCCGGGCCGCCTTCAACGGCAGGACGTGTGCTGACGTCACGCGCTGACGTCATCGACGACCCACACCGGTCTGGGTGCCCCAGATGATCTCTAGTCTGACCACCCTGGAATGTGCCACCTCGGTATGTGTGATGGTTGGCACACTTTTCGATTAGAATGCTTGGGATAATGCGGAGGAACCACTGAAAGGACGGGAGCTGCGCACTCCCTTTAGCGGTACAATTTAGCATAGACTTTTGTGACCTACATTTAGAAGGAACTGATCACAAACCAAGGGAATGCATGGGTACGTAACCCGTCTTTCCCGCTGGTTTGATTTTCCAAAACTGGTGGCTCGAAGTGCACTGTGCGGTTTCCAGGGCTGGACTTATGATTTGCAATTTTGGATGTGCAGAGGAACACATCTTCGCGATCCAGTTCGGAGAGGATAATACTGTTTTCTTGAAATGTCTTCAATATTCTGTTTTGTACGTTCTAGTGAGCGTTGGCATTTCGGTAACAATCATTCATTCATTCTAAAACATTCTCAAACAGCACCTCCAGGATGAAAAGGAGAGGATAATTGTCCAGGAGACTATGATGATCTCCCGGCTAGCAGTACCCACAGCGAATCCAGCCGCACCCACAGCGAATCCAGCCGCACCCACAGCCCATCCGGCAGCACCCACAGCCTACCCAGCCGCACCCACAGTCCACTCACCTGTCGCTCCTTCTCGGCCAGCGCTACAGCCCACTCACCTGTCGCTTCTCCTCCTCGGCCAGCCCCACAGCCCACTCACCTGTCGCTCCTCCTCGGCCAGCACCACAGCCCACTCACCTGTCGCTCCTCCTCGGCCAGCCCCACAGCCCACTCGCCTGTCGCTCCTCCTCCTCGGCCAGCCCCACAGCCCACTCACCTGTCGCTCCCCCTCGGCCAGCGCCACAGCCCACTCACCTGTCGCTCCTCCTCGGCCAGCCCCACAGCCCACTCACCTGTCGCTCCTCCTCGGCCAGCCCCACAGCCCACTCACCGTCGCTCCTCCTCGGCCAGCCCCACAGCCCACTCACCTGTCGCCCCCTCGGCCAGCCCCACAGCCCACTCACCTGTCGCCCTCCTCCTCGGCCAGCCCACAGCCCACTCACCTGTCGCTCCTCCTGGCCAGCCCCACAGCCCACTCACCTGTCGCCCCCTCGGCCGCCCCACAGCCCCTCCTGTCGCTCCCCCACCACTGCCTGTCGCTCCTCCTCGGCCAGCCCCACAGCCCACTCACCTGTCGCTCCTCTCCTCGGCCAGCCCCACAGCCCACTCACCTGTCGCTCCCCCTCGGCCAGCCCCACAGCCCACTCACCTGTCGCTCCCCCTCGGCCAGCGCCACAGCCCACTCACCTGTCGCTCCCCCTCGGCCAGCACCACAGCCCACTCACCTGTCGCTCCTCCTCGGCCAGCGCGGCCATCCGCTTGGCGGCCATCTCGGCCTCGTGGCGCACGAAGTCGGGCTTCATGAGCGGGTGGGCGGCGAAGCCGGGCAGCGAGGCGCTCGACACGGCCGACTGCAGCAGGCTGGCGGACGCCGCCAGACTGGTGGGCGGCAGGCCCGGCATGCCGGGCAGCGCGTGCGGCGGCACCGGCAGCGACGGCGCGTGCGGCCCGAGCGCCTGCTGCGCGTGCATTTGTTGCTGAAACAGGCGCCACGCGGGGTCACACAGTCGTACAGTCACGATGGGGTCACACAGTCGAACAGTCACGATGGGGTCACACAGTCGTACAGTCACGATGGGGTCACACAGTCGAACAGTCACGATGATGACGAGTTGGTGTTTAGGGACACGTCGACAACAAGGTCAGCCTGTGCCCATAACGGTGATTAGATTGAATCTATAATGTAGAATCTAGAATGTCCTTTAAATCGGATAATATTAAAAGTAGTGTTGGAGATCATGATGGTATATAAAGTCAGTTTGATTGTCAAAGGGAATAAAAAATGCGCACCAACTGCTTCGGTCATACAGCGCCCACGTCTTCCGTTCAGAAATAAAGCGATGACTGTCAAAAGTAGTTCCAAAACTCCTGCACTAAGCACGTAACCCGACTGTCAGCTAATCTGCGCTGTACACCACACGCCACGGTTGCAGTCGTATTTACGGTCACATGATGATGATTGGGGATTTTGGGCGCATCGACCAAGGTGGGTCATTTAGCGCCCATGGTCGGTCACACGATGGGAAGTCGTTATCGACGTCGTGGCGTGCGCGGCGGCGAGGCGTCCGGGCGTACCGCCGGCCAAAGGTCACATTCCCGACCCGGCGCTCGAAACTCGCCCGGGTCACGCCCAAATCTCGGCTCGCTAACGAGCCGCCGACACACACCACACACACACACGCGACGGACTCGCGGGGCCGACCCCGACGCCCGCCGGACGACATATTCGCGGGGCGGCCAGGTGTCGCCGCCTCCCCTCCGCTCCCCCCACCCCGGTCGCCTCACACCCGCGCCAAAGCACACAGATGAGTCGGGCGGCGCGCGCGGGGCGCCGGCGCCGCCAACGCACACACAGTCGGCACACAACGGCCGACGCGCGCCAACGAGCACCGAGAGGCGCGCGGCGTAAATAGCACCCCTCCCGCCCTGCCCCCACCACCAGCCGGGACCACGGCCGGCGACAGCCGACAGGCACCACTGCACCGGCGCACCGGACGTGGGCGGGCCGGCGGCGGCCCGGCGGCGGCGCCGACGTTTATGCGGTCACACGCCACGACCCGCAGAGGTGTGTCAGGTGCGCGTGCGCGGAACGTCAGCGGCCGCAGCACACCGCTGGTCGATGGCAGGACATGGCCGGCGGCAACGGTAACCAAATACCACGGACATCCCATGGCAATGTCATCTATCTATCTATCTATCTATCTATCTATCTATCTATCTATCTATCTATCTATCTATCTATCTATCTATCTATCTATATATCTATATATCTATCTATCTACCTATATCTATCTATCTATCTATATCTATCTATCTATCTATCTATATATCTATCTATCTATCTATCTACATATACATATATATACATATATATACATATATATATATATATATATATATATATATATATATATATATATATATATATATATATATATATATATATCCATATATATACATATATATATATACTTGTATACATATGGGAGATTTTCATGAGGGAAAGGTGTACTCGCTGATGAATTGGAGTTTAGGGGCGCCCACTGCCAGAGTCCTTTGGCGCCCATAGGGATAAACTCGAAAATCCTGCCTTTTTCTAGTCAGAGAGGCGCCTGCCCGGTCAGAGGAGACACTGCCAAAGAACGTGGGGACTAGACTCCCCATCTAGAGGCGAACTCAGGGGTAGGGGTTCGGCGCCTCCCCTCCCTTAGCAGCCAAAAATATAACGGATCAAACAATAAATTGGGATAATTCACCACGCAAAACCAAAAATTTTCGACGCGCCGAAGCATTCTCTATTCCGTCACACTTTTCGTCGTCCCCTCCCTTGGGTGCGCCACTGCACCCCCCCCCGCCCCGCTAGCTACGCCCACGTATGCATGCGTGCGTGAATTGCATGATGTAGCCTCACATGCAGTCTTGAAGCTCAACACAGGGACTGCTAGTTACTAGGGCTTTAAGGCGCATCGACCTCAGTGGTCACGTAGAGCTCAAACACCGGGACTGATTTCAGTCGCGTATCACATCCGGCAGCATGCGAGAACACCTGACGTCGGCCGGGCGGTTTAATTTGTAAAACACAGCAAACCGCCCGGCCGACTATGCTCCATTTCCACAGTCCTGTGCCGTTTTCCGCTCCAGACCGCCCGCCTCCTCATACACGTACACGGCAACGGCGCAGCAAACCGCCCGAGGCGCCGCCGCCGGCCGGCTGTCCGACCAGGAAAAACGATGCCATCGCGCCGCGCCGCGACAATTCCGGTGCGCCCGACACCCGTCGACAGCGGAAAGCGGCGCTAATTACATTCGTTGCGGCCAATAAACGGCGACCAACATCCTGTTGCCGGTCGGCCGGGCGGCCGCGATTTAGTGGCCGTTACGGAGCAGGTAACTGGCGCGCGGCCGGCCGCTAATGGCCGCTTATCTTCCCGACTCGGGGAGCGGCGGCGTGGGCAGGTCGGACCGAGTATGTTGAACAGCGGTGGGACGCCGCCGCTCACTGCACGCTCATGTTGACGGGGACGGGACGGGTCAATCGACGGCTGGCGGGTGTCGTCGTGCGTGGGAATCTGGTGCTAGGCACTTGAGTGTCCTGGGGTGCGAGGTTCAGGGGCGCATCAACTGCATAGGTTATACAGAGTATCCTAGAGTGTGTGCGGGGGCTGCGCCGTAGGTATTTCGCAATTGTCCGGGGGGGGGGGGCTGGAAGGGCGCCGGTGATGGCTGTGTTTTATGGTGCGCCAACTGCCGGGTCATTGCGCACACATGTGTGAGAAGTGTGTCCTGGGGTTGTGTGAGCAGGATGTGCCGTGGGTATTTCGGGATCGCCCTGGAGGTGTGCTGGAGAGGTGGCGGTGGCTCGGTGCTTCAGAGTGCGTCGAATACGCCGTCATTTTGCGCACCTGCGCGGGAAATGTACCAACGGGTTGTGTGGTTGCCGTGTGGCTGCTACCCACACCCGGGGTGCATGTGGAACACGAGTCTTCGGCTGTGTGTGGAGGACGCTCTGGGATGCGCGGAAGGACGCTTCAGGAGGCGTGGAGGATGCTCTGAGATGCATGGGAGGACGCTCCGTTAGGCGTGGGAGGACGCTCTAGGAGGTGCGGGAGGACGCTCCGGGAGGCGTGGGAGGACGCTTTAGGAGGCGTGGGAGGATCTAAGAGGCGTGGGAGGACGCTCTAGGCGTGGAAGGACGCTCTAGGAGGTTGGTTGGTTATTGGAGTTTGGGGGCGCATCGACTACATCGGTCATGCAGCGCCCATCCGCTCTAGGAGGCGTGGGAGGATGCCCTAAGTCTGGGAGGCGTGTGAAGACGATGCCAGCAACGGCCATGGTCGGCAGCTGCCTACTGTGGGGTGGGGGGGGGGGGGGCACGCTTGTTGCAGATCCATCAGCGTCGTACTTTGCTACGCAGGTGGGCGCCGTACTTTCAGTGTTCACTTAATATCCACCGTTCCGCGTGTATGAAAGACACGTGACGACGGAAGGCCAATAGTGGAGATGAGATAGGCGGATGGGAGGAAGAAGACTAGAAGGGAAAAATGAGAAGACCAGAATAGAAGAGAGGAACGAGAGAGGGGATGGAGGGAGAAGAGAGGGGTGGTAGAAAATTGGGAGAGAGGACAGGGGGATGGCAATGGCCCGATGGTCGTCGTGTCATCGATGGCCGAGTGGCCGGCGGTCAGCGCAGGTTCCCCCTCCTTAAGAATGGTCCCGAGTGCTGACCTCGTCGCGGTCAAGATCGCGCGGCGGCGTCGACGGCGAGCCTGATCGACACAAATCGCGCGCCAGAGTATCGCACCATCGTCGGCGGGCGGTCATCGTGGCGACCCGGCCGGCGCGGCGATGCTGTATGCGCGGCCGCAGGTATCTGAACTGGACATGGTGCCCGACACGTACCGGCCAGGCGGGGGCACGGCCCGGCGGGGGGGGGACACGGTCCGCGCGCGCCGCGCCGATCAAGGGGCGTCGCCGCACAGCGCCGGTCCGCAGAGCAGCTGCGCGCCCAGCGCCGAAAACGGTGCTGATTCACGCGCGGCCGCCGGCGCCCGGCGCGTGGCCAGCATCTGGCATCCGCCGGCCACGCGTCTGCCAGAGAGGCACGCGCCCCACCACCCACCCACTGTCGGCGCCGGCCACCTCCCGGCCACGCCCACCGACCGGCCGTCCGCAGGTCATCTCGGGCCGCACCTAACCCGTCACATCACGCTCACATCCGTCTCGAGTCACAAGAGTCAGATGCCGGGAGGAGAACATTCGCACGGAAGATAGTTGGTTATAAGGGCCACTCACCCCGATGATCTGGTTCAGCTCGGCCATGGTGACCTGCTTGGCCCGCTCCACCGCCGACGCCACCTGCTGCTGGTGGTCCTGCGACAGGAACGGGATCACCTGCGCCAGGATGGCGTTCAGCCGCTTGCAGATCTCCGTCTGAAACGACATCCGGTCAGCCGTTGGGGTCGGGGACGCCGGTCACCACACGGGTCACATGAACAGTCAGACCATGTCAGGGAGGAGGATGTCGGGGACGGAAGACACGCCGGTCACCACAGGGGGTCACACAAGCAGCCAGACCATGCCGGGAAGAGGGGGAGGATGTCTGAGGCGACGCCGCAGGCTAATTGGCACAACTTTAGCGCTAGCCTGCGTCCCTCCGAGGGTCTGCATACCTTTTGAGGGGCCTGTATACCATCTGAGGGGCCTGTATACCATCTGAGGGGCCTGTATACCATCTGAGGGGCCTGTATACCATCTGAGGGGCCTGTATACCATCTGAGGGGCCTGTATACCGTCGGCATACCACTTTATATCAACATATCGCGTCAGTCAACTGATACTCCATATTTGGCCTCTAGGTAGTAATAAATTATTCGTGAAAAAAGATGAAATATACCACTTCCTGAGGAGTGAATCGATATCCTTCCCAGGGAAGCATCCACATCATGCTTCTTGATCTGTCTCCATGTCTCATTTCTGACACCGTATTTTGTTTATCATCACGGTTCGTGATACACGAATATCTCGTAACCAGTTTTGTGGAAACAAGCTGTCCCTACATGTTTCCGATCCAGAACATTATCTTCTACAGGAAATCATCCCCGCAGTGTTCTGTTCTCATTTAAGACTGAACCTGATCGATAATGAACTTCACTGCTATAGTGCTCAAGACTCACTGAAAAGTGTAATCTGAGGTGCTGGCGCGGCAGGTATGAAGATAAATGCTCCCTCCGCATTCAATAGCCAGACATTTCCCTCTTCTCATACAGGATTACAAAGTGGAATTCCAGTGAATTCCACTTCGCGCAGGGTTGGATACCTAAAGGGATTAGGTATTACGTACCTGGTCCATTATACAATATTACGCCATAGTATGCTAGTTTTAGTCGCAATCGTGAACATAGGCATCACCAAATTGCGTATCTATAACAACGAAAAATGTACACTTGTAGGTACATCGCTTAACATGTCAAGGCTGACGGGTAGGGGACACATTATACAGACATGGGGGGCAAGTATTTTAACCGACATTGTTCCGGATTTCGACATGCTGCAGTACTCGTCTTGACATCTCACACCCGACGAACAGCCATCAGCTTAACGCTGGCTCCGGGACGCTTCGACCCGCCCTGGGCCATTGGCGCCCATTGCTAGTTGGTACAGCGTCGTGACGCTTCGTCAGCCAGACATCACCCACCCTCCCTGAACACCAGATATGAACCAGACATCACCCACCCTCCCTGAACACCAGATATGAACCATACACGGCCCACCTTCCCTGAACACCAGATATGAACCATACACGGCCCACCTTCCCTGAACACCAGATATGAACCAGACACGGCCCACCTTCCCTGAACACCAGATATGAACCAGACACGGCCCACCTTACCGGAACACCAGATATGAACCAGACATGACCCACCTTCCCTGAACGCCGGACATGACCCACCTTACCGGAACACCAGACACGGCCCACCTTCCCTGAACACCAGATATGAACCACATTCCCTGAACACCAGACACGGCCCACCTTCCCTGAACACGAGACATGACCCACCTCACCGGAACACCAGACACGGTACATCCTCCCTGAACACCAGACATGACCCACCTTCCCTGAACACGAGACATGACCCACCTTACCGGAACACCAGACACGGCCCACCTTCCCTGAACGCCGGACATGACCCACCTCCCATGGACATAAGACAAGAACCACCTCCCCCGGACGCGAAACGCAAACCACCTTACCGGAACGTTGATTGGTTATTTGGGCTTAAGGACGCGCCGACTACGAGGTCATTTAGCGTCCATCACCTTTCCGGAACGCGAGACATGAACCACTTTACCGGAATTCGGTCGTCTCCGAATGCTACTTAGGGCAGGTGGGTTTGTCCTTCCGTGTGGCGACTAAAAAAAAAGAAAGCTGCTTTCTGCCCTCTGTAGCATATATAGACCCTCCCAAATTGCAGCACTACTTGAACATATCTGAGCGGGGATGCTCTCCTACGCTGCTCGTTTCAGATTTGGTCAAAGCGCCCTTGAACCCAAATAACTAACTTCATTTCGGAGTTCCTATCAGCAAGGCGAGAATATGAATTTATTGGCTACAGCAATTAATTCAACCATGCAAAAGAAAACAGAATACAAGTTTGTGACAATAGCTTTGGTGTCACATCCTAGTGAATGTGACGTGGAAGCGGATTTATTGGCTCTGCGTTCTCAACACAAATCGTCTTGTCTTCCGACTATCTCGGGTCACACAACTATAAATATTATCCTAATCTCCGCCGTAAGTCTTTTTCGCTTAGCAAATGACGCATAGCACATTACTCCAACATAGATCTAAGACACTGAGCCCCAAAACACCTTATCGTGCCGTCGCTGTCCCACAACGCAGCTAATGGAAACCGATGGCTCAGATTCCCGCAGAACTGACGAACCAAACAATGTGGTCATGCCCACGCCGATGGCAGCTGCCCGGCCCACATCTGAGACAAAGGCGGACACGGCTGGACACGTTACACAGGTGTGGTGACACAACACCGCCAACCCCACATCCATCCCCGAGAGTGGCGCCCCACCTGCCAGGGAACAGCGCGCCCCGCTGTTCTCTCCCGCCGCCAGCTAGCGGGAATCTGGGGCTGGCCGGCCACGGCTCAACCTCCGCCACCATCACAGGGGGGTCCACGACACAACTCCAGACCAGCCTGGCCGGCCACGGCTCAACCTCCGCCACCATCACAGAGGGGAGGGGGTGCCCACGACACAACTCCAGACCAGCCTGGCCGGCCACGGCTCAACCTCCGCCATCATCACAGAGGGGGGGGGGGTCCACGACACAACTCCAGACCAGCCTGGCCGGCCACGGCTCAACCTCCGCCACCATCACAGAGGGGGGGGGGGGGGTCCACGACACAACTCCAGACCAGCCTGGCCGGCCACGGCTCAACCTCCCCACCATCACAGAGGGGGAGGGCATCCACGACACAACTCCAGACCAGCCTGGCCGGCCACGACTCAACCTCCGCCACCATCACAGAGGGGGAGGGCATCCACGATACAACTCCAGACCAGCCTGGCCGGCCACGGCTCAAGCCTCCGCCACCATCACAGAGGGGGGTCGCCACGGCCCCTCCCCCTCGGACACAACTCTAGACCAGCCTGGCCGGCCACGGCTCAACCTCCGCCACCATCACAGGGGGGGTCCACGACACAACTCAGACCAGCCTGGCCGGCCACGGCTCAACCTCCGCCACCATCACAGGGGGGCAAGGGGGCACGACACAACTAGACCAGCCTGGGCCGGCCACGGCAACCTCCGCCACCATCACAGAGGGGGGGTCCACGACACAACTCTAGACCAGCCTGGCCGGCCACGGCTCAACCTCCGCCACCATCACAGAGGGGGGAGGGTGTCCACGACACAACTCCAGACCAGCCTGGCCGGCCACGGCTCAACCTCCGCCACCATCACAGAGGGGGAGGGCATCCATGACACAACTCTAGACCAGCCTGGCCGGCCACGGCTCAACCTCCACCACCATCACAGAGGGGGGGGGGGGTCCACGACACAACTCCAGACCAGCCTGGCCGGCCACGGCTCAACCTCCGCCACCATCACAGAGGGGGAGGGCATCCATGACACAACTCCAGACCAGCATGGCCGGCCACGGCTCAACCTCCGCCACCATCACAGAGGGGGGAGGGTGTCCACGACACAACTCCAGACCAGCCTGACCGGCCACGGCTCAACCTCCGCCATCATCACAGAGGGGGGAGGGTGTCCATGACACAACTCTAGACCAGCCTGGCCGGCCATCAACTCACACCGTCAACACAGAGGAGAGGAACATTCACGACACTTCAGACCAGACTGGCCGGCTGAGGCTAAAACTGGCCGGCTGAGGCTAAATCTCTCCAGGAACAATTACAAAACCACACAACCGCGAACTTCACTACGCCAAGAACTCCAAAACTTACGGGATTGTTTAACCGTGGAGCAAGACCATCGGGTAATAAGCGCGGAGTCTGCAACAGATGGTTGTCCAAGCAACTAAAATAGCTTAGTTCTCATCATACATGGCTCCAGATTAGCCTAAGAGCTCAAGTTTTTTTAATCGCTTAAAGGCATGGGCAAATCCTGACCGGTACAGACTTTGTGCTCCTACCTGCGCTCTGCGGTGCTCCAGTCCACTCGAGTCCTCGCCCCAGCAAAACAAAGGCGGAAATCTGGCAGTTTTTGGCGCAGCGAACGTGTCGGTTCGGGCGTTTTATAATAGTTCATAGGATACGACTCCCACCGCCACCACAGAGGACGGCATGACTACACGTCAACTTGTTCGCCTGGGACGGCCAGGCGAGCAGACTGCTCTGCCATCGCCTCTGTCGGCGACCTACGCCGTGCCCATCGATCTCGTTACACCGTCCGCTCAATCTGATGGGGCTGCCAGCACTGCGGCGTCGAGCTGACAGCCGGGTCATTGTTTGGCAATTGACACAGACAGCACATCTTAACCGAGACACGCGACCTCTGCCCGCCAGATATCGGTCGGATACATACACACCGGGGCCCGCCGTCTGTGTTTGTCTGTGCTCAACGTGTGACGGGCTACCATATTGGAGCTGGACGTGCTGCCATATTGGCACGAGACGGGCTGACGTATTGGAGCGAGCCCACGATCGAGCGATATGGAAAGCACACCGACGCGAGTCTCTGCTGTCAAAGATTGGCGTGGGATACCGGGTGTCAGAGGTGGGGGGGGGGGGACGGCGGGCATACGGTACGGTTCGGGTAAGAGTGGGACCCCACCCAGAGTACGAAGGGCAAGGTCCCAAACGGGTGTGTGTCTAGGCTATCGAAGATGGGACACTCGATGTGAAGTGTGCGAGCTGGAGGGCACCTGGCGTCAACCGGAAGAAAGATGGCGGCGCATGTAAAACGCGAGAGGTGGGAACTCACCCAGTGTCCTACAAACAGACAGAACAGAAACACAAACACAAACACAAACAGAACAAGAGTGCCCGATGACGGAGACGCGACACACGATCGAAACCCCAGGTCAGAGAGACGGACACCCACCCGACGCCAGATCCGAGGGTTACGACCGGCAGAGGCGGTCGGGTAACGGTCCGAGCGTCGACGTCATCGGACGCCGGGCCCGACCGGCGAGTCGGCCGCGGTGCGCTGGGCGGGCAGCGACGCGCGCGCCGCCGCCGTGTGTGTCCAGCACACAGCCAGTCGCCGCCCACGTTTGCGATAAACATTGACCGCGCGACGGCCACCGACCGACGAGCGTTTGCACGCGACACACTCACCTGCTTGTGCATTTCGACGTTCAGGCCGTAGGACATTTCGTAGTACTGAAACAGACCGAAAGATGGCGTCAGCGTCGGGCGTGCCGAGGCGAGCGCGACAGACGAGCGGCTCGCGGAGCGCGACCTTTGACACGGCGTGTGTTTGGACAGCCTCCGCCGGCCGGCCGCTGGAGATTAAGACGAGACGGCGGCCTGTGGTGCGCGCGACACCGGGCGTTGGACATTTGTCAGCCAGTGTACACGCCACCGAGCCATCCATCAGCCGAGACATGGGCCAGACATGATATCGGCGGCGACGACAGCGGCGAGCCGGCACAAACATGCACCCGGTGCACAAGTATGCTCTCATGGAACACAAACATGCACCCAGGAGCACAAATATACACTCATGTAACACAAACACGCACACCGGAGCACGGATATGCTCTCATGAAACACAAACATGCACCCCGGAGCACAAATACGCACTCATGGAGCACAAATATGCACTCACGAGGACAAACATGCACTCGTGGAGCACAAAAAAGCACTCATAGAGCAGAAATATGCACCCGGAGCACAAATATACACCCCGAGCTAACTGTGCACACGACACGGATGTGATCTGGTACTTCAAGATTTACGTGGAACTCAGCACCCGAACGAAGTTTGTTTTGACTTCAAACAGGGATTTGACTTCCTGAATGGACGTCCGTAAAATATAACTGCACTCAACTACATGGCTTCATCCAATTTTTACAATACTTAATTATCAAATGATTCCCGTTCAAACATATGCTAACAACTGGTGTTTCTGTCATCATACCCTTATTATTTTGTGTGGCATTGTTGACTTCTTTCAGCCATAGATGCTATCGACTGAGCCTATCTCCTCTCAACTCTACGAAAACTTAATCTCAGGACACTGCGGCACGTACGTTGCTATTGGCCTCACAACGGTTTTAGTGTAATACCCTTCAAATCAGAAACGCAGCCAGCATGATTTCAATGGGGATAACCCAACGCTAATAGCTTTCAATGAAAAGGGGGACTAAATAGGCTCCAGGGGGAAATTCACTCCCTCCTCGGTGGCACCCTTCTTGAAAGCCTGTGTCATTCCCAGTGAAGGCTACATCACCGCAATAAAGCAGTGGCCTCAAATTCACACCAGGCGTGGTGAAGCTTGGGAAAAATGTGCAGATTGGAGGGCACCACGCCACCACCGATGGAAGCAACCGTGTGTTTATCATTTATCAAAGCAACGTTACCGGTTTGGTGGCTTTGCCATGACATAGTTTTCAGTGCGATCGCCCACTGGCGCCTAATCGATAATGGTCATAGTGTTCAAACTAAAAAGTTTCACATGGACCCATCCAGGTAAAGGGAGGATGCCATAGCCCCAACAAAATGAAACTGATCACCCTCCCAGCACCGCATCCTTAATTCCAAATAATTAATCAACCAGCATATCACACACTCAGGCTTACCTACCTTACCTAACCAGTGAATAGGGAAATCACTCGATCCCGTATAACACATGTGGCCATAACACATGAGTTCGGCCCTTCCAATAATTTTCAGACCCCATCCATGTCTGCTAAAATGGGCCGGTACAGGGGACACCTATTTGGCACAAATCCCACTCACAAAAACCGCATGTTCTCCAGCTGTCAGCGCACGGGAATCAGCGGCTGTCGAACACGTCACCAGCCAATAGCGAACACGATCCCAGCCTGACTGGGGGGGGGACGGCCCGCGAACGTACCATGACGTAGTGCCGCTGCATCTCCGTCTTCTCGCTGGCCAGCTTCTCGCACTCAAGCTTCAGACTGAAATGGCAGGGACGACCGTCAGCGAGCGCAGAACCAAAGTACAGAAACGGAACACAGAACAAAGGCACAGAACCAGAGCACAGGACAAAGGCACAGAACCCAGCGAGTTCGGGTTCGGGGGTGTCGAACCCGAATTCGGATGTCGGACCCGGACTAGGCAGACCCAATCCGGATCCGGGAACTCATTAGCGGTGCACGAGTTCAGCGATGCTCAACAGGCGAGTTCGCACCGCACGTGTTGAAGTCGTGTCTGGCAAACATCTGGCGATAAAGTCGTGTCTGGCAAACATGCCGAGAATACCTAGGAGCGACGAGATGCACCGGCGTTGAATTCTGCCTTCCACGTGGAGCGCAAACACCAGCGACACTGTCGACCTGACGGCCAGATCTGGCCGTCAGGTCGACAAGCGAGCTGGAAAGTTGGCAGAACCACACGCGCAAGACGCACCGACGCCGAGTTGGAGAGGCCAAACCCCTCAATGGCTTCCGCTTTGAGCGCGACGTCAAACGGCCGTTGATTTTGTTCCCGCCGGCCCGGGTCTGTCCGTTACTGGGGCTTCACGGGGCGCATCGGCCGGCTTCCGCGGCCGTGCGAGGCAAACCGACGGTTTCGGCTTCAAGGACAGCCGGCAGCGCCCTTGGCTCCATCTGCCCTGCCGACCGTTCGCTGCCACAGCCGGCCATACGGCAGGTAGCAGAGCAACAAGACGAGGAAGAACCTTGGGTTCTTTTGCAACGCATACAACCAGTCATAGTCATAGTTGCATATTGAGTTCTCCATATTCATGGCTTTTTACTACTCGTGTCAATACATCGTTCAATGATAAAAAGGGACTCGAATTATGAAAAACACTAAATGTCGCAAAACGTCGATGGAAAAAGATAACATAATGAAACATGCCATCAAATACGCCCCCGAGCATCAGCCCTACTACTCCACGTGCTAACCGCCCGATACAGAAAGCTGCGCCAGGTCATGCAGCGTCGCCAACCTCTCACGCCGACTGGTCGCGGGTGGACTCGGTAAATGCCGCTGGTTGCGAGATTCGAACCCACAACTCCGCGATCAAAGAGCCCGACGCTCTGCCAACCGAGCTACCGCGGTCCCGTGCAGGAAGCCGAGGAAGTGAAGCTCAACTCGTCAGCTGCTGCCGGACACCCAGCGACCCACGCCCCGCCGCATGTTCGGTTCATGTGCATCAAGTAACCCGGTGGACGACACTTGTCGCTGCCAACTGCAGCCAGTGGGAGATACGTTAAGAACCGCCAACACTGCAGTAAGTGTGTCTACTGATATGCACCACGGCTGACCAGGGTTGGAAATGCGGCTTCGTCTTGGATGCTGTCATCCAGTATAATATCCTCTCCGGTCGATTGTTCACTCATGCACCATATCCACTGGGTCGGCAGGGTGGTACTGGTGATACTCAAACGTGATACTGGGCATGCAGGGTGGTACTGGTGATACACGTGATACTGGGTCTGCAGGGTGGTACTGGTGATGCACGTGATACTGGGCCTGCAGGGTGGTACTGGTGATGCACGTGATACTGAGTCTGCATGGTGGTACTGGTGATGCACGTGATACTGGGTCTGCAGGGTGGTACTGGTGATGCACGTGATACTGGGTCTGCAGGGTGGTACTGGTGATGCACGTGATACTGGGCCTGCAGGGTGGTACTGGCGATAGTCACACGTGATACTGGGTCCGCATGATGCCACTGATACCAACGCGTGACACTGGGTCAGTGATACATTTTTCGTGAAATAGCGTGGAATATGCCACTTATTGAGCATTGAACCACATCCTTCCCAAAAAAATACCGACATCGTGCTAGTGCACACGTGTGAAGTCTTCATGTCTCGTTTCTGACAGTAGTCCATTAATAAATACCATGTTTATGCTCACCATGGTGCATGCGACATCGGACATCGTGATAGCGAACATCCCGCAGCGCAATTCCAGGAAAACGGATTATTTATGATTTATGCTATACAAAACCAGTTTCTAGCACAGGTATTTTGTCGTCGTTGATATTGGCATCCCCAAATTAGGCATCGTAAGACACTCAAAATGCGTAGTTACAAGTACACGATTTCCTCAAAGCTGTGTTTGAAGGACGGAATTATTTGAAGGAGCATTATTCTCATGGTGATTTCGACGTCCTGCTATACTCGTTTCAACATCTCACACCTGATGAGATATGACTACTTCACACTGCACCGGGTCTTCCGGACGGCAGATACTCACGCGTGGTACTGTGTCTGCAGGAAATTGAACTCCTCCTTGATGCGGTCGCACGTGTCTGAGATCGTGAACTTGAGCTGGCCGGGTGGCTGCGGCGGGCCGCCCTGCAAAACCGTGCACGCCATCGGGTCGGGTGTCTCCAGCCACCAGTCCGTCCCACCCGGTCACACCAGCAGCACTCGTACAGACAGAACAGCGGCACCGACGCCAACAACTTCGCCAACAACTTCGCCGGCGGTCGTCGTCAGCTCTGGCAGCCAACGATCAACAAACGAGACGAAGTCGCCAAGTTAGCTACGTTATTATGGTTTTTGGGCGCATCAACTGCATTGGTTTTACAGCGCCCATAACCAACCTATTTAAACTATATATCCCCAAAAAGATCGTGTGCAGGCTTACTCTCGTACACGGAATTAGGGGAATATATACATGGAAGCTTACCTTCAAAAGGAAATGGAACAAATAAACAGAATTGACCGCTTCCAACTCATTCTCAAGAACGTCACGAATTTATAACGGCTGAGATCATCCAGAGTAATGCCTATAAACATCAAAGCTGAAAGCATCAAGTTAAGATGTGACGCATTGACAGGCTCCCTTGCCATCTGGGGCGCATGGGCACCTCATCGCCGCGAAAAATATCCGTGCGTTGCGTACGTGTGTCAAATCGCCTCCTGCCGGATGCGGCTGGCGGCGTTCACTTACCGCTCCGGGAGGCCGCGGTGTGGGGTACATCATCCAAATCCTGCTCTGGCAGCTGCCCGGTGCACACACGTCGCGACACCGCACACGCTGGCGCTCTCGCTCGCCGGAGCGTCAACCGGCGACAACCAAACGCGCACACAGCTCTCGCAAGACTGGCGCTCAGCGTCGCGGCAGTGGGCACCAGCTGACGGCTGGCTCGGCTCGACCAATCACCGACGAGCCGCCGGCCGGCTACCCCACGTGGGGTGAGTGGCACATGGTATTTTTACATTTCTAATAGGGATTACGGGCCGGTCGATGTCCAGCAGGGTTGAGTTGCGACCGACACGATCCGACAAGGAACTACTTGATGGTGCAAGCCAAATCAATTAACGACAACGAGAGGCAGACGTTTGTGTGCATCAGGTAGCGGCTGGGCCGGATTTTTGCGAGCTGTCCCGTCGCTGACTGTTTACACAGGTCGCGCCCGTCCGTTCACCCGATAGCTGCGATGCGCTTTTCGTCCCAGACCTGAGATGATGTCGGTCGTGTTTGACATCCGCCGGGCGTGCACGAGCCGCGCCGAATTTGTCCCGGCGTCGGCGTCGCCGGACACAATCGGCGGCGCATTCCCTGCCCGCTGATCGCCGGCTTCCAGCTTCCTGCTGCGAACGCTGGTCGCTGGAGCGGATTCAGGCTCGGCTTTCACATCGCAGGATAGGCATACGAGGCCATGGGCGCATCGCCGATGCACTTTGGCTTACAGGGAGCAGGAAGGTTGTTCGGGAGTGGAGTTATCAGGCTGGGATGGGGCCTTATAGCACGTGCATCGAGAGGCGAAACGTTTATCAGAGTCCTGTAGCTGTCGTCAGACATGGATATCGGGTCAAATAGGTCTGTCCTAGCGTGGCAGAATCCCTTCTCCTCAAAATAAGGTGTCCGGGGGTGTGCGTTTGACTGCCTTACCATCTATTGTCTAGTTATTTGGGCTGCACGGCGCGTCTTTATCTATTGTTCTAAGCTAGATGGAAAGGAGGTAAATGGCATGATGTATATCCTCGAGCAGTCGGTGGTGCCGGGACTATTGTGTCAGCCCCTTTGGCCGACATTCCAGGTCACATCATATAGGTCTATATCTAGGTGCAGTGGGTCACGCGGTCTTCAGCGTAGCCTTCTGACACCGGCCGACGCACAAATGTAAGTTTGTGCGTGGGTGTTGATGACAAACAAACCTACTACTAGTAGGGACGTGTATTTATGAACATTAGCAGGGGACGGAGCACAGTACATGAAGGGATTGAGCGAGCCTGAATGCATTGTGGTGGGCACACTCCATGGGGACTTATGTTAAAAGTTAAAACTATTGGGACGTGCAGTCAACATTGAGGGGGGAGCTTGTGGCTTCAAAAGCATGCAAAACAACACTGTCTAAGGCTACTTAGTCTAGTCCTGCTTATGTCCCCCATGCTACTTAGTTCAACTCCACGACGCGAACAAAAGTAAAAGCGGTGGATCAAGTCACGTTCAAGTATCAGGAAATATGCAGTGGACGGTTGAAGTTGAACATTTTCCAAGCAGACTTTTGCCACGAAAGGGTAATGAGTCTCACTAAAGCAAATACACTTATCCCCCTCATCCACTGAACACCTTGGTGGCAAGATTCCTGTATCATAAAGTGATTAATAATCATAAAAAATACCAAAATCTCACATTATTCAATCAAACTCCGTTACCCTCATCACATCAGGAAGATAATTTAAAAGTCAACTTGCAAATGTTTTCTGCTTCAGCCATTTTGCTTCGGAATACATGTACAGAATTGTATTCTTCTGAACGCCTCCGTATATGCACTTTCTCGTTTATTTCATCGTCTGCTTGTGCACTAATATTTAGCTTTTGCCTGCATCTCGTACTGAATACTTCTGATAAATGCTGTAATGTACATATAAAGCCCCTACTGAGACGAGGTTGTGTCGTCTTGACACACGAGTGTCACTGTATGAAGTTGGTTTGTAGAGAAAAATGAACTCGTTGATGGACAAAGCTTCTCAGATATAATATGTATCTAATGTGCTCCCGTACGCGTTAAGCTTCAGCCTGCTTGGGGTAGGGTCGAAGCGATGATTGAGGGTGCCAGTGCTCCTCCCCTAAAATATACAAAGTGACTCAAACGCCCTGACATAGACGTGCCATAGCTACCTCCATAGACTGGCCCTCCATTTATAACATAATTCATCAATTTCCATAAAGTATGCTAAGTTTCAGAGCACTACCTGAAAGAGCTTAATAGCTATGTCAGGCAAGCTCCCGGGTTAGATTGCCCTCTTCCTCCCCCATCCCCCTTCCCCCGTACCGCGAGGGTTGCATTCGCCACGAGATAATTGAGGAAAAAAGCATGGGTAAGGGAGAGGAAAGGAAGGGTAGTATTAAACGGATGGAAATCTGAATGGACGGAATTTCTGAGTGTGATGCCACAGGGATTCGCTCAAGGTTCACTTCTCTTCATCTTTGCGTTGGCCATCAGTCGAAGCTGAGGAATAATGCGGTTAGCTTTGCTTACGACATCGAACTGTGGGCATGGATAACAACGGTGATGGTTATTCAGCCAGACACAGATGACCTAAAATTGGGCTGATTAATGATAAATGCCTTTTCTGCTATGGTAAGTGCAAGGTTGACATCAATTTGGGCCTGTCGTGGGACATTCAGTTATCCAATGGTAGGTAGTGAACTGCATGTCTCTAAAGAGGAAAAGATGTAGGCGTTTTAGTTATAAGGTACTTTAAAGCAGAAAAGCAATGTGACTAAGCTACGAATCATCAACAGGGGTGCTAAATATAAAAACGAAGCAGTTGTGAACAACAAATGTACCTTGCCTATGTGTGACGTTACCTGAATATTTTGCACAGACATAAATCAATGCTAAGAAGGAGATGTATGTATGTTAGAGAGGGTGCAACGCAAGGCTACTAGGTTTATACCTACTGGAGAAAGGCCTGTGGCATTATGTATGCACTCACTCACATTGGAGATTAAGGGGTGAAATTATTGAGATGCTAGGATAACAAAATGGTTGGATAACGTCAATCAGAATGATGTTCTTCTATTTAGAAGAGCATCATTATATTTAGAGAATCACATAGGGCCATCAATGCAGGTTAGCCAAGTCAAGGCGTAGCACGGTTAAACGCCAAGTATTCAGTCGAGAAGTGTTCGAACAATGGCACAATGTACTAAGCTGATGGTGATGTAGTGGGTATTCCTTCACTAAATGTATGTAAAAATAGGGTGCATAAACTCATTGAGACCAAGAACATTGCTTTAAATTATAAGTTGAGCACTAGGGGGATGGGAATTGGAGTGGACGGAGTGTGATTGATCATAGTAGGTGCTTAGATCATGGTTTTAAATATGAAATTACGCCATACAGTAACATAAATACATGGCGGTACATTCGATACCTGCCCTCAGGTAAGTGATGCTGAAGAGGTTCCATGGAATCACAACAGGGTGCATGGCTTCTCTAGAACTAGATTCATCAATGAATTAGGTCCAGTAATCGTATTTTCTTATTGCAATTTGTGCAGTGGGGGATAGGAATTGGGATGAATGGCGTGTGCTTGATGCTGCCTCGATGGAAAATTGCATGCATATTCAGGGGGCTCTTTTCGATTGATTGCCACAAGCTTGACAGATTTCAGTCGTGCTTTCCCGCAGGGTTCTCATGTTAAGCTTCTGGGGTGCTCGGCAGGTGTCGGTTATGCATAGGCATGCATGCGGATACATGCATCTATCCGCGATACATAAGCATCACTAATGCACATGTATCAGTGATGCACATGTGTGAATGATATAGAGGTATCACTGATACACAGGTGTCAATGGTAAACACATATCAGTGATACATAGGCATCCGTTAAGGAGGGCGCCCATGAAGGAGTACATAAAGACATAAAGACATAAAGACATAAAAGATCAGTGCAACTCTGAGCCACAAGGGCCCTTCTTGGTTGCACTCTGTACACTGAACCAGTTGCCCACCAAATCTGCCAATCAGCCCTCCCTGTAATACTGAAAAGCAAGCCCTCTATTCTTATAATGATTGTCTATGCTGTTTTTAAAGATGTTCAATGTTCTGCTACTGACGATGTTTTCTGGCAGCTGGTTCCAGTGTTCCACTACCCTGTTGGTGAAGAAAGTTTGCCTTAACCTTGTTCTGCTGTGGTTAATTTTAATTTTGAATTTATGACCTCTAATTGCATCATTTCTGTTAAATTCAAACATTTCCCCAAGGTATCCCCTCTCCAGACCATTAACAAATTTAAAGACCTCGATGAGATATCCTCTCAGCCTTCTATATCTAAGTGAAAACATATTCAATTTCTTCAATCTTTCCTCATATGCCAGGTTGCTTATGCCATTAACCATTTTTGTAGCCCTCTTTTGTACTCTCTCTAAAAGCCAACAATCTTTTTCATAGCTAGGAGACCAAGCTTGGATGCAGTATTCCAAATGTGGCCTGACGTATGCACAGTAAAGCTTCCTGATCACTTCCTCACTTCTGTATGATACATTCCTATTTATTGCCCCGAGCATTCTCAGTGCCTTCTTCCTGGCTTCCTTGGTCTGTTCTGATGCCCCCAATTTTGTGTTTATAATAACACCTAAATCCTTCTCCTGTTGAGTCACTGATAGCACTTGGCCACCCATCAAGTATGGAGCCTTCATATGCTGCTTACCTATATGCATGATTTTGCACTTATCAAAGTTAAATTTCATTTGCCATTCTTCGGACCACTTCACAAGTTCGTCTAAGTCTTTTTGCAGCGAGATATGCTCATCCTGACCTGTTATTGCCCTAAAGACCTTCAAATCATCTGCAAATTTCAAAACTTTACTGCTTAGGCCACTTTCAATGTTATTTACAAATATAATGAACAGTAATGGCCCTAGTACTGACCCCTGGGGTCTCCACTAAGAACATTTTGCCATGATAACTTTGTACCATTCAGCATCACTCTTTGCTGTCTATCTGAAAGCCACAACTCTATCCATTTTAAGATGCTACCTGCAATACCATGGGACTGAAGCTGTATCATTAACCGTTTATGGGGTACCTTGTCAAAGGCCTTACTAAAGTCAAGATATGCTACATCAACCTGATTTCCCTGATCAAATTGTTCTGTGGCGAAGTTCAAAAAGTCCAAGAGGTTTGTGAGACACGATCGTCCTTTTCTAAATCCATGTTGAGTATCTTGAATCAATCTGCTACCTTCCAGATAACTAACTATTCTATCCTTGATAATTGATTCGAGTACCTTGCAGATTAGGGATGTGAGACTTATTGACCTATAGTTTTCAACTTTCCCTCTTTCTCCTTTCTTGAAAATAGGAACTACATTTGCCCTTTTCCAATCGGTTGGAATTTCATTATGTGAAACTGATCTACAAAATATTATACTAAGTGGAAATGCCAGTTCCTTTTCAGTTTCCCGCAACACCCTAGCATAAATATCATCAGGTCCTGCTGCCTTATTTGGCTTTATTTTCCTGATATGATTGTAAACAACATCACTACCAATGAAATCAACATCATTTGTCAGATCCCATGTATCTGAACTATGGTGTACGGTCGGCAGATTGGTCATATCTTCCAATGTAAACACTGATTTGAACTGCTTGCTCAGCTCCTCAACCATCTCACTATCCTCACCCAATGTAGTCCCGTTTACTTCCAGTGGACCAATTGTGTTAGAAACTTTACTCAGCTTGTAGAAACTAAAGAACTTTTTACTGTCCCCATTACAGTTTCTAGCTAAATCCAGTTCTTTTGCTCGCTTTGCTGCTCTGTTTTTTTGCTTCACAGTGTCTCTAGCTTTTCGATACGCCTTTAGATTAATGACATTTGAGGCTTCTTTAAAAACTCTAAATGCAGTTTTCTTAGCCCTAATTGCTTTTATCACGTCTGGTGTAAGCCATGCTGGCTTTCCTACCCTTCTTTTGCGTCTTTGCTTTTGGGGGACATGTCTAATCTGAGTTTCCTTTAAGTAAGATTTGAACTTTTCCCACATTTCACAGGCATTTAAATTGGATAATTCTTCTTCCCATCTGATGGCACTTAAAGCCGCTCTCATGCCGTTAAAGTCTGCTCTGTTGAAATTTGGAACCTTTACCAAATTATCCTTGATAGTTTCCCCTACATGTGCCTTGAATCTAACTATGTTATGGTCACTTTTTCCCAGAGTTTCGCCTACAGTCAAGTCTTGAACCAAGTCACTTAAATCCGAGAATACAAGGTCCAAGAATGAACCATGCCTGGTAGGTTCCGATACAAACTGGTGTAAGAACAGGTCCTCTTCAAGGCATTTCCTGAACATTTTGCATGATGGGGAGCCAACACCAGCATTTTCATAACCTTTTAGATTAAAGTCACCGAGAATAAGGCACTTCCTCTTAAAGTTTCTACTGATTTCCTCACAAATCACCTTGTCAAGCTCCAGTTGCTGAGAATGTGGCAGGGTTCCTGATCGGTAGAAAGCTCCTATCCTAAGAGTATTGCTGTTGCCTTTTCCCACAGTGACATCAAGCCAAATGGACTCCACAGACACATTTTTATCCCCACCTGCTACTTTTTGAGAACTGAATAAGCTATTCACACAGAGCATTACACCACCCCCTTTCATTGCTGGACCCCTATTGCACGAAAACATATTGTATCCCTGGATCTCATAGTCCTGTAAGTTATCTCCAAAATATCCTTCACTGACCCATGCCTCCGTAATGCAAACAAAATCCGGTTCCTCCTCAGCAACATAACACTTGAACTCATCAAATTTGGAACGGATACTCTGAGCATTAAACATCATACACTTAACAAATGCTCCATAACCACCTTTGGCTTTTTCATATTGAGGAGTTCTTTTATCACTAGATGAACTATAACTCTGTCCCCTTGAGTTGCTGCTGTCCCTATTTGCAGACTTTGAGGTTCTATTGCCTTGGCTGACACTATTGGAATATTCCTGAGTTGGCAATGCAATTTCATCCCTCCCCACCCCATTTCCTAGTTTCCCTGAAGGACATGCTCATATACTTTGCCTAACACATGGACCCCCTTCTCAGAAAAATGCAGGCCATTTGTCCACCCAAGCTAGTAGGTGTCTTAGATTATGCTTATACATCTTGAGATTTATGCATGTACATGCAATTATGCATGCAGTAACATGTGTACCTGGCGTCAGATTAGGGGCCAGCCTCCGGGTATATGATGCTGATGAGATTGGCCATGGTAGCACAATGGGACAGATAGTTTGCCGAGAACTCAGGATATAACATTGATTAATATATAGATACAGTGTCTTTTCCTCGTATTTTACTAACACTATCTACCCTTGATAAGCCTAATCCAGATGAGCCTCTGTGGCTCGCATCACTTTATGATCTTATGACCCAATATATGCCTCATCACTTTATGACTTTATGACCCAATATGCAGCTTCTTTAAACACCATGATGCTATGTCCGAAATTGAATCTTCTAGGGGCCAAACAGATAACCACAATTATAATTAGATTGGATAAATAGGTTGAGAAAATGGAGCATGAAAATTCCGGAACATCTATGGATGGCAAGATGCAAGAGGAAAAAGCGAAATTATGAAAATCACTGAATGGGGTGAGGAATACATGGAGGCAAGGCGAGAGACGAAAACAATTTGGTGGGGCGGGGCGGGGGCAGCACAGCGGCCCTAATGATCACATGTTAAAATTTAAATGGATGGGGAGGACCTAAGCCAACATTGGGAACGGGAAATGGTCACGAAAACGCACTAGATTGAACCATATTACAAGCTCAGATTTGCTTGTGCACAATAGTTGCAGTTGCATTTTAATGAAAAACATACACAGAAAAAGCGAACATCACGCACACAGTTTTGATGGGATTGAGGTGCCAGTGAATCTCAGCCCAGGCACGAAACGTGTATCACAGCTTGCGACACATGGAAGTGAAATGGCATCGACGGGTAGCGATCGGCGATTCATGGAACGTTCGTGCGCGTCTGAGCTGTGACAGCTGTAGTCTGAGCTGTGACAGCTGCGCGTCTGAGCTGAGGAAGTTGCACGTCTGAGCTGAGGAAGCTGCACGTTTGAGCTGAAGCAGCTGCGCGTTTGAGCTGACGAAGCTGCACATATGAGCTGAAGCAGCTGCGCGTCTGAGCTGGGTCAGCTGCACGTCCGAGCTGAGGAAGCTGCGCGTCTGAGCTGAGGAAGCTGCACGTTTGAGCTGAAGCAGCTACACGTCTGAGCTGTGGCAGTTGCGCGTCTGAGCTGAGGAAGCTGCACGTCTGAGCTGGGGCAGCTGCACGTCTGAGCTGAGGAAGCTACACTTTGATGGGATCGTCATATTATTAATAGGGAAAAAATATACTGCTGCAACAACGGGTGAACGGGAAATGTTCCCCATTCCCCGCAAGTTCAGTTTCAGCTCAGCTGTCCACAAACCATCAAGTCATAAAACCAGACAACCTCTGACCAGCTTCCAGTGTATTGGAGGCTGAATCAAAATGATAAATGGATGCCTCAACACCAGCAATATTTGCAGAGCTTGTGCAGGAGGCATCGCCCCCTCTATCTCCCCACCCCCACCCCCATCCCAAAGAGCTGGAGTGGTGCAGTTGGTGATGCCTGACACACATTTCCCGACCAAATTTGGCAGATTCAGCGCTGGTCGATCAGCACGTTCAGACATTTTGATCAGCACTTCCTTCTTCCACCATGATTGGAACGTCGCCAGCTGTTGCCAACACTTGCCGGAACGAGAGAAGAAAGAAAGTGGATGTATGCGGCGGCACATGCATATTATGTGTGTGTGTGTGTGTGTGTGTGTGTGTGTGTGTCCGCTCGTGTGTTTGCTTGTTTGTTTCTGTGTGCGTTCATTTCTCATTTGGTTCCACAATAACAAGCTATTTGAAGAGAAACATGGGCTGAAAAGGGATCGCCAGTGATTAGCACGCGCTGGTAAAGCTGAAATCAGGGCGGGCATCCGACGGGAATCCCAAATGAAAACTCTTCTCAATATGCCTAAGATCGTAAGTGAATCAGCATATATATATATATATATATATATATATATATATATATATATATATATATATATATATATATATATATATATGTATATATATATATATATATATATATATATATATATATATATATATATATATATATATATATATATATATATATATATATATATATATATCTATATATAATTCAGAGCTACCTCTCATCTGGCATTTGCAAGCATTTTTGGCACCTTCTCGTGTTTTCTGACGTGGCAGCAAAGCAAAGCAGCAGTGCTATAATGTGTGACGGTGGCAGAAGCAGCGGCAACGGCGAAGGCTCCAACAGCAGCAGAAGCGGCGACGACGGAGACAGCGATGGCGGCATCCGCACCAGCATCGACGCCAGCGGCGGCAACAGAGGTGACGATGGCCGTGCTAGCGGCACCGGCCGTAGCAGCAGCGACGTCAGCTGCGGCGGCAACAATGACTACCGCGGCGGCAGCAACACCAACGGCAACAACACCAACGGCAGCGACAGGGGAGGGGGGGGGGACGGCCGCGGCAGCAGCTGTACAACAATTGCACGGTACTACAAAAATCGGATGACTTCAAAATACTACAGCGATGAAAGAGCGCTGAAAGATTGAACGAAAAATCGCGGAGAAACCAAGACTCAATCGCTTAACGTATTGTAAGAACGCAGGTGCTTTGACGAAGGTTGCAAACTTCGGACCGCGGGTGGCCATACGACGGTGGCCTACGGTACCCATACAACGGCGGCCTACGTTGGCCATGCGACGGCGGCCTACGGTGGCCATACGATGGCGGCCTACGGTTGCCATGCGACGGCGGCCTACGGTGGCCATACGATGGCAGCCTACGGTTGCCATACGACGGTGGCCTACGGTGGCCATACAACTTCGCTTTCAAGACGCCTGACCTGCCACCCAGAGCCTGGTGTTGGCCATCAGCACGCGAGACGCGTCCACGGCAAACGACCTACTAGTCAGGAGCTAGTCGTAAACACCGAGGTCATCGCCCGCCAGCCGAACAGGAGCAGGCTGCTTGCTATGGCGGCTGTTATCAGCCCAGAACGACTCGCTATCGCTAACACTCAGAGCGATTGTCGAGAGGATGCCTGCCCTTCGCGATGTTTGCCCTGATTTGAGGGCTGGCATCTGACTGTGTATGTATGTGGTAATGACGTGACGCGTGTTTAGGATCTTGGTGTTTTCAAGCAGGGAGCCGTTCTCGATAGCGCACGAACTTCGCACTTAGAATGTTGAGAAATGTCGAGGATATTTAAATCCCGCTGTGCGACCTTTCAGTGTTGATTTATGGTCTGGCCTTTTAGCTTGCTAATGTCTCAAGAATCAACGAAACGTCGCAAGTTGTATGACTATTATTTGTGACCTGACAACTGAACTGAGCAATGCCATCAGACATAACGTCAGACAACACGAGAAACCGCAGAAAAAAAAACTGTAGATGTCCAACGACCGGCCGTTTCTACTGGGGCGTCCATATCAAACCGATCGCTTCCGAATTAATCTGATATATTATATATATATATATATATATATATATATATATATATATATATATATATATATATATATATATATATATAAGCATATGTGTGTATGTGTGTGTATGTGTATGTGTGTGTATGTTTGTGTGTATGTATTGTATGTTTGTGTGTGTGTGTGTGTGTGTGTGTGTGTGTGTGTGTGTGTGTGTGTGTGTACTGTCACATGCACCGACACAAACAATCGTATCCAGCATACTGTTTATCGAAAAAATATAAAGAGAAGTAATATAATCGTGAGGAAGAACAGCACAGCAGCAACATACGAGCTCAAAAGCGTCAATGCAGTCAACTCATTCTCTTGCATCCATGCAGATTGCAGTCCTCACCAAGTAGACCACGAGCAACAATGATGTCACTCTCAAGACGACTGACGATGCACCTAAGTGACGATGTCCCAAAGAACATCTTTCACAATCTCATCACGCTCTTTCTCACTCAACAGCATCTCACACAAAAAACGATTGGAAAGTCATGCCGGGACCTGGTTCGCTTGTTGATATTGGAGGCGCTGTGTTTACAGGAACGCACCCCAGCAGTACGGCGGCTGCTCGAATCGTGTGTAACGCTCGCCTTGCGGGGGAGCCAGCGAATGCACATGCTGACGAAGCCGAGCACAGTGCATGTTGTCTGACGATTATGTACATCAGTGCAATGGCTGAAAATGGAACGCATGACGATGTAAGGCGGAAGGCGGAATGTGATTGTTTGCCACGCTTTGCAACGAGAAGTGCGTTACCCGAGAACGCAAACGATTAATATGATGATGTGATTCATTGGCATGTATGAGTGATGTGATTGATGTTTCAGTTATGCATGATGTTCTGCTTTGCTGTGTGGAACGTCAATTTGGAAAGTAATTTGGCGGTTCCAGGCGGCAAGAAAAATGTGCAAGATAGTAATGTCATGTGATCATATTATACTCAACCTGCCAAGCGAACGGAATGAGCAAGTGCGATTCGTTGAATTAATCCAGGAAAAATATATCGAAAGCACACGGTGCCAAGGCACGACCAAACTGTTTTTCTTCCACCACACATCGGGTGTCCAGGTCCTGATTGTCAGGACATGTTTTCAGATTGAACAGGGAAAATGGCAACTCAACATTACAAGGGCATGTACTCAAACAGGGTGATCCGGATCCCCCTGACCCACCCTAGATCTCCAGTTATGCGCAAGGCTATCGCACTTAATGACATTTGTCTACGAGATAGTATGCATATACATACATGTATATATAGATACACATGCACAAACACACACACATATGTATATGTATACATATATACCATATATATATACATATTATATATATATATATATATATATATATATATATATATATATATATATATATATATATTTCCATGATGTACAATAGCTGCCTTTCGAAATTGCACTTTGCCTGCGGGGAGCCCGAGATGACCCCTAGTGGATCTCCGTACACTGGTATGTCTTGATGTCTGTATGAACTGTTATGTATCTACAAGTCGTCATTTTGCTGCACTCATAAGTTGAGGAGGTGGCTGCACAGTTGCCCGTCGCCGCTGCCTCCTGAGCTGTATTCGCTGCTGGTGCTGGAGCGACAGGCAGCGCTGCTAATGAAGGGCACATCTCCGGTGCAGTGGGAGAGGAAGCATGGCCTTGCCCACACACAATCACTTGAATTCAAGAGGAAGGTATGGTTAAATGCGTGAGAAAATAGGGCACACCGCGCTGGCGTGGCTAATGCGGGACCTGTGGGCAAGGTCCAACAGGCAGGTAATGAATAGAAAAGCACAACCCGTTAACCTGGCAATGGACAACCAACAAAAGAAAACCAATTACGGAAGACAGAGAAACACCAACACATTTCTAATGAAGGAGTAAATATTATTGGTTTGTGTAAACATCCAATTACTTGCCTCCATGCACATCATTTGCTTCTTTTTGTTCTCATGCTCAGAAATAGTTTGATGGGGAGGGTGTTCACTATAAGGGCGTTGCCCACATTCTTGCGCTTTTTCAACATCATCACGGAAACGTCCTCAAATTTTGAATGCGTCTAATCTCGTCTCATTTTTTCTTCAGGCTCACATTGAGACCTGGATACCAGTCGGGAAAATAAGTCCAAGGTTCCAGGAGAGAGGAGGACCTAACAACAGGCCCGACCAGCCATGCAAAATATACGACATCCTGCAAACTGGTCCCATTTTTGCTTCACCGTCGTCAACCCAGTCCAAGATCCAAAGCGAAGAAGCTGGTATCGCTGGAGCGGCCGTTATCCCAACTACCGCTGGGCTGATTTTTCCACCATCGGTAGAGCAGGTGTGGTTGCTGGGGCAGCTGTGGCTGCTGGGGCAGCTGTGGCTGCTGGGGCAGCTGTGGCTGCTGGGGCAGCTGTGGCTGCTGGGGCAGCTGTGGCTGCTGGGGCAGCTGTGGCTGCTGGGGCAGCTGTGGCTGCTGGGGCAGCTGTGGCTGCTGGGGCAGCTGTGGCTGCTGGGGCAGCTGTGGCTGCTGGGACACCTGTGGCTGCTGGGACACCTGTGGCTGCTGGGACACCTGTAGCTGCTGGGACACCTGTGGCTGCTGGGACACCTGTGGCTGCTGGGCAGCTGTAGCTGCTGGGACACCTGTGGCTGCTGGGCAGCTGTAGCTGCTGGGACACCTGTGGCTGCTGGGGCAGCTGTAGCTGCTGGGACACCTGTGGCTGCTGGGCACCTGTGGCTGCTGGGACACCTGTGGCTGCTGGGGCACCTGTGGCTGCTGGGGCAGCTGTGGCTGCTGGGACACCTGTGGCTGCTGGACAGCTGTGGCGACTGGGCTGGCTGTGTCAACTACAGCCACATAATTTGTTTTTCTCTGAGGGGATCATGCTTATACTTTTGGGTCCCTCCAGGCCTCAGGAGTATTACAGTCCAGTCCTCTGTAGTTCTCAGAGGCCATTTTCATCCTTCTGGCCCTCTGTTTTTTTGGGGGGGGGTCATGACGGTCCTAAATAGTCCCGCCTAGCTCTCATCTTAGGGACTTTCCAGTTATGGGATTGGCCCCCATAAGTCTTCTTCAGCTCTTTGGGGTCCTGTTCATCCCTCTGGGGCCCTTTCGAACCCCAAGAGCATCCCAGCCCCCCTGGTCCTCAGGCGTCCTGTGCATTCCACTGGGTTTTCAGGCCTTGTTTACTTCTCAGCAGTTCGGGAAGCCAATAGGCTAATCCGCTTGATGGACCTAGGAATGTTTTCATTAAATCACCGTTCGAATCACATTTCATGGCGGAAATGCCGCCACGAACTTCTTGGACAAAAGACTAGAAGACATTTTTACTCTGATTTTTCATTACAAGTGGGGAAAGTAAATTTAAGCAACCACCCACCATTGTGAGTGAATCAATTTGAACGCGAAATGATGAAACAAAAGAGGACGTGAGTACTGAGTATGCTCTATGGTGACGAACAGGGGGAGCCATGATTTACTTAAACCCCTTCCCCCAAGAAATAATTGTCATGAAAGAGGCCCCTTTTGTTCGCGCAGCAAAGCAAGCGAAATCCTGCCCCTCAGCTCAAATATACTTTCACGTTCCCGGATCCAGACGCACTAAGAGATACATTTTTGTTTGCCTTTCACTGCCCTCGCCCCCCCCCCCCCCCCCAAAAAAGAAGAAAAACGGTGTTCTGGAATCTGAGAATAGAGTAGCAGAAATTCGAGGAGTTACATTTTAAGGATGCTGGGAGAGCGGCGGCGTATGATCCATTGGGTCTCTCCGTCAGCCAAATTCCTTCATTGCTTCTGTCAGGGCTCCACGATGAAAAAAAAACTCCACCACTCCACCATCCACCCACCCATGGACACATGTCACAGTAACATGAACATCACATGGGCACCTGTCACAGTCCTTGGCTGCAGCCGCACCTAATGTTGGCAGTTCCCTAATCAGCGAAAGTGCCTGCTTCTCTATAGGCAGCCTCTCACATGGGTCGCACCACAGCCGTGACCGGGAAACTCCTCCCTCATCAATGCTTAAAAACAACATTACGTCTTCTCACGTTCCCCTTAATTTTCCTCCACCATTCCACCGCTGTGGAATTCCTGACGGTTCGCACGAGGCTCCATTGCCAGAGCAGATCAGAGGGTCAAAGGTCGTGACGACGACACGGACTGCATTCGACTCCGTTGCGACGCAGCACGTGCAGACTATCTCACTGGCCAGAGCACTTCCGACACGCTGACGCCGACGCGTGGAATGCGATGCCGATTCATCGGCACTCCCGAGCCGACTTCGGCACTCCCGAGCTGACTTCGACACTCCCGAGCCGACTTCAAGACTCCCGAGCCAACTTCAGGACTCGTGAGCCAACCTCGGAACTTCCGAGCCAACTTCGGGTCTCCCGAGCCAACTTCGGCACTCCCGATCCAACTTCGTGATTCCCGACTCAACTTCGGGACTGCCGAGCCAACTTTAACACCCAGAGTCGACTTCAGGACTCGCGAGCCGACTTCGTTGCTCCAGAGTCAATTTTGGGACTGCCGAGCCAACTTCGGCACTCCCGAGCCGACTTCGGCACTCCCTAACCGACTTTGGCACTACCGAGCTGACTTCGACACTCCCGAGCCGACTTCGACACTCTCGAGCCGACTTCGGGACTTCCGGGCCAATTTCGGGACTCGTGAGCCAACCTCGGACTCCCGAGCCAACCTTGGGACTGCCGAGTCGACTTCGACGCTCCCGAGCCGACTTCGAGACTCCAGAGCCAACTTCGGGACACCCGAACGCACCTGGCACGCTGCCGTGTTGAACAACCCAGAAACACGGCCCGTCGACGTGCCTGCAGACGCGCGTGACGTGACGTGACGTGACAGCTGCGTGTGGCGACGTTGGCTCCGGCCAGCGCACGTCGAGCACATTCCCCACCGACGTGCCGGCTGGTGTTTACAGAGTCGGCGCCGGCGGCCGCCCAGACAGACCGCCGCCGGACAGCATGCTTCCGCCCTCCGGTAACGAGTTCTGTTGGGCCTGTGTATAAATCAGGTCGACGCCGATGAGGCCCGCGTTCGGCTGACTTCGACCCCAGCAACGACGGGCGCTGCGGAACCGATCGACTGCACTTGGCACTGATTGAAACGATTAGCGTCAGCTGAGAGTGGGTGGGATCGACGGAACTGCGACGCGGGGATGTCAAACCCGCTTGCCGTCTGCGTTCGAAGAGGTCATGCGGGTTTCAGCGCCGGCCGGGGCGACTTGGGGGTCTTGTGCCAGCCCCGCAGCTGTTGAGGGAAACGCTGCTAATTGGTTACGCGCGACAGAAATAACTTTGTATGCTCCCTGATTCACCTCATACCATGTTGTATGCCGTACCATGGTATGTTGTATGCTCATACCATGTTGGCATACCAATAACTTTGTATGCCGCAACCATGTTGGATTTGTAAGCTGTAATATGAATGAACAGTATTCTTCTGCAAAAGAGCACATTTACTCTGGATATATGAGTGCTGGAGATGAACTAAAATCGCCCAATGTAAATTGTTCTGCCGAAAGAGCCAGGTGCAGTCTTCGAAGTAATTGAGACTCACTTCTCCCTTTTATCTCTTATCTCCCTCTTATCCTCCCATTTACCTCTGAAACACAGTGTGTTCCAAGCCATGTTTTGTTCGCTGTTACATACCTTGGCCATCCCATTTCAGCACTGTTCCCTATCGCTTTCCTGTCGCCTCTTCAATTTCGTACAATATTTTGCTCCGGACAAGATACAAAAACTCGGCAAAGGTACTGATGTCGATGGCAAGCGGTCAATTTCTGCTGGGTGCACATTCAAGTGAAGCCAAATAGGTCAATGTTCGGGTGTTCTCATGTGTTTTCTGGTGTTCTCAGGTGTTCTTGGGTATTCCGGTGTTCTCAGTGTGACTGTTATCGCCGTAGTATCCAGTGCCTGATCGTAGATGAAGTGCAATTGTATGATTTAACATTAATTATAAGCATACTGCATTCGTGAGGTAACTTTGCGGCATGAAGCAAGGTAGAGCTCTGGGAATCAGGTCACAATGAGTTAAGAAGAAATACGTCATGAGAACGGGAACTTCGAGTGATGAGATATTGCTCAGTTGCTTCCAGTGCCCAGTGCGTCTTTCAAGATGTCGTGCTTGCAAAACATGCCATCCATCAGTGCTGTATTTGGACCGGGACTATTATCAAGATGTCATCAGGTCCAGCTACAATCGAAGATATAAACTTCATTCAGCCACGTACTGATTTACAAAGCGAAGCTGTAAGTTCGTTTACCTGGCATACAGTGCGTACAGCGTAAAATAATGCAGATTTTATCCTGATTTTGCTGATGTTGCCATCATGCAACTTCTCTGCAGTTTTGCATACTGATCGTACTGATTCCACAGTTGCCTTCCGTTCAGTTTCAGTTGTTCTGACAAGACGCCCGCCACCCTCTCCCCATTTCGGAACACTGAAGCACTGTTATGATGCCGTGTGTTTCGACAGACACCGGTGCCCCAACAGTTTCTGGAACCTCGCGACCTTGAAATGCTGAAGTCGGTTCACCGGATCTCCAGGCAAGCAGCGAATCGGAGTCCGAAGCGCACCACTGATCCATGCGATTAGCTAGTGAAATAAATCACACCGTACGAAGGCTGTTCGTAATGCCCTTCCTGCACATCTGAGCATCTTAAAGAGCTTGACATGCATAGTCAAAATTCGTCGCTCAGTTTATAAATTAGGATAGTCAAAACTGAGGCGTAACGTAGAAAACTACTAAGCGGGGACGGCTTGACATTACCGATAATATTTGTCTCGAACCGCTTGGGGCGATGTCTTTGGTAAAAGGCTGTGGCCACAGCAAGGCAGTCGCTGCGCCTCTGTGCGCCACCGTTACTCAACAGGCTCTCGACGGCCAGCAATAATGAGGTCCACCTTGTTCACGACAGTGTTAATACGCTATCATCGATGAACACACCAGATGGTAGATACCAATCTGTCACACGGACAGACGGACAGGACAGGACAGACGGACAGGACAGACGGACAGGACAGACGGACAGGACAGACGGACAGGACAGACGGACAGGACAGACGGACAGGACAGACGGACAGGACAGACGGACAGGACAGACGGACAGGACAGACGGACAGGACAGACGGACAGGACAGACGGACAGGACAGACGGACAGGACAGACGGACAGGACAGACGGACAGGACAGACGGACAGGACAGACGGACAGGACAGACGGACAGGACAGACGGACAGGACAGACGGACAGGACAGACGGACAGGACAGACGGACAGGACAGACGGACAGGACAGACGGACAGGACAGACGGACAGGACAGACGGACAGGACAGGACAGACGGACAGGACAGACGGACAGGACAGACGGACAGGACAGACGGACAGGACAGACGGACAGGACAGACGGACAGGACAGACGGACAGAGGACAGACGGACAGGACAGACGGACAGGACAGACGGACAGGACAGACGGACAGGACAGACGGACAGGACAGACGGACAGGACAGACGGACAGGACAGACGGACAGGACAGACAGACGGACAGACGGACAGGACAGACGGACAGGACAGACGGACAGGACAGACGGACAGGACAGACGGACAGGACAGACGGACAGGACAGACGGACAGGACAGACGGACAGGACAGACGGACAGGACAGACGGACAGGACAGACGGACAGGACAGACGGACAGGACAGACGGACAGACGGACAGGACAGACGGACAGGACAGACGGACAGGACAGACGGACAGGACAGACGGACAGGACAGACGGA
Source organism: Imbricaverruca yamaguchii (assembly GCA_034440575.1). Lineage (NCBI taxonomy): Eukaryota > Metazoa > Arthropoda > Thecostraca > Neoverrucidae > Imbricaverruca > Imbricaverruca yamaguchii. Next base: position 5,549,974 of record JAOTOL010001663.1, read on the forward strand.
CGGACAGAGGACAGACGGACAGGACAGACGGACAGGACAGACGGACAGGACAGACGGACAGGACAGACGGACAGGACAGACGGACAGGACAGACGGACAGGACAGACGGACAGGACAGACGGACAGGACAGACGGACAGGACAGACGGACAGGACAGACGGACAGGACAGACGGACAGGACAGACGGACAGGACAGACGGACAGGACAGACGGACAGGACAGAGACAGGACGGACAGGACGGACAGGACAGACGGACAGGACAGACGGACAGGACAGACGGACAGACAGACGGACAGGACAGACGGACAGGACAGACGGACAGGACAGACGGACAGGACAGACGGACAGACGGACAGGACAGACGGACGGACAGACGGACGGACGGACGAGACGGACAGGACAGACGGACAGGACAGACGGACAGGACAGACGGAGGACAGACGGACAGGACAGACGGACAGAGGACGGACAGGACGGACAGGACAGACGGACAGGACAGACGGACAGGACAGACGGACAGGACAGACGGACAGGACAGACGGACAGGACAGACGGACAGGACAGACGGACAGGACAGACGGACAGGACAGACGGACAGGACAGACGGACAGGACAGACGGACAGGACAGACGGACAGGACAGACGGACAGGACAGACGGACAGGACAGACGGACAGGACAGACGGACAGGACAGACGGACAGGACAGACGGACAGGACAGACGGACAGGACAGACGGACAGGACAGACGGACAGGACAGACGGACAGGACAGACGGACAGGACAGACAGTAGGTTTGCAAAGCTAAGTTTGCGGTGTGAACACTACTGCAGGATAAAGAAAGCAACTGCAGGAACGACATTCCAGGAAAACTTATTCTTTGCTTGCCGTTAATGCATCACTCACGCAATGCGCATGCAGGACGAACGTTAAATAAATATGAAATCAAATAAGAGTTCCTCCAGCAGATACCGCGGTTCCACTAGAAGAAGAGATAATATTTTTAGCCCCTCCATCCAGGGATTTTCAGGGACAAAGTTCCTCCAGGAACTTTCGCAGTGGCGCCACTTCACACGAGTGTGTATTCCCCATTAAAATGGCTGTACCAGCTCCTGAACGACATGCCCCCATCGACAGGCCTACCGCCTGCTTCCTGTTGGTGGCTGGCCTTCCCGACACCGACCCGATCAGAGCCGCACCGACCATGGTCCATGGTGCATGGTCCATGGACCATGCACCATGGACCATGGTCGCAGGACGGCCGACATTGTCGACCCGACCCGACCCGACGAGACCTGCTCTTCGCGGCTTCTGTGCCGCCACCCAGACCCGCCCAATCAGCGATGTGTGCACGGCAGACTGACACAGCATGCGGGCACAGCAGACGGGCACGGCAGAAGCCGTTGGCGGCCGACAGGAGCCGTTGGCGGCCGACAGAAGCCGCTGGCAGCCGGCAGGAGCCGCTGGCCGCCAGCAGGAGCCGCTGGTAGCCAGCAGGAGCCGTTGGAGACCGACAGGAGGCGTTGCGGACGACAGGAGCCGTTGGCGGCCGACAGGAGCCGCTGGCAGCCGGCAGGAGCCGCTGGTAGCCAGCAGGAGCCGTTGGAGACCGACAGTAGGCGTTGGCGGACGACAGGAGCCGCTGGCGGCCGACAGGAGCCGCTGGCAGCCGGCAGGAGCCGTTGGCGACCGACAGGAGGCGTTGGCAGCCAGCAGGAGCCGTTGGCGACCGACAGGGGCCGTTGGCGACCGACAGGAGCCGTTGGCGACCGACAGGAGCCGCTGGCAGCCGGCAGGAGCCGTTGGCGGCCGACAGAAGCCGCTGGCAGCCGGCAGGAGCCGCTGGCCGCCAGCAGGAGCCGCTGGCGGCCAGCAGGAGCCGTTAACGGCCGGATTGGCCCCCATCACCCAATCGCTGTTTCTCTCAGTCGGCAGTCTTCCAACACTCGTTAACAACAGTGTGGCCACAACAGTCGCAAGTGATTACAACGCTAACTAATAGGACATGAAGCCAGCGATGGGTTCCTTTCAACTATCTTTTCTTCTCGAGCTGCAGCACAAAGTTATAATTGGCCTTTAGATGGCAATACCAGGCTGTCGCTCCTCCTGCACGCTGCCAAATCGCCGCCGACTTCAAAGCAAAGCCAGCAAAAATATGTCACGGCACATTGATTACTGCTCGAAAAGTAGTTCCAGCCATTCCGACGTTCGATAAACACGTGCTTCGCCGTGAAGCACGGGGAGACGGCTGAAAAACAGCCGGTGGGAGAGTCTCGGAGCGTGCCTGGCCAGCCCCGCAGCCGCGGGAGCGCCCGACCGTATCATCCCATCATTTCAGAGCGAGATCGGCGGCTCCAACCGCCATTGGAAATCCATTTCCCGGCCGCAATTACCTCCGCGGCGCGGCGGGCCAGCACGCGGCAGATTGCTTCACGGTGGGAAGACGGCTCCCCACGGCAAATGTGAAATGCTCGGGTTGACAGCCGAAGCGACGGTTGGTGGAGAAGGGGAGGGGGAGGGGAGGTGGAGGTGGTGCTGGGCGTGGCTTGTCCAGCGGAGTCGTGCCGTATTGTGCTATGGTGACATGACGCCAGAACTCTTAGTCAGGCGTCGGAGCGGCCGTGCGGATGGGTGCGCTGTCTGCCATGCGATGCGATGCGATGCGATGCGATGCGATGCGATGCGATGCGATGCGATGCGACAGTGCATCATCAGCGCCAGCAGTTCCTGCAGCAGCCGGCGAAGAGCTCGCGACCACAACTTGCTGGCCGTTGCGAAGTGCTGGAAGCACAGCAGCACACGTCCAACCAATCCAGCCGAGCAGACGAACAGCGAACACGACATGGTGCGAAAGTCTCGTCTCACCAGTTTTGACTGTGGGAAAATGACAAAAAAGTTTTTGTTTCTGAATTGAACCCAACTTGAAACCATACTGTCACCACCCTGTGTGCTGGGAGTGGGCGTCACCACCGCTGGGGTCCTTGAGGTTTGCACTTGGGTTTAAGTTCGCTTGTAATGCTTTTTTGTAGTCATGCAAGTGCACGATGGTCATCGCGGGTGTTCTCAGCATTTGCTAGTGGTTAAAAGACAGGTCACACGCAGATGACCATGGTTCCTCTAGCCTGGAAGCCGTTCCTGAGCCCTGGAGTTGACCCCGCCCGGGGATTGCCGTTGATGGCGCCTGTGTTTCCAACAGTATGCTGTTAGCAACACGAGAAGGGATTCATTCACTCAGGTGGATTCATTGTGAGAACGGCTGCTGCGGGGGGGGGACACGCAGTTGGCATACAACGCCTACTGTACCGCCTACAACACCGCATACAACATCGGATACAACACCGTCTACAACACCGCATACATCACCGCCTACAGCACCGCCTACATTCCCGCCTACAACACTGCTCACAACACCGCGCGCTGCTTACCATATATTACGCGCTGCCAGCCGCAGATGGCCGACATAGCCCACGCAGCGAGTCCGCGGTATCCTGGTGTAAGCCCACGCAGCGGGTCCGCGGTATCCTGGTGTAAGCCCACGCAGCGGTTCCGCGGTATCCTGGTGTAAGCCCACGCAGCGAGTCCGCGGTATCCTGGTGTAAGCCCACACAGCGGATCCGCGGTATCCTGGTGTAAGCCCACGCAGCGGGTCCGCGGTATCCTGGTGTAAGCCCACACAGCGGGTCCGCGGTATCCTGGTGTAAGCCCACACAGCGAGTCCGCGGTATCCTGGTGTAAGCCCACGCAGCGGGTCCGCGGTATCCTGGTGTAAGCCCACACAGCGGGTCCGCGGTATCCTGGTGTAAGCCCACGCAGCGGGTCCGCGGTATCCTGGTGTAAGCCCACACAGCGGATCCGCGGTATCCTGGTGTAAGCCCACGCAGCGAGTCCGCGGTATCCTGGTGTAAGCCCACGCAGCGAGTCCGCGGTATCCTGGTGTAAGCCCACGCAGCGGGTCCGCGGTATCCTGGTGTAAGCCCACGCAGCGGGTCCGCGGTATCCTGGTGTAAGCCCACGCAGCGGGTCCGCGGTATCCTGGTGTAAGCCCACACAGCGGATCCGCGGTATCCTGGTGTAAGCCCACGCAGCGGGTCCGCGGTATCCTGGTGTAAGCCCACGCAGCGGGTCCGCGGTATCCTGGTGTAAGCCCACACAGCGGGTCCGCGGTATCCTGGTGTAAGCCCACACAGCGGGTCCGCGGTATCCTGGTGTAAGCCCACGCAGCGGGTCCGCGGTATCCTGGTGTAAGCCCACACAGCGGGTCCGCGGTATCCTGGTGTAAGCCCACGCAGCGGGTCCGCGGTATCCTGGTGTAAGCCCACGCAGCGGGTCCGCGGTATCCTGGTGTAAGCTCACAAAACAGTTCTGCGGCTGTGGCTCTGGTGGCGGGGGTGGCTCGGGTGGCGGGGGTGGCTCGGGTGGCGGGGGTGGCCCGGGTGGCGGGGGTGGCCCGGGTGGCGAGGGTGGCCCGGGTGGCGAGGGTGGCCCGGGTGGCTCTGGTGGCGGGGATGGCCCGGGTGGCGAGGATGCCCGGGTGGCAGGGGTGGCCCGGGTGGCGAGGGTGGATGCGACCGCCGCGTGGGTGGGACGGCTCTGACGGCTCGAATAGCTCTGAGCCCCGCTTACAACACCGCCAGCAACACTGTCTACAACACCGCCAACAACATTGCTTACAACATCGTCACACGGAGGAGGGTCAACCACCACACAACCCTCGTGACATACAGCCGGGATACAACTCCACCACAGCATGGCTGGGACTTCCGTAAGGTGTTCGGATTTGATTTTCTGCTTGCTGTCGCGTTTGTCTTTCTCGAACACATTAGATTCGGATAGCCGTTGTGGTTGCCACTGGATTTTGGACTGAATATGGGTGACCTTGACGGGTCCGGATTGCGTTGAATCGATGCGTTTCGATCTGTGTTATGTTTCGGGTTGGGCGTCGCTGTCAAAGGACACGGTTGCTACGCAAGCAGCACACATCGTTCTGAAACTCCACACTTCACTTCACTTCACGTACATGGCCAGATTCAGTTGTCAGTCTCGAAGTCAGCTAAACCCAATTGAGGTGAAGGGGGAATAAACCACATGATGTAAAACTACATCTTGGGTGAACCACATCTACGGTGAACCACATCATACGAAATGTCTCGAAATCTCAGGGGAGAAAAAACGAAACTTCAGTGCCTTACAGCTACATGATGAAGGTATTAAAGCAACTTAATGTTGTAAAGGGAGCTTGGTGTGCAACGAAATATGCTGGATGATTCAATTTGTCGGGGCTGCGAGAGGCGCGGCACGGCTGTTTTCACCATCCTTCACCTTTGGGACCGTCAGTGAATCCGTGTGGGTCAGGCGGCTCGGGTGTCGGGGGTGGCCCGGGTGGCCAGGGTGGACACGACCGCCGTGTGGGAGGGACGGCTTCGGCGGCTCGGGTGGCCAGGGTGGACACGACCGCCGTGTGGGAGGGACGGCTTCGGCGGCTCGGGTGGCCAGGGTGGACACGACCGCCGTGTGGGAGGGACGGCTTCGGCGGCTCGGGTGGCTCAGGTGGCCTGGGTGGACACGACCGCCGTGTGGGAGGGACGGCTTCGGCGGCTCGGGTGGCTCAGGTGGCCCGGGTGGCTGGTGGGTGGCCCGGGTGGCTCGGGATGTCGGGGGTGGCCCGGGTGGCGGGTGGCCCTGGTGGCGGGTGGCCCAGGTGGCTGGTGGGTGGCCCGGGTGGCTCGGGATGTCGGGCGGCCCGGGTGGCGGGTGGCCCTGGTGGCGGGTGGCCCGAGCGGCTGGTGGGTGGCCCTTGGTAGCGGGTGGGTGGCCCGGGTAGTGGGTGGGTGGCCCGGGTGGGGTGGCGGGGGTGGCGGGGTGGACGCAGCCGCCGCCTGTCAGCCAGGCGGCGCCGTAAGTCGGCTCAAGTGGGCCGGCTGGCGGGGACTAATTGGCGCTTCCCAGGCAGAGACAGACTGGAAGGCTCGGCTGCCTCCCAGATTAATAGCGGCCGTCCGCCGGTGGCGCGTTTTAACGAACCCGCTGGCTAATTGACATATAATTATGTTGATAGAAGCGCGCTCGATGAAGCGAGTCGTTGGACGATTAATGGGCCGCCTGGTTGAATCAGATGCGGTGTCGGGAACAATAGAAAGCAGGCAGGGCAGACGGATAATTGGCGGCACTGACAGGAACAGGTGTCTGTGCCCGACCCGCAACGGTGCAACAGCCATCGGCCAGATACAGTTCGTGGAAGGCGGCGGGGCGATCCTTCGACTCGCGAGGAGCCGGCCCGAAAAGGGTGGTCGGCCCGAACTGGAGCCGGTCCGAAAAGGGTGACCGATCTGATCTGGAACCGGCTCGAAAATAGTGACCGATCTGACCTGGAACCGCCCAAAAAGGGTGACCGATCCTACCGGTCACCCTTGCCTGTCCCGCGGAAAACAATGCTGAGCATCGGCAGCAAAACGTGATGCGTGGCTAGGAATTGAAGCGTGTTTTTTTTTGTGCAGGCTAATATAGAAAACGGCGACCGAAGTTGACATTGGATCGTTGCGATCTCCTCTCGGCAGATGGTCAGACCGCTTTGGTCGTTGCCGAGGTCTACCGGCGGCACGGTGCTTCAACCAAATCGTCAACCTTTTCACCCTGCTGCCGCACAGTGTGCCAACTGCTCTTGGCCTTCGACAGGTCTCCGTTTCCGCATTCAACGTGCATTTTGCCACCTAAATTGCTGTGAGCTACCCATTCAGTTCTGTTGTTCCTATGCAATGGGGACGCACACGGGGCAGGCGTTGGGCTATCCGCTCACTATCAAATTTGGTTGGTGCCTGCTGCATGTGCATGTTGTTTTATGTGTTGTAAGCATCCTCTGTTTGGAAAAGAAAGCATGCTCTACTAAATTAATTCGATAACCAGGACCCGTTAAGGTCCCAAAAGAAAAAGTTTCATTCGCAAAAGCAACAGTGAGAAATATGCATGCCCCAGGTACACAGCGCTTCCCACCTGCAAACCCTGCAAAACGTGACGAGTCAAAGAACATCAACATGCAATGCATGTCAACACCATTGCAAAAAGCTTCATCGAGATGCAGTCCATAACAATAATTGGCCTTAATATACTGGGGTGGTTAATTACTTGTAGCGCCATCGTTATAACAATCCCTTTAATTGCATGAGCCCGCAATTACATAGAATTAGCATGCGGTGGAAAAGACCATATTTTAGTTGGCATCATCAAGCGTGACAGTCATTCTTGATGATAGTTCCAGTCATTACACATGATTACCACTATGGCTCTCAGGCAGTGGTTGGAGTCGGTGCCCAGACACTAGTTACCGCGAAAACGTTTCTTATCCCCTCTTGGAACTCCAAAACCAATGGAAGGATCGACATGAAACCAAGGTAATGGGCAGCCCAGCAAAACGCACACGTTCGAAGCTAACTTTGTTGTCCTGGAGGTACCTGGAACGATGTCACAGGTCTCGTGAAGTAAAGGAAAAGTTCAAATATCTCTGGAATACGCGCTAAGCTCTAGGAACTGTATCTGAAAGCAGTGCGTATGCATGTATGCCCGCAAAAAGGCAAAAACATTTATATATATATATATATATATATATATATATATATATATATATATATATATATAAACATTCATATTCGCATTCACATTCAACATTCATTCATGCAAAAACATTCATAACAAAAACTTTTTTATATATATATATATATATATATATATATATATATATATATATATATGTGTGTGTGTGTGTGTGTGTGTGTGTATTGGAATATATGCCAGTGTGTGACTGTGGGAAGAGGGGCGGGGGGGGGGGCAGCTACTGACTAATCCCACCATCAAGAGTGCAGGGCCAGGTTCACCTGGTCGACTCCTGCTGTAACGCCGCCCTGACAACTGTACGCCGGCTGGTAATTCCTGCGGCTGGGCTCGCCAGCTGCGGTAACATGATCGCACCGACACGACTTCGCCGGACTGTACTTCAGCCGCGCCACAGTGTCCACCGCACCCCGTGCCGCTGTTGCGACCAAACTTGGCCGGCACCAGCTCGGTCGCCGCAGCGGAACTGTGGCTCCGGCACACTCGCGGCTCCGGACACGATCGCATCGGGTCACCTCGGCCGTCGGCTCCCGGAGCCTCCCGCGCCCACTGGAGCCTCCCGCGCCCACTGGAGCCTCCCGCGCCCACTGGAGCCTCCCGCGCCCACTGGAGCCTCCCGCGCCCACTGGAGCCTCCCGCGCCCACTGGAGCCTCCCGCGCCCACTGGAGCCTCCCGCGCCCACTGGAGCCTCCCGCGCCCACTGGAGCCTCCCGCGCCCACTGGAGCCTCCCGCGCCCACTGGAGCCTCCCGCGCCCACTGGAGCCTCCCGCGCCCACTGGAGCCTCCCGCGCCCACTGGAGCCTCCCGCGCCCACTGGAGCCTCCCGCGCCCACTGGAGCCTCCCGCGCCCACTGGAGCCTCCCGCGCCTACCGGAGCCAGCGGCGGCCGGAGTATTACAGGCAGGCGTAATGCGGTCCTGGCGGCGCTTTAAAACGGGGGCTGTATCAGCATCTGATACGTCTGATACAGCCGCCATAAACATTTGATACAGCCGCCATCAACATCTGATACAGTTGCCATCAACGTCTGATACAGCCGTCCTCAACATCTGATACAGCCACCATCAACGTCTGATACAGCCGCCATCAACATCTGATACAACCGCCATCAATATCTGATACAGCCGCCATCAACATCTGATACAGCCGCCATCAACATCTGATACAGCCGCCATCAACATCTGATACAACCGCCATCAACATCTGATACAGCCGCCATCAACATCTGATACAGCCGCCATCAACATCTGATCACTTCGGCGTGTGCTCTGTTCGCCGCCGGCGGTCGAGAACACGGCGTCGCGTAGCGGCGGCGCCTGTCGCCGGCCGCCGCGGCGTGTCGAACACGACCGACAACTTGTCAGAGCGGCGGACCGCTCTCGCGGCGCCCGCCGTCACCGGCTGCTCGGGGACCGGTCTTATCGGCAGATCGCGCCGATCGAAACTAATGAGTGGCTGTCGGACAGGCTGCGTCGGCGATTTTTGCTCGTTTCCGAGTGTCGTCGCGGGTGTCGTAAAAGGCAAATATCGGGTGGCACTGGTCGCGAACACACTGATACGACGGAGGATGTGTTGCGCTGTCCACGTCACGCGTCGCGGACTGAGATACCAGCCAGTGCGGATGGTATTTTGGACACGATTCACTTGAAGCGTTTGCTCCAGTCTAGCGGCGTGGTGTAATAAGCAAGGTTGTGTGTTGGTTTGATTGCACTGTGGTAGCAGCGGCGCCTTCTGTGTCGACAGTCGGAAAAAGTGCAATGCGAACTGAGCAGCACGTGTCGTCGTTGGTGTCCACAACTTGGACGAAATTGTGCAACTGGGATGTGTGTGCGGATGGTGCCTTCGGGCTTGGTGAATTTTCGGCGTTGTTCGAACTGCTCCATCAAAGGCCTGTTGCAAAGGCAGGTAGCCAGGGGAAATATATGCCGGATGGGATATTGAGGGATTACGGACTGGGAGGCACCTAGATTGGATTTGACGATCCAGGTGGCTGATCTTTTTAATTGACATCTTCTCTCTCTTGGAAATATGCGGGCCGAATATGGACGTCATTTGCAGATATATGCCGAGAATTGGGCAACTACGCTGTTTAACCACCTGCGTTGGCCTCTTGCCAGGAAATGTTCTCATACCACGTAAGCACCAAGCGATCTTGTAGTGATGACCAAAATTCCGAGGCGGCTTTCTCTGAACTGCCACCATAGTATTCCGGTTCAGTGACCCGTGGGCATGACTGACGTGCATGACTGACGTGGGCGACCGTACCACATAACCCGCTACAGGGTGATGTCCGCACCCCATCACACCATCACGCCTCCTACACGTACATCACTCATGCCTGAAGAGAAGGGACGGGGCGGGGATGGCCGAGTGGTTAAGGTGTCGGGCTATGGGTACCAAAGGTCCCGGGTTCGACTCTAGCGCCACTCGGGACATTTCCCAATCCCGCGGCCCACCGGCGAAACAGTGTGGGAGGCGCCATTAGCCGTGACTGTGCATAAAGTGTGTCGTGAACCAACCAATAAACAACAAGAAGAGAAGGGACGCGGTGGACGACGGCCGGCCGGAAAGGTCCCCACACATGTCGGCAATCCCATGGTGACGTGGCTCACATGGCGCGAGTGTCCGCGGCTGGCGCCGGTCGCTGGCGCCGGTCGCTGGCGCCGGTCGCTGGCGCCGGCCGCTGGCGCCGGTCGCTGGCGCCGGCCGCTGGCGTCGGCCTCTGGCGCCGGCCTCTGACGCCGGCCTCTGGCGCCGGCCTCTGGCGCGGGCCTCTGGCGCCGGTCGCTGGCGCCGGTCGCTGGCGCCGGCCGCTGGCGCCGGCCGCTGGCGCCGGTCGCTGGCGCGGCCGCTGGGCCGGGGGGGGGGGGGCCTCTGGCGCCGGCCTCTGGCGCGGGCCTCTGGCGCCGGTCGCTGGCGCCGGTCGCTGGCGCCGGCCGCTGGCGCCGGCCGCTGGCGCCGGCCGCGGATAGTCAAAATATACCACGCGACCCAGGGCGGTCGCCGCTCGTGCCATGTCACCTGAGAGCCGTGTGTCGCTGCGACCGAGCCGCGTGTCGCTGCGACAGACAGCCATCGGCGACCGAGCCGTGTGTCGCTGCGACCGAGCCGTGTGTCGCTGCGACAGACATCCACCGGCGAATGAGCCGTGTGTCGCTGCGACTGCGACAGACAGCCACCGGCGACCGAGCCGTGTGTCGCTGCGACTGCGACAGGCAGCCACCAGCGACCGAGCCGCGTGTCGCTGCGACAGACAGCCACCGGCGACCGAGCCGCGTGTCGCTGCGACTGCGACAGCCACCGGCGACCGAGCCGTGTGTCGCTGCGACCGAACCGCTGTCGCTGCGACAGACAGCCACCGACGACCGAGCCGCGTGTCGCTGCGACAGACAGCCACCGGCGACCCTGGCCGTGTGTCGCTGCGACTGCGACAGACAGCCACCGGCAACAGAGCCGAGCCGCGTTTCCTATTAGCTCAAGTTACACCAAGCTTGAACACAAACATCATTTCCTTTCATCGTGTTCATTTATGTTTTTCATGTTGAATATCGGAAATCGGATCCGAAGGCAGACAGAAAGGCCCTGTGGATGTGTTCACGTCGCTTAAGTACGGTTGTGGGCACAGGGTACGTTCTCGTGGATAGGCAAACGTTCCGACTGGCGCCGACGAGATGATGCCGTGTGCGAGTCGCCAACGAGCACCTGTGTTGTGGTGGTGTTGCTGCACCATCCTCATGAGCTACAACAACGGCTTTCCATTCCACAGACATGGCTTGAAATTGCATCCAAGGGTTTGGTTCCATCGACGTATGCCATCAGTTACGGTAGTGTTTTTCTGGTCAAGTGGATTATGATCTGATGAATTGATCGATTATTTGGGCTTAAGCGCGCATCTGATATACTTGTGTCATACGTTGGTTGCGAACTAACTGGAAGCAGGAAGAATGCTATGTTGATAGAGACATGTGTGCTCACATTAATGATAGTGAGAACTAAAAACTTCAAACAAAACTATACACGTTGTTATGGGAACGCTTCGGCTAACGGCTGCAATCAGCGTGATAAAGTGGGTTTCTTTGAAGTGCTGATGTCTCACTACCTTTCCCTGAAGCACAATGGAAAGGATATTTGGATTATACGCCACAACTGTCAAGACCGTGATTTATCATAGCCCTCGATGGTGGGTCACGAAAGCATTCCACAGCCAGCTGAGGCTCGAATTCGTGGCAAGTCGATTGGCGAGTGAAACCACTTTTTCGGCAGAAAGAAAAATTCTGACTGCGCGCAGGTGCATTACCAACTTCCGGCCTCTGAAACACCCTGACCGGGACCAAAGTAGCATTTTCCTGTTCACGTATGGTACCGCACTGAGCAAAATCCAGCCACAAGAACGAACCTTCCATTTCAACTTCACCAAAGTGTACTAGTGGGTGCCACGTGTGGCCCGACACACTCCAGGATCTGTCCGTCAGACGTGTTGCGCACAGTTCTCGCCAGGTCCGCAGCTCCTGTGAGTATCGGCTCCGCTCAGATATTAATCTCTAAATTCCACCCATCAGCAGCTGGTCGAGCGTTTTTCCGGCGGCGAAATCACACCGTTTTTGCCGGTGTGATTCTGCTGACCTGGTAAGAGGTTCCTGGTAGGCGGTCCGCTGGGACGTGTTGACCTCCGCGATCGGCGGTGGGAGAAAATCGAAGGCGAAAAACACTACCCCGCAGCATACCATTCAGCTCTGGCACCGTCATTGGACTATCCGCGATGAGGCTGTCCGGGGGTGGTGCGGAAGCAGGGCCGGGTACAGGGAAGGATGCAGGGGGATCATGGGGGGGGGGGACTGGGGCGTGTGCCGCCCATGGAAGGTGGCGGACTTCCGATCGGGAAAAGGCGCCGTTCCGGGAAGACACGAATGCACTCCCGGAACATGAATGTACACCCTGTCCTCACCGTCCAACAGACTTTCCAGCCAAAGGCGCCCGTCGGAGGAGAATAGGCGCCCCTGGAAGGGAAATGCGCCCTCCTCAGGGCAAAAGACGTCCCTTGAGTGTGTTCGAGTGCACTCCTCCCCGACCCACGCTAGGCGGATTTACAACCGAAGTCGTCCCTCCAGGCAACTTCGTAGTGGCGCCCCTCAAACGAGTTCCTCCTATGACAAATTATAAATCCGCCCCGGTGTGGAAGCGAGGAACGGCTGAGGTCTGGCGCCGCGAGCGATGTCAATGCATCAGCCGGGTCAAAACGCGCGTTAGCCATCCAACTTTGGCGATGTGGTCGCCAGTACTCGGCAGTACTCGGCAGATGTGGTCGGCAGTACTCGGCAGTACTCGGCAGATATGGTCGGCAGTACTCGGCCGAGGCGGTTCTCGACATGTCGAGATGGTTCTCGACGTGTCGAGATGGTTCTCGACGTGTCGAGATGGTTCTCGACGTGTCGAGATGGTTCTCGACCTGTCGAGATGGTTCGCGGTGTATCGAGATGGTTCTCGACGTGTCGAGATGGTTCTCGACGTGTCGAGATGGTTCTCGACGTGTCGAGATGGTTCTCGACGTGTCGAGATGGTTCTCGACACGCCGAGATGGTTCTCGACGTGTCGAGATAGTTCTCGACGTGTCGAGATGGTTCTCGACGTGTCGAGATGGTTCTCGACGTGTCGAGACGGTTCTTGACGTGTCGAGACGGTTCTCGACGTATCGAGAAGGTTTTCGACATGTCGGAAGGCTGAGGCGATCATGTGAGGCGGGAAAAATACCTGAGCGATGTCGCAAACGCCCTGCCTATTCTTCACGTCAATTACACACGCGGATCTGAAGCCACTCTTCCCCAATGTAAATTCCGACGCCTCTCACTGAGTTAGTTCAGGCAACAGCGAGCCGTGAGCCGTCGCTGATTTTCACCTGTCGGCAAGCTGGCCGGCAGCTCCCGTACTTCTGGAACGATCTCTCGAATGTTGCCAACTTCTGTTACCATTGAAGGATGCGGGCGTCGTTTTGCATGCTCCTAGAAGTGCTTAAGCGCCAGCAATATGCCCTAAAGTACTACCGGTAATTACCCAAACACCAGTAATAATGCATTGCTTTAAGGCACTGATCTTTGGCACAAATCATATGTGGGGATCCCAAGCATTTATTTATATATATATATATATATATATATATATATATATATATATATATATATACATATATATGTATGTATGCATGCATATCATCAGTTACCACAGCTTCATCAGCTCGTATTGTTTGCCACCGTTTTTCTACACATTCTGTAATTATTGTAGGATATTCCAGCTTATCCCCTGCTATAGCAAGGCCTTCAGCGGTCACAAATGTTCAGGAGTTTTCTTTAGTATGATATACTGATGAGGATTGCTTACTTACGGACTCCACTATATCATGATCATATACCACTACTTCACCATCTTCCTTCAGTGACCCCACATTGTATTTTTAGATTTAAGCTTGTAGAAGCTAAGTAATATCTTAGCATTGCAGCGAGATTGATTGACCTTTGCATACCCGTACTTACTGGCGGATCCAGGGAGGGGCCATTTCGGCCATGGCCCCCGAAGTGCTTAAGGGGGGGGGGGCATAGTGTGTTTTGCCCTCCTGAAACCAACAGAAGTAAACTAGATTAAAACGCAGTAACCTTTGCCGAGGTTAAAAAAGTAGCGTCTGGATGAAAGAATCTCCAATTGGAAGGATATTTAAAAAATAATTATTTGGAAGCCAATATGGTAGCATGGTAGATTATGATACGTATCGAGCGTTCCATGCTGCTCAAGTTGTCCTTATAGCAAGAGGTGACAAAATCGGATCCGCCAATGTGTACATGTGGACGGACACTGACGTGGTACAAGACGTTCAACGTGAACGTGAACGTTTTAGTAAACAAGAATAAAGCCCGATAACTTAGGAGTGGTGGAGGTAGGCTCGGGCCTCTACACAGGAAATTGTTTTCATTGTCGTTGTTTTTAATGGCCCTCTTGCCAAATAGTGGTCGAAATCCGGTGATTTTGGCAAAAAAATGGTGGGAAAATAGGCACCCTTCAAATCGGTTCGACCCCTTCACAGATGAAATTCCTAGGTACGCTACTGGGGGTGGGGTGGGGTGGGGGCTGACGCCGAAAACCCAATGTTACCACTCCCCAAACTGGTGGCTAGATCCACCAATGCCCGGACTGCATGCATTCATTCTCGAGCAAGTTTCTGGGTCCACCATATTTAAATTAAAACGTTAGATGAGGTTCACATGTCCTGAAGCTTAGCCAAGGTTTCTTGCAATGACGTTTGGTGGTATTGCAATCTATCCTGCTCAAAGGAACTCCCCTGTAACATCAATTTGCTTCAGTTTGTAACAGAGTCACCTATGACACAGAGCAGAATCCAAAGCTAAAGTTAAAATATTCCTCCCTAGATGTCGCTACTAATATGCCAGTGGATGAGTGTACCGGGCTCGCTGCTCAGCGGCAAGATAACATCTGGCAACAGTACCAGACTCAAGGTCTCCTGAAGATAGAAGGAACACGGGTGCTTTTCCAGACCCAGCTGGAGGCTGAAGTCGCCCTGGATGAAGGAGCGAATACAGGTTTGGTGGAGGGCACATTAGCCATGTCCCCCATGGAAACATAGCTCCACTCTGATCAAGCATAGGCGCACCTGCGGGGAGGTTCGAGGCCCCCCCCGATCGACGGATTTTCAATCGAAGGTGCCCATTCAGGAACTTCACGTGACACCCCCTTCCCCAACCGAGGAATTGGCACCCCTTGCCTAGGAGCGTTCTGCCGCCCTTGCACTGATTCTTGTTTGTTTATTGGTTGGTTCACGACACACTTTATGCACATTCACGGCTAATGGCGCCGCCTACACTGTTTCGCCGATGCCTTGCACTGATTCATTGTGCTATCCAATCGCGAGCTATGTGGGCTGTATACCCAAGGAGCAATTGGACGCATTCATTAGGCTATTATTAAATATCGTCGTTCATCGCTAGATTGGTTGCATATGTTTTAATTCTAACTGGCTTATGGAGGCATGGACATTGAAATAGGGATGTGACCTCACTGGCGGATGGAAGGGGAGAAAGCCACGCCACAGGGGTTACGGCCCCCAAGAGCCCATTTTTAAAGAAATATTGCACCGAAATGGTATTCTTACCCAGACAACATTAATTTTAGCCGTTCACATCCGAAGTTCTTCGAAATCGGAGAGCATTAAAGAAACATCCTCCCTCAACAGGCGTTCTGAATACGCCCCTGAAGAAAGGTGGATGGTGGGGGCACGGAATAATTCGAGGGTGGGCACGAGCCACAGTGTTCACCACTAGATGTGAGATTAGGTTTTGCTCCTTAAATAATGATAAAATTACTAATCATAAAATATCGTTCTACTGGTGGCAATGAATACATTCGCGGCCAGAGGTGCACAACACGTCAAGAATGTCACCTACTACCATTGAAAACCATAAATTTGTCACATTTCTAAACTTTCGGATTTTAGCTAACCTACTCCAGTTGGCAGGTGCCTGTCGTACGTTATTTCCCATACAAACGTTTGGGAACTGCGCCGCAATCGAACCCTATCAACTGTCACAGCGAATCTGTGACAGCCTGGTGCGCCATATATCAGTATAATGGAGCTGGCTGCATGCAGCCGATATTGTGCACCGGGATCTGTCCCCAAAGAGTTAGCCCTGCGAAATGTCCTGCTCCGAAACTGCAGTGATAACCTGCCGAAATATAAGCGAGTAGTTTGTGAAAGAACCAAAAATAAACTGCACATGAAATTCTTTTGCGTTAAGGTGTCTTCCCTGAAGTGATTTATCTTCTTTATGTGGTGAATCCTTTTCCTTCTTCGAATAATGATTGTCTGTCGCAACAAGGGCACAGTTTCAGTCAATATTTGTCACCTAGGCTGGCGGGCGAGTTGGCAGGTTTGTGCTCCTCTGTTCGCGGCTTTCAGTATAATTTAGCTAACTTCGCTTTTCACGTATCTGTGAATGGAGAAGAAAAAGGGAACTCATGCGCGTTAGTCATGTTTTAATGTCTGATGAGAATGTCCTGTTGCGTCCCATTTGTACCCGCGTCATGTCTGGGATCTGGAATACAAAGAAAGGATCGGTGACGAAATGCCACTTGCATCTTTTGCGCGAAATTTTCAATTGTGGTTCAGAGCTATGTAGTTGGTGTGCAGTAGTTCTCCAAATGCAGAGGGCAAATAACGGAGCTCGATGCTCAGGTATACCCAGCAAGAAGAATTTCAGCATGCACGAACATATTTTCCACCTTGGATTAAAAATGCCTTCATTTTTGTTATTCTTTTCCTTTTTCCTTCGACTGACGCTTTCGGAAAGAAAAAAACGAAGTAATCTATTAACAAAACAATGCAAATCTTCATTAAAACAGATATGCTTTGAACCTCATGAAACATCTGAAAATATATGGAATATATGGAATGGACATATGGAAAGTATCGTAACTTTATGGAACTTGTCAACTGCCGAGCGTGACGTCATAGAGGCCAGACATTCTCCGCGCGCCAGCCGCAACCCGTGCCGGTGCCAAACCCGAGTCGGCTGAGACTTCTCTCCGACAACATTTAATCTCAAGTCCCCACACGTAGAATCACCGGAACACCGCCCTCTTCATTTCCTCGGCCGGAAAAATAACACGCCCGTGCGAAAACATCGCATTTCTCACTTCTGGTGCGGGAAACAGTCGGCAAAAAGCGGCGGCCGCAGCTGCCAACCGAGCCGACACGGTGTCCACTGGAACCTCCCGAGTCTCAGCCATCACCCATCACCTGAACATCTAGAAAACAAGTTTATTATTTTCGTGGAGGAAGGAAAATGTAGTTCAGTGGGTGAAGGAGTTAGTGCCGTGTGGAACTTTGCATTATTGACTATTTGATGGCACTGAAATTTCACGATTTTTTTAACGTAGTCATACCATATGTATGTTATTAATTTATACGTAAACTTCCCAAACATTTCAGATACAGATTTTCTACAGATAAAGTACATATTTCAATGATATGCTCTTCATACTAGACAAAATCATCACCATTGCATCCCGGTGTTTATTGGCCGCCGTGGAACGGGCTATTGCGAGAGAACAGAACTTGAACACATTGCGACCTGAGCCACATGGCATGAGCCTGGGGAAGGTATTTCCCTTTTCCCAACACCTCCTATATTCGCCAGTGACTATTACTGTCCGACCTTCGCTCGACTGACAACAGACCAATGCAGCCGTTGTTTGTGTACGGCGAGGCGCTCTGGTCGCCGAACTGCGCCAACCAGAACACCGAAACACCGAAACACCGAAACACCGAAACACCGGAACACCGGACCACAAGCTCGGACAGGTAATCTTCGACGGAAATACGATCCGAAGTCACAGCCGGCGGACGCGACCCGAAGCCAGAGCCGTAGCCGGCCGCCGCGAGGCCGCGCCAGCATCCGGCTCCTGTCATTCGCGTCTGCCCATGCCGGGATGATCGACGGGCGACGTCGACGCGGCTTGCGGCGAAGCCCGGCTGGTCGATCGCCCCCCGGATCGGTCGCCGGGTGCGCCGAGCTGTGCGCGGCGTCGCTGATCGGGGAAACAGGTGCGCCCGGAGATCACCAGCAGCGTCGGGATCAGCATTCGGACGAAAAAAGCACAAGAAAAACCGCGAAACCCACCGGAGTCACCTTACGGCGAAAGTGAATTATCCGTGTAATGCGGTACCAGCAATACGAGTTGGATGAGCAGAAGTAGTTGCTCGAGTCAGATCGTATCGCAGGTAATTCAACTGTCTGGTCCGAAAAGGAAATTGGTGTCGGGTGAGTGTCTTGCGCTCTTGTCGGGAACGTCTGAGAAATTAACCCGCTGGCTGAGCACGCTCACGATTCTTGTCAATGAACTCATCATGAGTGGTTTACTGTCGGATCTTAGCAAATAGAGGTTGACATGAACGTCGCCTAGAATACTTTGTCTCGGCCTGCCATGCGAATGCTGCTCGAATGGAAATCTTACCACCGTGCTTTTTTGTTGCATTGTGGCTTTACGACGCACTCAGCAGCTGAGGCCATATGGCGTCGGCTGCCTCTCACCCTGGCAGGAACGGCGGGCATTGTGGGGAATCGAACCCAGTACCTCTGGCGCGCCAGATGCTCAGCTTAACCACTGAGCTATCGACGCTCCACACCGTGTTGTTGTTGTTGTTATTGCTGCGTTTGACCAGCCTGCCGGCTTGAGGTGATATCGGCTGTACACGATTGAAGAGAAGTCTAGTTGAGAGATCGTGGTCCGGGCGGTGCTGGAGTAGAGTGGGGGTGCGGGTCGGGTCATCGCCGTTTTGTGTGCATTGCAAGAACATATCAGACATATACACTGGTTTGGGCCTTTTTTATTTTGTTAAATTTGTATTTCCTCTAGTTGTGGCTTATTATTTTCTTTTGTCTTGTTTTTTTTGTTGCTTTGTTTTGTTTTGCTTTGCTTTGCTTCGTTTTATTTTTATTTCTAATATACTTTACACGTCATGTATAGATCAGGGAGGGAATAGGTGGAGGAGTTATTGGGATGTTGTGCAGTGTCGGGAGGTTTTGGCACGGTCGTATGGTTTGTTGTTGGTAGAGGTGGCGTTTGTTTTGGTAGTTACACGTGTTGTGCGTGCATGGGTGGTGGAGGAGGTGTTGTCTGAACTGTTGTAGTCGTCGGCTGAGTCTGTGTGTTTCGAATTGGAAACGTAGGTTTTTGCGTACTGCGCTTGGTGTTATGGTGGTTCTGATTGGCCTGGTTCGGGTGATAGCTTGTGCGTTCCGCGCTGTGGTATTGGAGGTGGTACCTGTGTTGAGTAGGTGGGTGAGTAGCGTTGAGGCTTGTTCGGTTTGGGTGCTTGCGCGGTGTTGTGTGTTGTGGGTTGTCTCCTGATTAGGATTGCTGGGTCTGTCTGGGTTGCCTTAGTTGGTGGTGCAGCCGTATAATTTGTTTGTGTTTGTGTGGACTGCGTGGACGCCTTTTGGTGGTGTGTGGGCTGCGTCGGCTGCTGGTCGTTGACCCACAACTTTTCCCGCGGCAGGGCCCAGCCCTCTAGGTGGACAAGACGGAGAATTTCCTTCTCCCTTGTCCACTAAGGACAGGCCTTGCCCCGGGAGGCGCGGTCTCCGGCGCAACCGACGCAGCACAGTGTGCCGCTCGTGCATGTGTTTGTGTCGTGTGACGGGGCACAGTTTGTGCAAGTGGGTGCTGTGTCGTGCCCCCTTAGAGTTCCGTAGCGCTGCCAGAGCAGACAACGTCGAGGGAGGGATGCTCGTGGCGTGACTTTGTGCCTAATGTAGCCGGGTTTAGCGTGTGTGGGTGGCTGTCTGGTGTTGAAGGTCAGTATGAGAGTGTGCTGCATGTCTTGTTTGTGTGCTGGGGTGGGTGGCCTGCAGACAGAGGAGATCCCCTGGCCCTCGAACCTCAGAGCCAGTTCCTCCTCCGTCATGCAGGCCACCTCCCGGGCATATATTGTGCCCCGTGATGTGTTGAGATGTGCGGCTGGTGTTATGGTGACTGGTATGCTAGTGATGTATGCGATGCTTGTTAGCATGTCTGCGTCGTGGGAGGTATCCGTCTGAATCAAAAACGCCCTTGATCGGATTTGGCGTGTGTGTAGGGGCTTTTGTGTCCAACGGGTGATTTCCTCCTCTACCGTCCAGGGGTCAGGGGAGCCCATGGGCTCCCCATCATCCCGGCAGCAGAGGAAGAAATCACCCGTCGGCGTGTTTGTCGTGGTGTCTGTGTGCATGTTAAGTTCGTGTATTGGTGTGAGTCGTGTGTTTGGCGTTAGGGTTGGAAAGGGAAGGTTTACACTCATTACAAACATCGGCGGCGGGGTGGGAAGGGCAGCGGCACCGCCGGACCAACATGAAGTCGAGTATTGCAGAGTTGAAGTTGTAGAGTTGAACTAGAAGTGCGTAGTGCAGGAATAGGTGAGTTGGTGGCAGGCTGGTCGGGCGATTTGCGGTCGGTTGGGTTGAACGGCCAAAATCGCGTCGGCGCGTCTTCTCAGTGTGCCATTAAGGCTGCAGCCACATGTGTGGATGCAGTGCAGCGGCTGACTGGCTATGGTTCAGCAGCCTGACGGTGCCTCCCCAGGTGGAGACGGAGGCTTCGGAGGGTGGCGTCGGAACTGCCAAGGCGTCCAGCGTAGTCTCAGATTTGAGTATGCAGTGTTGGTTTCTGCGTTTATTCTTTCTCGGCTGGTGATGTTCTTGATGCTGGATGCTTGATGATGAATTTCGCCACGCTGTATTGTTCAAATTCTTGTTGAAATGAGCACACAACCATGCTCCCGTCTGTGCTGTCCACTGCCAGATGTATGTGGAGACAAAACAGAGGAACATGAATGATGCTAGTGAAGAACGAGGGGGCGCTCATGCCGCCATCCTGGCTGGATATGGAGTGAGTGAGTGCACTAATTCCGGAATTCTGACATTTGACTTCTTTTTGCAAATTAATCTGTGAAATACCGCTCATGTTCGCAAACAGCTCAGTACGAGTTTTCCAATGTGAGTCAGGTTTTATTTTCCAGGCCGGACTGGAACACTGCCAGCGGCTCAGCTGCATCGGGAATACGAACACACGTGAAGCCCCATCGTGCTGGCTCAAGGTATCTAGAAATATGCCGACTCCGCAACAGCTGGCAAAAACGACACATCTGGCAACAGGACAGAATGGACGGGAAAATTGCCGGGCCGATTTGCCACATTTTGCTGCAACTGCAACATTTCTCTGTCGCCGAAGCTGTCGGCTGATATTCGTGTGTGTTTGGTGGGATCAGCGGTTAAACCGCTATAATATGCACTATAGGCTACATATAATGTATATAACATCATTAGCTGACATCTGATGAAAGCTTGCGTGAAAGCTCTATTTGCTTTAAATAATGATCCTAGCATCCCTTATACTAAATAACTTCCTTGTCTATGGAAGACGCAAACGATTAACGACCAAGACAGACATTAGATCACGTTTATGGTGTTGATATGAAGATATCTTGGAGGAAGATCTACAGGGAAACGCGTTGATGTAGCCCGTTAATTAAACGAGGCAGCAGTGCGCTTCGTCGGGAGAGGGTCTACAGCAATGTGAGCGAAAATGAATGGTCTGACGAGTGTGGAGTTTCAAATCTGAGCAGTGCGCAGGATGAGTTTGGGTTCGATTTGGCCACATGATAGGTTATTAATTATAATTTCGAAGACGGGCGCATCCCTCCCGCCGATTCGAAGCAGCAATTTCCATCATTTCTCATTTCTGGAAATGACTCCGGCTCCACCTCTCCCGCCAGGCGAATCTCTGCAGCCTGCGATGCGATTTTCGCTCCGGTCAGATTTCTCAGCGCAGAATTCATGGATTGGATTGGCTGAGAGCGATCAAAAAGCCACCAGGTGGGTTTCGCGGCATCTCTGTCCGGCCAGCCAACGCCAAATGACGTTGGCGGTCCTCTATGAGCCCGTGCAATGAGCTGTCTTTCACTTCAAGACGACAAATGTGGATCTTATAGAGTGTTTGAGCGGCTATTCACATCGCACCTGTCGGTCATGCTGCAGACCAGGAACAACGTTTAACCAATCCAATCCATGCCATGGCGAAGCCCTGGTACTTTAATACACCGAATATATGCCATGATTCCAACTGTAATACACAGAATATATGCCATGATTCCAACTGTAATACACCGAATATATGCCATGATTCCAACTGTACTACATCGAATATATGCCATGATTCCAACTGTAATACACCGAATATATGCCATGATTCCAACTGATAATCTTGTCATGTTCGGCACTTCACAAACGCCGCTGGCCAGTGTCCTGTGCTTTGCATTACCAGCATATATTCAGCCGCACACATTGGCCAAATGCTCAGGAGGTGACGATGCCGACCGTGTCTGAAGCTTCGCACGCGGAGGGTGAACAATTTCCGGGCGCTCAGGGTGTCGCCTGGTCCATTAGGGAGCTATTCTTCAGCGGCGCTTAAGCTGCAGGTCACGTCCGAAGTGGAGCTGCAGGTCGATGGGAGATTTTCGCCAATGACACGCTCGTTGCGCCGACTGGCGGGCGGACTATAGAGCGGAAGTGACCGACAGGGTCCCGGGCATTTCCTGGAGGACCAGTCTGGCTGGCGGACGCCGTTCGTGCAGAAACACAGCTGTTACCGGCATGCGTCTTCATTGTGATTTATGTGATTACGCTCTCATTCGACCGGTCCGCTACTGTCCCCCCCCCCCTATTTGCCTGCCTCTTTCTCACTTGACGAGTGGTCACTGAACCCGACTGCGTATTTTGCCGTGGCTCTGTAACTCTTAGTGCAGCAGGTGTTGTCCACAATTGTGCCAGTGGAACACCTGACCTGGTGTTGGCTGGGTACCGTAGTCGAACATTTCCATGGTGATGAACGCGGGTGACGTGGCAGGGGGCCGGTCAAAGACACGCACTTTGCAATGTTTCAGTTCACGCCCAGTGAACTGAAAGAACAAGTTCAGTTCAGAACATTAAAGTGGACAAAATGCTGGCGAGAAGAAGCGTTACGCATGTGACACACGGCTATGCTTCGTCAGCCATGCTGCTATCAAAAATGCTGGCTTTTCATGTAAGTTGGAAATCCCTCTCCACTATCACCTTTTCTCTCTGTATATCTCTCTTTCTCTTTCTTTTTCTCTCTCCCTCTTCATCAGTTGGCGTTAAAAGACCAAACAGTCAATGCGCCCGATGACTTAAATGCTGAATCAATTAAACGATCAGTCTCTTTCTCTTTCCCTCTTCCTTTATCTATGTCTCTCTGTATCTTTCCATCCAAATCTTTATATGTTTTCATAACTTCCGACTCTACCTATAACTCCATACATGAAACAGGAGTGTGGCAATTTTACCATAGCAGTCTTCGCACCCCAAAACCAAAAGAAATACGTTAACAACCCTACTTCAGCATGTCCCTACTGTGTCTGCCATTGTTTCTGTCTTTCTCCCCTTCTCTTCCTATCCCCCTCCGGCTTCAGCTCTCGCTTCTCTCTCTCCCTCTTCTCAAGGTAGGACATTTCCAGCATCCGCATCAGTAACGCTAATGCACGGCCAGTATATTGTTTGCTCTTGACTTCCTCCCCGGTTTATGCCTACAGCTATAGCCTTGTTTTCCTTCATAAAAACGGAAAATTGGCGTTTGGCCAAACTTCCGCGCAGTTAACTTCGAGAAGTTCGAACGCAATGACGGTCGGGTACTTTGTGGGAGCCACGCGAAACAAAACGGCGCCAAGCTCGAGAGCCGACTCCTGTTTTGCAACTTCTGTCCGCTGAATTTGCTGCGCCGACAAACAATGTTGTCGGCGGCAACAGCCCCGCCTTGGGGGCGGGGCTGGGAGCTGCCGAAGGCGATCACGTTCACAGGACAGTCACGGCGGCAGATTGCTTCGGAAGTGGCAGGCGGCGTTCAGAGGCAGATTGCTTCGATGCTCGAAATCATGAGCCGAGGAGCGAGCGCCGTCCCTGGCCAGCACTGCGCTTGTGTGTGCACCTACTCCGCGTATGCCATCAGACTTGTGCTCGTCTTGTTTGTTTATTGGTTGGTTCACGACACACTTTATGCACATTCACGGCTAATGGCGCAGCCCACACTGTTTCGCCGGTGGGCCGCGGGATTGGGAAATGTCCTGAGTGGAGCTAGAGTCGAACCCGGGACCTTTGGTACCCATAGCCCGACACCTTAACCACTCGGCCATCCCCGCCCCATGTGCTCGTCTCGAGTTGAATCGAGAATCGACTCATGAATCAGTCGTTTTGGATGAGCCGCGAGTTGAGTTGATTCTTTTCTCCAAAATATATCTTGAGTCGTGAGTTGAATCACATCTTTGTTTAAACAATGAGTCGAATCATGGGTCAATCATTCAAATCACAATGAGACATTTGGGTCTTGTGACTCAAATGCAAGTCATGAACAAATGATATAAAGCATGTATCTTTTGGAATAGTATGCCATGACACAAAGTAGGGAGTAAAACACAGCGTGGTTATTCATACTTAGCATAACAATTGTCAATTTATCAGCTGCAAGTGAGTAAAGAATGAGGGTACTGAGGTTATTTACCAAAAAAACAATAACAATAACTACAAATAAGTATTAATGTCAAGCTTTGAATTCACAATCAGTGTCATGCATGAGTCATTCCTGGCGTCAGGAACGCAACACAGAAATGGGTTGTGATTGCGAATAAGAATATGGAGCCGAAACAGTTCTGTACTGCAATAAGTATCTGCAGTGAATGTAATTGCGTTGGTTTGTTATTTGTCACACGCGCGTCTGATATGTAGTAAGACAGAAGACTGACATCACTACAGGAGTTTTGTACTGCATTTGATCCTTTTTTTAGTTGTGCTTGCAACTCAACTTCGTTTATTGTTTTATCCTCCACAATTTTATCGAAGCAAATTTATCAACAAAGTGGCCAAACAAGGAGATAAGTTATTTTGCATATCTCAATTCTGAAATGAATGCTCGACACACTTGTAGCGTGTGTGAAACTTGGCGCGACGCTCGGTATTGCTATTGGATACATGTTTGGTGTTCCTATCATCAATTTTAAAGGCATGAATGCTAATACATAGTGTCAAGCGTGGTCAATGATATCGCATCAATATCAGTAACATGCTCTTGATACTTCAGCCTAAGTGGTGCATCATGATGTTGGTACCAAAATAGTAAAATGTTGCTTATTTTTCCTGCAGCCATACTACCGATGATGACGCATCATATGGGTGTCATGTTGAGATTAGGTGATGTGTGTCAGGTATATATAATTGAGGCTGCACATCATGATGTGGATTGAAGCATTATGCACTCATTGCCTTTCATATGCAATGACAACCGTTCATCTCATTAATGTTTTTTAGTCAATTACTTGATACTTGATACACACCCACCCACCCACACACACACACACACACACACACACACACACACACACACACACCCACACACACACACACACACACACACACACACACACACACACATAATATATATATATATATATATATATATATATATATATATATATATATATATATATATATATATATATATATATGTGTGTGTGTGTGTGTGTATGTGTGTGCGTGGGTAGTGCACACTGGAGCATATAGCTCATGAGTCTGATACCACTGAGTCGGATATGAATCTATTCAAATTTGTCAGTCTGTTTGAGTCGCGAGTCGAATCATGCTTTGTGAGCTCTGAGTCTGAACTGAATCGAATCAAATAATTTTGGCCTGCTCAGAATCATGAGTCGAATCAGATCACCCTACTCACATATGACTCATAGATCTTAAGATCTATGAGTCATATGTGAGCCGACTCAAACAATTTAAGTCGAGCACAAGTCTGTATGCCATGCAACCCTGGACTCTGGACCCTGGACCCTAACTGGCAACGGATGTGTGTGAGTGGGGTGGAGGGGGAGGGTGTAGTAGTGTGCTCAGTTCACCCCGAACCCCGATCGTCAATGCTTCGAACTTTGACTGATGCGGGGTCAAAAGGCATTCTGCTGCCGCTAGAAATAATCGTTGGGACAGCGAACAAGCATTACATTTCGGAAAATGTATCCTTTAAGAAAGATGACATTTTCATGAAGGAATCGATTTCTGATCCATTAAGGTTCGAAGAGCAAATTTCCGTAGTAATACCGTTCCTTCAATATCAATAGCTATTGCAAAAGTGTGTATCTGGACACAAATGCTTAGTGAACGTCGTGTAAGGGGGAGGGAGGGGGGAGATTGCAGACTGCTTTTCCGTAACCACCAGTGCCCTTTGCCGAACTTAGCATCAGCAATGGGTGGTGGTCTGCTTTTTTTCTTTCTCGACTCTACAGGAGTTTAAGACACCAATTCCCTGACCCTTGCCAAAGAACATTCGACGTCGAAGCTTCATTGTGCTGAAGTGATGTGTTTGAACATTGGTTGAATATATTTTTTGTTTGGTTGCCAAATAAATGACAAGATTGATGCCATATCATGACATGCCAGGTGTGGAAGGCCACAGAAAAAGTCAAGAGAAAGCTATCCTAATGCCAGGATTACTGAATAAAATGTTTTAGAAGGGTGATTTTTTCCTAAAATATAAAACGAGTGCACGCCTGCCTGGCAGTATCTTCCACTGACGCTATCTCACGCCCACCTGGCAGTATCTACCACCGACGCTATCTCACGCCCACCTGGCAGTATCTCCCACCGACGCTATCTCACGCCCACCTGGCAGTATCTCCCACCGACGCTATCTCACGCCCACCTGGCAGTATCTCCCACCGACGCTGTCTCACGCCCACCTGGCAGTATCTCCCACTGACGCTATCTCACGCCCGCCTGGCAGTATCTCCCACCGACGCTGTCTCACGCCCACCTGGCAGTATCTCCCACCGACGCTATCTCACGCCCACCTGGCAGTATCTCCCACCGACGCTATCTCACGCCCACCTGGTAGTATCTCCCACCGACGCTGTCTCACGCCCACCTGGCAGTATCTCCCACCGACGCTATCTCACGCCCACCTGGCAGTATCTCCCACCGACGCTATCTCACGCCCACCTGGCAGTATCTCCCACCGACGCTATCTCACGCCCACCTGGCAGTATCTCCCACCGACGCTATCTCACGCCCACCTGGCAGTATCTCCCACCGACGCTATCTCACGCCCACCTGGCAGTATCTCCCACCGACGCTATCTCACGCCCACCTGGCAGTATTCTCACGCCCACCTGGCAGTATCTCCCACCGACGCTATCTCACGCCCACCTGGCAGTATCTCCCACCGACGCTATCTCACGCCCACCTGGCAGTATCTCCCACCGACGCTATCTCACGCCCACCTGGCAGTATCTCCCACCGACGCTGTCTCACGCCCACCTGGCAGTATCTCCCACCGACGCTGTCTCACGCCCACCTGGCAGTATCTCCCACCGACGCTATCTCACGCCCACCTGGCAGTATCTCCCACCGACGCTATCTCACGCCCACCTGGCAGTATCTCCCACCGACGCTATCTCACGCCCACCTGGCAGTATCTCCCACCGACGCTGTCTCACGCCCACCTGGCAGTATCTCCCACCGACGCTATCTCACGCCCACCTGGCAGTATCTCCCACCGACGCTATCTCACGCCCACCTGGCAGTATCCGCCCACCTGTATCTCCCACCGACGCTATCTCACGCCCACCTGGCAGTATCTCCCACCGACGCTATCTCACGCCCACCTGGCAGTATCTCCCACCGACGCTATCTCACGCCCACCTGGCAGTATCTTCGCCCACGGCAGTATCTCCCACCGACGCTGTCTCACGCCCACCTGGCAGTTCTTACTCCCACTGACGCTATCTCACCCCACCTGGCAGTATCTCCCACCGACACTGTCTCACGCCCACCTGGCAGTATCTCCCACCGACGCTATCTCACGCCCACCTGGCAGTATCTCCCACCGACACTGTCTCACGCCCACCTGGCAGTATCTCCCACCGACGCTATCTCACGCCCACCTGGCAGTATCTCCCACCGACGCTATCTCACGCCCACCTGGCAGTATCTCCCACCGACGCTATCTCACGCCCACCTGGCAGTATCTCCCACCGACGCTATCTCACGCCCACCTGGCAGTATCTCCCACCGACGCTATCTCACGCCCACCTGGCAGTATCTCCCACCGACGCTATCTCACGCCCACCTGGGTATCTCCCACCACTGTACGTGGCAGTATCTCCCACCGACGCTATCTCACGCCCACCTGGCAGTATCTCCCACCGACGCTGTCTCACGCCCACCTGGCAGTATCTCCCACCGACGCTATCTCACGCCCACCTGGCAGTATCTCCCACCGACGCTATCTCACGCCCACCTGGCAGTATCTCCCACCGACGCTATCTCACGCCCACCTGGCAGTATCTCCCACCGACGCTATCTCACGCCCACCTGGCAGTATCTCCCACCGACTATCAATGTCATTCCTTTGCATCGAAAGGCCTACATATATAGTTCAAGGGAGAGTGTTTGAAGGCGGGCCATGGGAGGAGAAGAAGAGGACCAGGTACAACCGCATGTCGTTAAAAGAACATTCAGAAAACAATATGAACATCCGAAAGTATGACCTTTCAGTATTGCACATTCGTGCGCATCGTGATGTCACTTGGAATAACTCGATGCGCCCTAAAGCCCAAATAACTAACTTGGAATAACGTACAATATATATATATATATATATATATATATATATATATATATATATATATATATATATATATATATATATATATATGTATATATATAATATATATCAAAACATATATCATATCAAAACAAGGGGAAAAGGAGCACATATGAGAACGCTGTTGGATCAACATTTTGTCTGAAGAACTGATAAGTCACGTCAAGGGAAATCCCTTCTATAGCGAATTTCGACATCCTACACTGTACTCTTTTCGACATATCACACCTAACTAGAAAACCCACACTATTTTTAACATTGGTGGTGAGTGGGCGAGTGTAGAAGCGTAACGGCACTGACCAGTTTACAGTACGCACCTACGTTCCTTTATTTCGTGCGCTGCTTTCATTTTCGCAGCCAAAACAATTTATTCTACCATCTTGCTGTCACAACCGTGCCTTTTCAATTGTTTCCGTCCACTGGAGAACAAAATAAAAACAGCGAGAGCGACAACAAATATCGCACCCGGCAGCTGAGATTCGCTGAGAGACGGCACAATTTTCTTGGTTGCGGAATCAAACCTCAACATTCTGGTCTCAGCAAACCTCAGCAATGGAAGTCAGACTAGTGTGAATATCGGTCGGGTGTAATATCTGAACGGACCACCAACAGCCCAGTGCACTATCTGAACTGAACACAACAATGAGCGGCCATCGGTCCACCGTAGAAGCCATGCCGAACAGCAGTCAGCACCATGGTTGGCGGGCAGTGGTAACATATTCGTGAAATAGGGTAGAATATACCACTTTCTTAACACTAAATTGACATCCTCCAAGCGGAAAATCGACATCGTGCTTCGTGATGAGTCGTCATGAAGTCTTCATATCCAATTTCTAGCGGTCTCTTGTTGGTAAGTAGCATGCTGATACTTACCAATGCATATTGTAATGCATGAACATCCCTTAGCACAATTCCAGGTAAGAGATCTACCTATGATGTGGTCTGTCATACAATGTTAGTTGATAAGGATAGGTCTTTTATATAATTATTGCTATATGGTTGCCCCTAAATTAGTTATCTCAAAACAAGGGGAAAAGGTGCACATATGCGAATGCTGTTGGACACAAATGTTGTTTAGATAACTGATATGTCACGCTAAAGGACGTCCCTTCCATAGCGAATTTCGACATGCTACTGTACTTCTTTCGACATCTCACACCTAACGAAAAAAAACATTATATTTTAACATTGGTGGTGGGTGGGTGAGCGTAGAAGCGTGACGTCACTGTTCAGAATCTGACAGCTATTACTCGCCTGGGCAGACGTGACGTATGTCTGCCCATTGCAGCGAGGTCGAAATTAACAACGGAGGCAACTCCAAACTGACGCTTGCCAAATGCAGCTCGCCGTCGCTTTGTTTCGGCGAATGTCATATTGCGCATCGGAATTTGACAATCATTCGCTCCAGCGTACGGGCCGCTGAACGTGTCGGAAGCTTGGGCCGGGCTGAGCCCCCACCCCTGCACCCGGCTGCCATCTCTGCCGATATTACTTGTTTGTTTGTTTATTGGGTCGTTCTCGACGTACTTTATGCACGATCACGGCTAATGGCGCCGCCCACACTGCTTCGATCGCGGACCGCAGAACTGGGGAAGAAGTCCTGAGTGGTGTGAGTGTTGAACCCGGGACCCTTGCTACCTGCCGAAATGTAGATGCACCGCCCCAACATGACGCGGAGTATCTCGACAGAATGAGGCGGCGGTGTGCGGTCGTCCGTTCAGAGCTGCTACCGGCTGTTGTCAGATGCTCGTCGACGGTGGCTTAGCGTCGGTACCGATGGTCCGCTTCAGCCAATCACGGGCGCCGGCATGTGCGAACCAACCGAAGCGCGCGACGCGCGGGGTGTCACCATGTGATCCTCGCTGAGATTTGCTACGGCGAATCGCAAATCGTTCACGAGATATCGCCTTGACAGCGGGCTGCATGCTGCGATGTGCGTGACTGCGCTTCCACACGCTCATGGGTATATGGCGACAGTGTCAGGAACAAAGAACGCTTCATCTGCGTGTGCAGCCGTGACTGTTGGTATTCGGCTTACAGCTGTACTGCTGCAGTTAATTTCCGACTAACATTTTGCATGCGGTCGCCTATTTTGTGTTCATTTCGGTTGGACTTTGTCTGAAACATTCTGAACATGAAAAATCGTGCATCAATCAGTGTGGGTTAACACCACTTTGGGAACTTCTACCCCTCTAATGTCTCACCAGACGTCTCTCCCCATTTTCTGGATTTGAAGATGATGCTCCGCGTGGCTGGCTACTGATTTTGTTCAGGTCGCCAACCTAAGCACCGATAGTATTTCTAGAAGCTCCTGTGCATCCTCCTTAGAAACGTGGGCATGCTCCGAGAAGTGAATGAAAGGTAAAATGCCAACTAATTCTTGTGTTATGGATACTTTCACTAAACATACATCTGGTTTTACAATGCGGAACAACGTCACTTCAGTACAAGTGTTACCTAGAGGACGCTGTGCCCAAACAGCCAGACGCTACCTGTGTAGTTTCCACAAAGAATCCGTAGAATGTCAGTTGATGCTTTTGCATTCAGGGGCGAATCCAGCGGTACGGTGTCATGCCTGCATCCCCAGAGACGATTTTTAACGCAAACTTTGTACCAGAATAGCATTTGCTCAAAGCTACAAACAATTCGTGAGATAGATATTGTCCTACGCAAACCCAGCGAACGGCAGCTCTTCAAATCTGGTGGATGTTACGAAATCGAATACGCATTTGGAAATTCCCAGCTCCAAGCCGAGCTTCTTGATCTGCCCTCGATCCGCTTCTGTTTGCATTGCCTTGTGGTTCCAAGTGGAGCTTCTCCACACATCCCCATATGCACCAAAACCGAATTGATAAAAGCTAGGTGGTACTCAGCCACTCCAAAGGTGTTACTTCAGCGGTAACCGGACAAATGTACGCAAAGCAAATGTACGTATGGCAGATGTACGTACGCAAATGTATGTAAGCAAATGTACGTAAACGCAGATGTACGTATGACAATTGCACGTAAGCGCAGATGTACACATGACCAATGTACGTATGCGCATACGTACATTTGCCGCATTAGAAACTGCGTAAATTTGAACATACTTACTTTTGCGATTACGTACATTTCCGCTTACGTACTTTTGCGCTTGCGTACATTTGCGATTACGCACATCTGCTCTTACGTACATTTGCTTACGTACATTTGCGTACGTACATTTGTTCGGTTACTGCAAATATGCGTATGGCATACGTACTTAACAAAATGTACGTAAACCCAGAGGTACGTATGCGTAAGTGGGCGTACATTTGGGTATACGCACAACTGCACATACGTTCATTTGCACATACTTCCATGCTTACATTTGAGCATACGTACTTTCGCGCTTACGTACGTTTGCGCTTACGTAATTTTTTTGTGCTTACGCACATTTGCGCTTACATTTGCGCTTACGTACATTTGCGCTTACGTACATTTGCGCTTACTTACTTTCGCGCATACGTGCATTTGCGCTTACGTACTTTTGCACTTACATACATTTGCGCATTCCTACTTTTGCACATACGTACATTTGTTTAGGTACATTTGCCTGCGTATATCTGCCATATGTACATTTGCCCTTACCACTAAAACTACAACCATGCTAGGCGTATGCCACATATCGACATCCCTTCTTACCTGTAGCTTATCGTTTGCATTTGCAATCCATCTTTTGTATAATTATTGCTATATGGTTGCCCCTAAATTAGTTATCTCAAAACAAGGGGAAAAGGTGCACATATGCGAATGCTGTTGGACACAAATATTGTTTAGATAACTGATATGTCACGCTAAAGGACGTCCCTTCCATAGCGAATTTCGACATGCTACTGTACTTCTTTCGACATCTCACACCTAACGAAAAAAAACATTATATTTTAACATTGGTGGTGGGTGGGTGAGCGTAGAAGCGTGACGTCACTGTTCAGAATCTGACAGCTATTACTCGCCTGGGCAGACGTGACGTATGTCTGCCCATTGCAGCGAGGCCGAAATTAACAACGGAGGCAACTCCAAACTGACGCTTGCCAAATGCAGCTCGCCGTCGCTTTGTTTCGGCGAATGTCATATTGCGCATCGGAATTTGACAATCATTCGCTCCAGCGTACGGGCCGCTGAACGTGTCGGAAGCTTGGGCCGGGCTGAGCCCCCACCCCTGCACCCGGCTGCCATCTCTGCCGATATTATTTGTTTGTTTGTTTATTGGGTCGTTCTCGACGTACTTTATGCACGATCACGGCTAATGGCGCCGCCCACACTGCTTCGATCGCGGACCGCAGAACTGGGGAAGAAGTCCTGAGTGGTGTGAGTGTTGAACACGGGACCCTTGCTACCTGCCGAAATGTAGATGCACCGCCCCAACATGACGCGGAGTATCTCGACAGAATGAGGCGGCGGTGCGCGGTCGTCCGTTCAGAGCTGCTACCGGCTGTTGTCAGATGCTCGTCGACGGTGGCTTAGCGTCGGTACCGATGGTCCGCTTCAGCCAATCACGGGCGCCGGCATGTGCGAACCAACCGAAGCGCGCGACGCGCGGGGTGTCACCATGTGATCCTCGCTGAGATTTGCTACGGCGAATCGCAAATCGTTCACGAGATATCGCCTTGACAGCGGGCTGCATGCTGCGATGTGCGTGACTGCGCTTCCACACGCTCATGGGTATATGGCGACAGTGTCAGGAACAAAGAACGCTTCATCTGCGTGTGCAGCCGTGACTGTTGGTATTCGGCTTACAGCTGTACTGCTGCAGTTAATTTCCGACTAACATTTTGCATGCGGTCGCCTATTTTGTGTTCATTTCGGTTGGACTTTGTCTGAAACATTCTGAACATGAAAAATCGTGCATCAATCAGTGTGGGTTAACACCACTTTGGGAACTTCTACCCCTCTAATGTCTCACCAGACGTCTCTCCCCATTTTCTGGATTTGAAGATGATGCTCCGCGTGGCTGGCTACTGATTTTGTTCAGGTCGCCAACCTAAGCACCGATAGTATTTCTAGAAGCTCCTGTGCATCCTCCTTAGAAACGTGGGCATGCTCCGAGAAGTGAATGAAAGGTAAAATGCCAACTAATTCTTGTGTTATGGATACTTTCACTAAACATACATCTGGTTTTACAATGCGGAACAACGTCACTTCAGTACAAGTGTTACCTAGAGGACGCTGTGCCCAAACAGCCAGACGCTACCTGTGTAGTTTCCACAAAGAATCCGTAGAATGTCAGTTGATGCTTTTGCATTCAGGGGCGAATCCAGCGGTACGGTGTCATGCCTGCATCCCCAGAGACGATTTTTAACGCAAACTTTGTACCAGAATAGCATTTGCTCAAAGCTACAAACAATTCGTGAGATAGATATTGTCCTACGCAAACCCAGCGAACGGCAGCTCTTCAAATCTGGTGGATGTTACGAAATCGAATACGCATTTGGAAATTCCCAGCTCCAAGCCGAGCTTCTTGATCTGCCCTCGATCCGCTTCTGTTTGCATTGCCTTGTGGTTCCAAGTGGAGCTTCTCCACACATCCCCATATGCACCAAAACCGAATTGATAAAAGCTAGGTGGTACTCAGCCACTCCAAAGGTGTTACTTCAGCGGTAACCGGACAAATGTACGCAAAGCAAATGTACGTATGGCAGATGTACGTACGCAAATGTATGTAAGCAAATGCACGTAAACGCAGATGTACGTATGACAATTGCACGTAAGCGCAGATGTACACATGACCAATGTACGTATGCGCATACGTACATTTGCCGCATTAGAAACTGCGTAAATTTGAACATACTTACTTTTGCGATTACGTACATTTCCGCTTACGTACTTTTGCGCTTGCGTACATTTGCGATTACGCACATCTGCTCTTACGTACATTTGCGTACGTACATTTGTTCGGTTACTGCAAATATGCGTATGGCATACGTACTTAACAAAATGTACGTAAACCCAGAGGTACGTATGCGTAAGTGGGCGTACATTTGGGCATACGCACAACTGCACATACGTTCATTTGCACATACTTCCATGCTTACATTTGAGCATACGTACTTTCGCGCTTACGTACGTTTGCGCTTACGTAATTTTTTTGTGCCTACGCACATTTGCGCTTACATTTGCGCTTACGTACATTTGCGCTTACGTACATTTGCGCCTACTTACTTTCGCGCATACGTGCATTTGCGCTTACGTACTTTTGCACTTACATACATTTGCGCATTCCTACTTTTGCACATACGTACATTTGTTTAGGTACATTTGCCTGCGTATATCTGCCATATGTACATTTGCCCTTACCACTAAAACTACAACCATGCTAGGCGTATGCCACATATCGACATCCCTTCTTACCTGTAGCTTATCGTTTGCATTTGCAATCCATTAGCCGTGTTTACGGTCAAACACAAAATGGATTCGCTTGATTTCAAACCACATTGTAAAATGGCTGTCCTGGGCACATAGGAGGACGAGTAGTCTAGGGGTAAGTTGCCCGTCTCACAATCGAAAGGTTGTGGGTTCGAGTCTCACTTGTCGCTACCCTTCGCCCGCGACCAATCGGCGTGCGAGATTGGCGACGGTACATGACTCAACGGGCGATGTGTCGTAACCAATAACCAACCAACCATCCTGGGCACATAGTTTATTCATTCTGTGTCCTGGTGATACACATTCTATGGAAGTCAGGCATCCCCACGTCACCTCAACCTCAGCAGGAGTCCCACTGCATTTTTCACTGCTCGTTGGCCCCATCGAGGCTACTGGATCGTCGACTGGGTAGGCTAACTCCCTGACGCTACCAACCAAGCCAACGTTGACCCACGCGCGGCTCTTGGCCTGCGTTTCAACCGGCGGCGGGATAGCGCGGTCGACCAGAGTTGGCATCACTACTCTCGGAGGCCGCGTTCGTCGACGGCACGTCGTGGCCAATAGCGTTGATGCTGTTTGTGTGTGTTGACGTCGACCGTCGGCCAGCCGTAAATGTCGCCGGACGCAATAACCGCGCCGGGAGTGCCGCACCAGCACCAGGTCAATGTAGCGTCGCCGCGACATCAGCACCAGGTCAATGTGACGTTACCGCGGCACCAGCACTAGGTCAATATGGCGTCGCCGCGACACCAGCACTAGGTCAATGTGACGTTACCGCAACACCAGCACCAGGTAAACGTGGTTTCGCCGCGACACCAGCACCAATATACATATGTTTATATATATATATATATATATATATATATATATATATATATATATATATATATATATATATATAAAGACAGAGATATCAAAGATCAGTGCAACTATGAGCCTCAAGGGCCCTTCTTGGTTGGACACTCAGGACACTCAACCAGTTGCCCACCGAATCCGTCGATTAACCCCCCTGGAATACTGAAAAGCAAGCCCTCTATTCTTATAATTATTGTCTGTGCTGTTTTTAAGGATGTTCGATGTGTTGCTACTGACAATGGTTTCTGGCAGCTGGTTCCAGTGTTCTATTACCCTGTTGGTGGAGAAGGACTATCTTAACCTTGTCCTGCTGTGGCTAACTTTAATTTTGAATCGATGACCTCTAATTGCATCACTTATGTTAAGCTCAAATATTTCCCTGAGATATCACCTCTCCTGACCATGGACAAATTTAAAGACCTCGATAAGATCTCCTCTCAGCCTTCTATATCTAAATTAAAACAATTCAAGTTCTTCAATTTGTCCTCATATGCCAGGTTGCTTATACCATTAACCATCTTCGTAGCCCTCTTTGGTACTCGCTCTAAAAGCCAACAATCTTTTTCATAACTAGGAGACAGCTTGGACGCAGTATTCAAAATGTGGCCTGACATTTGCACAGTAAAGTTTCCTGATGACGTCCTCACTTCTGCATGATACATTCAGATTTATTGTCCCAAGCATTCTCAGTGCCTTCTTCCTGGCTTCCTTGGTCTGTTCTGATGCCCCGAAATTTTGTGCTCAAAATAACACCTAAGTCCTTGTCCTGCTGAGTCACCAATAGTACTTGGCTACCCATCAAGTATGGAGCCTCCATATGCTGCCTACCTACATGCATGATATTGCACTTATGCAAATTATGTACTGACCCCTGGGGAATCTCCATTAAGAACATTTTGTCATGATGACCTTGCACCATTTAGCATCACTCTCTGCTGTCTATCGCAAAGCCACAACTCTATCCATTTTAGGATGCTACCTGCAATATCATGGACCTGAAGGTGCATCATAAAGACATAAAGACATAAAAGATTAGTGCAACTATGAGCCACAAGGGCTCTTCTTGGTTGCACTCTGTACACTGAACCAGTTGCCCACCAAATCTGTCAATCAGCCCTCCCTGTAATACTGAAAAGCAAGCCCTCTATTCTTATAATGATTGTCTATGCTGCTTTTAAAGATGTTCAATGTGCTGCTACTGACAATGTTTTCTGGAAGCTGGTTCCAGTGTTCTACTACCCTGTTGGCGAAGAAAGTCTGCCTTAACCTTGTTCTGCTGTGGATAACTTTAATTTTGAATTTATGACCTCTAATTGCATCATTTCTGTTTCATTCAAACATTTCCAAGGATATCCCCTCTACAGACCATGGACAAATGTAAAGACCTCGATGAGATCTCTTCTCAGCCTTCTATATCTCAGTGAAAACATACTCAATTTCTTCAATCTTTCCTCATATGCCAGGTTGCTTATACCATTAACCATTTTTGTACCCATATTTTGTACTCTCTCTAAAAGCCAACAATCTTTTTCATAGCTAGGAGACCAAGCTTGGATGCAGTATTCCAAATGTGGCGTGACATATGCACAGTAAAGCTTCCTGATCACTTCCTCACTTCTGTATGATACATCCTATTTATTGCCCTGAGCATTCTCAGTGCCTTCTTCCTGGCTTCCTTGGTCTGTTCTCCCCGTAAACCATCTGACGAACCCACCCACGGCCCACGCACCCAGCAGACCCCATTCTCAGTGCCTTCTTCCTGGCTTCCTTGGTCTGTTCTAATGCCCCCAATTTTGTGTTTAGAATCACACCTAAATCTTCCTCCTGTTGAGTCACTGATAGCACTTGGCCACCCATCAAGTATGGAGCCTTCATATGCTGCTTACCTACATGCATGATTTTGCACTTATCAAAATTGAATTTCATTTGCCATTCTCCGGACCACTTCACAAGCTCGTCGAAGTCTTTTTGCAGCGAGATATGCTCGTTTTGACCTGCTATTGCCTCTAAAGACCTTCAAATCATCGGCAAATTTTAAAACTTTACTGCTTAGGCCACTTTCAATGTTATTTACAAATATAATGAGCAATAATGGCCCCAGTACTGACCCCTGGGGGATTCCACTAAGAACATTTTGCCATGATAACTTTGTATCATTTAGCATCACTCTTTGCTGTCTACCTGAAAGCCACAACTCTATCTATTCTAAGATGCTACCTGCAGTACCATGGGCCTGAAGCTGCATCATTAACCGTTTATGGGGTACCTTGTCAAAGGCCTTACTAAAGTCAAGATATGCTACATCAACCTGATTTCCATGATCAAATTGTTCTGTGGTAAAGTTCAAAAAGTCCAAGAGATTTGTGAGACACGACCGTCCTTTTCTAAACCCATGTTGAGTATCTTGAATCAATCTGTTTCCTTCCAGATAACTAACTATTCTATCCTTGATAATTGATTCGAGTACCTTGCAGACTAGGGATGTGAGACTTACTAGCCTATAGTCTTCAATTTTCCCTCTTTCTCCTTTCTTGAAATAGGAACTACATTTGCCCTTTTCCAATCTGTTGGAATTTCATTTTGTGAAACTGATCTAGAAAATATTACACTAAGTGGAAATGCCAGTTCTTTCTCAGCTTCCCGCAATACCCTAGCATAAATTTAATCAAGTCCTGCTGCCTTGTTTGGCTTTATTTTCCTGATATGATTGAAAACAACATCACTATCAATGAAATCAACATCATTTATCTGATCACATGTCACTGAACTATGGTGCACGGTCGGCAGATTGGTCATATCTTCCAATGTAAAGACTGATTTAAACAGCTTGCTCAGCTCCTCAACCATCTCACTATCCTCACTCAATGTAGTCCCATTTACTTCCAGTGGACCAATTGTGCTAAAAACTTTACTCAGCTTGTAGAAACTAAAAAACTTTTTACTGTCCCCATTACAGTTCCTAGCTAAATCCAATTCTTTTGCTCGCTTTGCTGCTTTGATTTTTTGTTTCACAGTGTCTTTAGCTTTTTGTACGCCTTTAGATTTACGATATTTTAAGCTTTTTTAAACACTCTAAATGCAGATTTATTAGCCTTAATTACTTTTATCAAGTCTGGTGTAAGCCATGCTGGCTTTCTTACCCTTCTTTTGCGTCATTGCTTATGGGGGACATGTCTAATCTGAATTCCGTTCAAGTAAGATTTGAACTTTTCCCACATTTCGCAGGCATTTAAATTGGAGAATTCTACTTCCCATCTCATGGCACTTAAAGCCGCTCTCATGCAGTCAAAGTCTGCTCTGTTGAAATTTGGAAGCTTTACCAAATTATCCTTAATGATGTCCCCTACGTGTGCCTTGAATCTAACTATGTTATGTTCACTTCTTCCCAGAGTTACTCCTACAGTCAAGTCTTGAACCAAGTCACTTAAATCCGAGAATACAAGGTCCAAGAATGAGCTATGCCTGGTAATGTTCCGATACAAACTGATATAAGAACAGGTCCTCTTCAAGGCATTCCCTAAACATTTTGCATGATGGGGAGCCAACACCAACATTTTCATATCCTTCTAGATTAAAGTCACCAATAATAAGGCACTTCCTCTGAAAGTTTCCACTGATTTCCTCACAAATCACCTTATCAAGCTCAAGTTGCTGAGAATGTGGCAGGGTTCCTGATCGGTAGAAAGCTCCTATCCTCAGTGTATTGCTGTTGCCTTTTCCAACAGCGACATCAAGCCAAATGGACTCCATAGACACATTTTTATCCCCATCTACTACTTATTGAGAACTAAATATGCTATTCACATAGAGCATTACACCACCACCTCTCACTGCTGGACCCCTATGGCACGAACACATATTGTGTCCCTGGATCTCATAGCCCTGCAAGTAATCTAAAAAATACTCCTCACTCACACATGCCTCCGTAATGCAAACAAAATCTGGTTCCTCCTCAGCAACATAACACTTGAACTCATCAAATTTGGATTTGATACTCTGAGCATCATATACTTAACAAATGCTCCATAACAACCTTTGGCTATTTCATGCTGAGGAGTTCTTTTCTCACTAGATGAACTACCTCTCTGCCTCTACTGCTGTCTAACTACATACTCTGCTACATAACTACTGATGTCCCTATTTGCTGACTTTGGGGTTCTATTGCCTTGGCTGACACTATTGGAATATTCCTGAGATTGCAATGCAATTTCATCCCTCCCCACCCCATTGCCTAGTTTCCCTGAAGGACATGCTCATACACTTTGCCTAACACATGAACCCCCTTCTCGGAGAAGTGCAGGCCATCCCTGATAGGGGTCCCATGATCCATAAAAACTGCACCACTCGTCTACAAAGGTGAAACCTAACTCATGGCAGAGCTTACCTACCCTGGCGTTGGCTGCCAGTGCCCTAGAGCTCCACTCAGGGGAGGCTCTAGCCTTAGGCAAAATTACTGTTACAACGACTCTATTGTTACCCCTCAAGGTGGGTAACAATAGAGTCATTGTAACAGCAATTTTGCCCCTACTTATTTGCCCCTACTTATGCTAAGGGGGGGTCACACTGGACACTGGACCGGCTCGTGTTTGCGGGGCGAGCTGTACATAGAGCTGAGGTCATAACGCAATTTTGGCGATCCCTGTTGCAAATTTTCGCGCCTCGGAGCAAGCTTTCTGGGGCCCGCCGTATATATCTGAAAATCCCTGCGCGTATTCTGGTGGACCGACACGAATTTTGGTGGCCCCAGCGTGACTTTTGGGGGCACAGGCACGATCCTTGGGAGCGTATCCCTCTCAGGAGGGAGGAGATATTTTCCCTTTTGATATGCTACTGCGGCCACTGAAGGAGTTAAAAAAACTTTTTGGACACCGGGTTCGATTTTTTAAAGGCTCCTTGTGCGATATTTTTGGGTCCCGGTACGATTCTTCGATCTCCCGGTACATTTTTTTTAGTGCCCTGACGCGTTGTATTTCCTCGGACCCAACTAGTATTTGTGGGACTTTGACACTAATTTTTTTAGGTCGCGGAGTGACATTCCGGTTAATAATTGACTTTTGATGGGCAGGTGCGACTTTTGTGGCCTCGCGCGACCTTTTGGCCTTCAGTGTAATTTTCAAGGGCTGCGACGCGATGTTTTTGAATCCAGTGTGATGTTTGGGCCCGACGTCATTTGCTTAGATCCCTAGCTTTCGCTTTAGCGGCCTCGGGGGAGGGAATTTCAGGCGTGGGACAGTTTCACGGGGGAACTGCCTCGTTTCCCCCACCCCAAGTGGCGCACTTGATCCATGCATACGAAGCCTGATTTCTGGATCTGTCCCCGCATCTAATGGTGACGGACGGCTTCGCTGTGATAACCAATTGAAGCTATTTATACACTAATCAAAATGTATGTAGTGGTTAACCATTTGACATCTGGGATCACATAGCCGAGATCCTCTAGCTCAATAGACATTTAGTTTGTATTTTTATACAAAGAAGGACTTTTTGTGGCCTGAAGGGAGCAAATTTACGATGCAGATACGTCTATGGATTATTGCTCTTTATAATTGTGCAAGCTTTGATCTTATGTTTCTGGTGGTTGTGTAATGAGGAGATTCCTGGGTGTAACATCCTTGAAATTACGAGTTAATTAGCAGTTGCGGGTTTCTAGTTGATACCATTCGTCATAAATATATTTAAGATGCATTTTGCGCGTAAAAATATATTTTTTGCGTCATTGTGACGCAATAATTGAATCGAAGAGACTGCTTGTTGACCATGTTGTGCAATCACTATGCCTTGATTACGATCAACAAGGTACGACAAGTCGCCCTGCATCTGCAGGTGAGAGCGTTGGGAGCGTGATTGTGCTGTGTGGTTGAGTAGGGTGGGAGTTTAGATTGGGAAGCAGATACAGCCATGCATAGATTACGTGATGCAGTGGGTGTCTAACGTCGTTTGTGGTGCATTGGAAGGTAAGATGTGCTCTTTGATGCGACTCTTCCTTTGGCCTGAAACTTTATAGCGTCGCATTCGTCGCATTGCAATTCGCCGTGATGTTTATTATAATTTATACTTCAAGGTGGCAGTTATTTACCTAAGATATACTACATGTTTTAGTAGAAGCTAGGAATAGAAGGGTCCTGTGGTTATTTAAACGTAGACTGTCTTTCCTGCTTGTGAATGCATTGTCTTCTATGCAGCTGTTCATCCTGTTATTTTTCAATCATTTGTCTACCTAGGTTTCCCTAGGTACCCGTTGTCCAAAGAAGTAGACAATGAAAGCAGGATGGATGTTGTGTACTTGGACTTTAGCAAAGCTTTTGATAAAGTTCCACATGGAAGGTTAATTCATCAATTACAACAACATGGGATTGTAGGAAAAGTTCTACATTGGATTGAAGCATGGTTGCAGGGAAGGAAACAAAGGGTAGTATTGAATGGATGTAAATCTGGTTGGAAAGATGTTCTGAGTGGAGTGCCACAGGGCTCTGTTCTAGGGCCCCTCCTCTTTATCATCTTTGTGAACAACATTGAAGTAGGGCTGAGGAATAGAGTGTTCAAATTTGCTGATGACATCAAGCTGGTAGGAGTGGCTAACAGCAGAGATCAATCTAGTAATATTCAACTAGATTTGGACGACCTAAAAGAGTGGGCTGATGAATGGCAGATGACTTTCCACTATGATAAGTGTAAGGTTATGCATATAGGGTCTGCAGGCGAGACATTCAGTTATAAAATGGGAGGGAGGGAACTGGATGTTATTGAAGAGGAAAGGGACTTAGGTGTGTTGGTCTCAAAAGACCTTAAAGCAGAAAAACAATGTATCTCAGCTAGAAATAGGGCACTCAGAATGCTGGGACTCATTAATAGAAGTGTGAAATATAAGAGCAGGGAAGTCATGAAAAAGCTGTACTTAGCATATGTGTGGCCCCACTTGGAGTACTCTGTACAAGCATGGAGCCCCTACCTAGAAAAGGATATAGATATGTTAGAAAGAGTCCAGCGCAAAGCCACTAGACTCGTCAGTGGATTAAGTAACTTAGAATATGGAGAAAGGCTTAATGCATTAGATATGTACTCACTCAAGTATAGGAGATTAAGGGGAGACATGATTGAAATGTACAAAATTGTTAGAGGGCTAGATCAGGTCAATTTGAATGATGCTCTGCAGTTTAGAGTATCCCATAGGGGTCATCAATTCAGGTTAGACAAAATGAGGTGCAGGACAGTTAAACGACAACAGGTCTTCAGTCAAAGGGTTGTTGACCAATGGAATAGGCTGCCTGCTGATGCAGTGGGGAGTCCCTCATTGAATGTCTTTAAAAGTAGGGTGGATAATTTTTTTAGACAGGAAAATGTTGTTTTTGAATTCTAACTTGTGATGCATGGGATATTGAGTATTTTCACTAGCTATATAGGGTATAACATTATGCTAGTAT
The DNA here is from genome assembly GCA_034440575.1 of Imbricaverruca yamaguchii. Taxonomy (NCBI): domain Eukaryota; kingdom Metazoa; phylum Arthropoda; class Thecostraca; family Neoverrucidae; genus Imbricaverruca; species Imbricaverruca yamaguchii. Next base: position 5,593,501 of record JAOTOL010001663.1, read on the forward strand.
TATGTTGTACTATATGGGGTGTACCTAGCAGTGGATTTGGCAACTTCCTTTGCGATGTCATACTGATGAGATTGGCTGTGGTGGCACAGGTGGAGGGATTGCATGGGTTTGGAATTGATAGGTGTGAACATGTACTTTCTAATATATTCTAGACAGGCTTGACCCAGATGGGCCCTTGTGGCCCTTATTAAGCCTTAACACTTTATGACTTTATGACTTTATAACATGTTTTACATGTTCCAAGGGTCACAGCTTCAGGCCCATGGTATTCCAGGTAGCATCTTAAAGTGGATAGAGTTGTGGCTTTCAGGTAGACAGCAAAGTGATGCTAAATGGTACAAAGTCATCATAGCAAAATGTTCTTAGTGGAGTCCCCCAGGGGTCAGTACTGGGACCACTACTGTTCATTATATTTGTAAATAACACCGAAAGTGGCCTAAGCAGCAAAGTTTTGAAATTTGCAGATGATTTGAAGGTCTTTAGGGCAATAACATGCCAAAACGAGCATATCCTGCTGCAAAAAGACTTAGATGAACTTGTGAAGTGGTCCAAAGAATGGCAAATGAAGTTTAACTTTGATAAGTGAAAAATCATGCATGTAGGTAAGCAGCATATGAAGGTTCCATACTTGATGGGTGGCCAAGTGCTATCAGTGACTCAACAGGAGAAGGATTTAAGTGTTATTCTAAACACAAAATTGGGGGCATCAGGACAGACCAAGGAAGCCAGGAAGAAGGCACTGAAAATGCTTGGGGCAATAAATATGAATGTATCATACAGAAGTGAAGAAGTCATCAGGAAGCTTTACTGTGCATATGTCAGGCCACATTTGGAATACTGCATCCAAGCTTGGTCTCCTAGCTATGAAAAGGATTATTGGATTTAAGAGAGAGAGAGAGTACAAAAGAGGGCTACACAAATGGTTAATGATATAAGCAACCTGGCATATGAGGAAAGATTGAAGAAATTGAATGTTTTCACTAAGATATAGAAGGCTGGGAGGTGATCTCATCAAGGTCTTTAAATTTTTCCATGGTCTGGAGAGGGGATATCTTGGGGAAATGTTTGAATTTAACAGAAATGATGCAATTAGAGGTCATCAATTCAAAATTAAAGTTAACCACAGCAGAACAAGGTTAAGGCAGACTTTCTTCACCAACAGGGTAGTAAAACACTGGAACCAGCTGCCAGAAACCATTGTCAGTAGCAGCACATTGAACATCTTTAAAAACAGCATATAAAATCATTATAAGAATAGAGGGCTTGCTTTTCAGAATTACAAGGAGGGCTGATTGACAGATTTGGTGGGTCACTGGTTGAGTGTACATAGTGCAACCAAGAATGGCCCTTGTGGCTCATAGTTGCACTAATCTTTTATGTCTTTATGTCTTTATGTGTTGATCTGGAACAGCCCAGATCCTTGCTGACCCTCAGCCACAGCTCACCCACACCAAAGCCATTTTCTCACTGATGAACAGACTTGGAAGTGATACTGACAGCTAAGAGTCAACTTCTGTTGTGTCTGGCTGTTTCTGCAAAACCTCCAAGAAGTACTATGATAATTAATGATTAAACAGGGAAGCCTAATCTAACAAAACATAATGCAATCTACTGTAATCTAAGCCAGTCAAAACTAATGTCTTTGAATTTAAAAGTGTAGGTAATGCATATCATCATGTCATCCATACATCACATCCAAACCAGTACTGCCTCTCCAGTTTCAGCTGGCATTTTTTAAAGAATAATATACTCATGTGTAATATATGTGGCAAAGAGGCAGAAGCCAGGCATTTTCCACATAAAGACATAAAGACATAAAAGATGAGTGCAACTATGAGCCACAAGGGCCCTTCTTGGTTGCACTCTGTACACTGAACCAGTTGCACACCAAAACTGTTAATCAGCCCTCCCTGTAATACTGAAAAGCAAGCCCTATATTCTTATAATGATTGTCTATGCTGTTTTTAAAGATGTTCAATGTGCTGCTACTGACAATGTTTTCTGGCAGCTGGTTCCAGTGTTCCACTACCCTGTTGGTGAAGAAAGTTTGCCTTAACCTTGTTCTGCTGTGGTTAACTTAATTTTGAATTTATGACCTCTAATTGCATCATTTCTGTTAAATTCAAACATTTCCCCAAGGTATCCCCCCTCCAGACCATTGACAAATTTAAAGACCTCGATGAGATCTCCTCTCAGCCTTCTATATCTAAGTGAAAACATATTCAATTTCTTCAATCTTTCCTCATATGCCAGGTTGCTTATGCCATTAACCATTTTTGTAGCCCTCTTTTGTACTCTCTCCAAAAGCCAACAATCTTTTTCATAGCTAGGAGACCAAGCTTGGATGCAGTATTCCAAATGTGGCCTGACGTATGCACAGTAAAGCTTCCTGATCACTTCCTCACTTCTGTATGATACATTCCTATTTATTGCCCAGAGCATTCTCAGTGCCTTCTTCCTGGCTTCCTTGGTCTGTTCTGATGCTCCCAGTTTTGTGTTTAGAATAACACCTAAATCCTTCTCCTGTTGAGTCACTGATAGCGCTTGGCCACCAGTCAAGTATGGAGCCTTCATATGCTGCTTACCTACATGCATGATTTTGCACTTATCAAAGTTAAATTTCATTTGCCATTCTTCGGACCACTTCACAAGTTCGTCTAAGTCTTTTTGCAGCGAGATATGCTCATCCTGACCTGTTATTGCTCTAAAGACCTTCAAATCATCCACAAATTTCAAAACTTTACTGCTTAGGCCACTTTCAATGTTATTTACAAATATAATGAACAGTAATGGCCCTAGTACTGACCCCTGGGGGACTCCACTAAGAACATTTTGCCATGATGACTTTGTACCATTTAGCATCACTCTTTGCTGTCTATCTGAAAGCCACAACTCTATCCATTTTAAGATGCTACCTGCAATACCATGGGACTGAAGCTGTATCATTAACCATTAACCATTTATTACCTTGTCAAAGGCCTTACTAAAGTCAAGATGATTTCCCTGATCAAATTTTTCTGTGGCGAAGTTCAAAAAGTCCAAGAGGTTTGTGAGACACGATCGTCCTTTTCTAAACCCATGTTGAGTATTTTGAATCAATCTGCTACCTTCCAGATAACTAACTATTCTATCCTTGATAATTGATTCGAGTACCTTGCATACTAGGTGGTTGGTGGTTGGTGGGCGTCGGTTGTTGGTGGTTGGTGGGCGTCGATTGTTGGGGTCGGTGGGCGTTGGTCGTTGGGGTCGGTGAGCGTCGGTTGTTGGGGTCGGTGAGCGTCGGTTGTTGGGGTCATTGGGCGTCGGTTGTTGGAAGTCGGTGGGCGTCGATTGCTGGGGTCGGTGAGCGTCGGTTGTTGGGGGTCGGTGGGCGTCGATTGTTGGGGTCGGTGGGCGTCGGTTGTTGGGGGTCGGTGGGCGTCGGTTGTTGGGGTCGGTGGGCGTCGGTTGTTGGGGTCGGTGGGCGTCGGTTGTTGGGGTCGGTGGGCGTCGGTTGTTGGGGGTCGGTGGGCGTCGATTGTTGGTGGTTGGTGGACGTCGGTTGTTGGAGGTCAGTGGGCGTCGGTCGCATCAGCTGCAATAGCCGTGGGTCGCCGTCTGCATGCAGTTGTTGGTCCAAAAATGTGCCCATAATTCCGCCACCAGTGTGCGAAGTTGGAAGGTCGCCAAACTTGGGCATTCTTGATGTGAATCGCGTCGACTTTATTGACTATGTGTCCACTTTGCAGGCTGCTGGTGTTCATCTCAGCGGCAGAATGCCGCCTGAAACCTCCACGGAGTGCTAAAGTTTATCTAATTAGTCCCGTAAATCAATGTCGGCAAGCCCCACTGATATCACTTCTCAGTATGAGTATGCTTTTCAGGGTTTGTTGGGTATCTTTACTGGACCAAAGTTCGTGTCAGGGTTTGTTGGGTATCTTTACTGCGCCAAAGTTCGTGTCAGGGTTTGTTGGGTAGCTTTACTGGGTCACAGTTCGTGTGAGGTTTTGTTGGGTATCTTTACTGGGTCACAGTTCGTGTCAGGGTTTGTTGGGTATCTGTACTGGGTCACAGTTCGTGTCAGGATTTGTTGGGTATCTTTACTGGGCCAAAGTTCGTGTCAGGGTTTGTTGGGTATCTTTACTGGGCCGAAGTTCGTGTCAGGGTTTGTTGGGTGTCTTTACTGGGCCAAAGTTCGTGTCAGGGTTTGTTGGGTATCTTTACTGGGTCACAGTTCGTGTCAGGCAGTGGTTGTTGGCTAGCCGCTGAACCCGTCAACGCATTGAAGGGTTTGAACGCGTAATTTAACGGTAACCCCTTCTTCCTCAGCAACAAATTTAGACAAAGCCATTCTCTATAGACGAGAAATAGAAGATGCGCCTTGCATAGCACAGCCTATGCGACACTCTAGGTAAGGGCAAACTAGTAAAGAACACAAGTTTTTTTTTTTTTTTTTTTTTTTTGTTTTTGTTTTGTTGTTTGTTTTTTTTGGTTTTTTTGGTTTTTTTTGGTTTTTTGTTTTTTTTTTGTTTTTTTTTTTTTTTTTTTTTTTTTTTTTTTGTTTTTTTTTTTTTGTTTTTTTTTTTTTTTGTTTTTTTTGTTTTTTGGTTTTTTTTGTGTTTTTTTTTTTTTTTTTTTTTTTTTTTTTTTTTTTTTTTTTTTTTTTTTTTTTTTTTTTTTTTTTTTTTTTTTTATGGTGCTATGTCATAAATATAGATAATAGATTGTCTATGTAAACGTACCTTCGTACGATAAGCATACAAATAATAACGACGCAGCCTGAGCTCACTGCCATTCCGCAAGTACTCTAAAATAGCCATTCAATGTCTGCTTTCTTGGTCTTATTAGGCCGACTGCAAACTGCTCCTCTGAGCCACGATGAGGAAGAGGAATAAGAACGTTTCCACTGCTTCTTGCTACTTCTTTGGTCCAAAGCCCTAATAACTAACTAACCACTCGTCTACAAATGTAAAACCTAGCTCATGGCAGAAAAGAAGTATTGAAGACATGAAGAAGTATTGAATCAACTGCATGGAGTGTTGAATGTCTCTTTAATCACATCTGATAAATTATGGCACAAGTGACATCTTGAATCACAAGGTTGGGATTTTAAAAGTTTTAAGATGGCATAATGGCATCTAAAAACTCTTAAAATCCCAACATAATCTAACCTAACAGGTGCTTTTGAAGACAAAAATGTATATTTTTAAAGCTTGTTTTAATTTTTTTTTGTTTGCTTTATGGAGGCAAATGTTTGTAAAAACTTGTCTTGTTTCAACCTTAAAGGATAATACTACCAAAAATTATCTGGGGATGGAGGCACACTTGAGCCCACCAAAGAGACACCTTTTTTTTACCTATGAGGCCTCTGGCTGATAAAATTATATGGTGGCATACACAAGCCTTCCCAGAGGGGTGCTACCTTCCATAGGAACACATGTCCCAATTGCCCCATTGTATCCACCTCTGTAAGCTATAATATATATAATATGAACACATTGTGAATGTTATCATGCACACACAACCAATCAACAAATTTATTGATGGTGCAGTATTAGCAAGCAGACTTGTCAGGAGTTTACAGTCTATACACCTATGTCTATATACAGATCATGCAGGGAACATGCTCTGAATTTCATATGGTTGTTATAGCCAGCCTAATATATGATATGTATCATAATAATATATCATAATATGCATGCTGTCATCATCCAGAACATTCAGATGCACACTGGCCCTAGAGAGGTACCATACTGCAAAGTATGGTGCTTTGACAAGATCTTGTCATTGCAGGGTGGGCTGCCAGCAGTGAGGCTGGTGGTGTAATTGCTGTAATCATATCAATTTTGCACTTTTGTACTGATTCAATGTGAAAGATGTGCTTATGTAGGAAAAGGTGCTTGCCCTAGGCCTCTTGATTTTCTTATGACATTGTTTTTCTTCTTCATTTCATGTGTATTTGTTCTCCCAGGGGGAAATTCTTGCACTTCTGGTGTATTTCTGTGCAGATTTTTATGAGGCTGTTGCACCTCATTAAGCCATTTGCTAAACTGCATTCTGGGGAGGTATATACCTGGGCACCCAGCCACATACTCCTGGGCACATGTTGGGAGATCCTCATTGAATGAATCAGAAAATATTGTGGACAAGTTTTTCAGGCTAGTGAATCCTGTTTCTGTGTTATAATTAGTGCTGCATGGAGTGAAATTTACTCTAGTAGATTCACACTGTGCAGACCCCTTTAAGCAGGAATGTATATTGTTGAAAACTGTTGTACTCCATGACCCATGCAGTATACATTTTATGACCAGGTCAATGCGAGCGCAAAATGACCCGTCTGATAGGGATGTCGACGTGTCCCTAAACTCCAATCCACCACCACCAGGTCAATGCTCTCAGCGTCAGGGGTCGCAAAAACTTCGTTGCAGACGGCGGTCGGTCGGCCGACCTTGCACCCAAAAGTTTCCATGTGTACTAACTGATTTGAAAAATGCATTCAGTGCAGTTATAAATATGTAAAATTACAATGTCTGTGACCATTTATGTGAATCCCTTAAAAAAATGTATGTATATATATATATATGTGTATATATATATATATATATATATATATATATATATATATATATATATATATATATATATATATATATATATATATATATATAACCTCCATACATGTAAAATGCTTGACCATCCATACACCTAAATGTGGGCTTTAGATGAACACCTATATATATATACACATATTTATTTTATGTTGATCTTGTCTGCGATTAATTAAATTTGATGAAGTCATCTTTAACTCATATTGGAAAGAATGTGGTCGAATGCAGTCAAAATAGCTCGGATGTATTTTGTATCACTCATTTGTTATATCAGAACCAATTTAGATTGCATGCAGACCGATAAATTCGCAATCTGCTTACACTGAAAGTTATGAAGTTTTAAGGATTGCTGAGAGCTACAGGGGCCACCTGGATTAACCATGTACTACCCAGTACGGTGTATGTAACGTGGAAAGTTATATGGATTATGTTGGCATATGAATGTTTGTTGTGCATCTGCTCCCACTATTGACCTCAAATCTATCCCTGCTTTGCAAATATCTGTGAGTGAAACCCAGACTGTCCGTAACAGCCACTGCACGTGGAGGGGATGCATCGTGAAATAAATAAATAAATACTATAAGCCAAGAAATGAAAATATTCAACACCATAATTCATACTTTATCATACATTCCAGAGAAACTATTCCCTCAGCATATATATCCCACTTCACTCGATCTAGCATAAAATGCACTTGGGTCTAGTATACATGATTGACCTTTGTCAATCGCAACTCATCCACCCAATTTCAGATTTTCCCCACTGCACGTCGTATAATTATAATTGAAGATTATTGAGCATAAATATGTTGCCTAAGCTAGTTTTTTTTAAACAACACATCGACCGTTGAGTCATGCAGCGTCACCAATCTCTTACGCCGATTGGCCACGGGAGAAGAGTAGCAGCAGGTGAGACTAACCCACAATCTTTCGATTGTGAGGCAGGCAACTTGCCCCTAAACTACTCGTTGCCATCATCCAATCTACTTCTGAATATGCTCAATGAGGGACTCTCCACCGCATGACCAGGAACTCACTATTGAACAACCACATTTGATTGAAAACTTGGCATTGAACTGCACTACACCGTGACTTCTCTAATCTGTATTTATGCCCTACATGAAAGAACATCATTCAGGTCGACCTCATCTAACCATTTTGCAATTTGGAAGAATTTGTTCATATCATCCCTTACTCTTCTATATTTGAGTGAGTAAATATCTAATGCCAATGAGCTTCTCCACATTTAAAGTTTCCTTATCCACCGATGAACATAATACCTTTGGGCTGCACTCTTTCTCTAGCATACCTGTATCTCTTTCTAAGTAAGGACTTGATGCCTTTAAACTATATTCGAAGTGGGGTCGCACTGGGCTAAGTACGATATTTCCTCATAATTTCTTGCTCTTATATTTCACACTCCTATTTATAATCCTTAGCATTCTGACTGCCCTGTTCCTGGCTACATTACATTTTTTCCTTTAAAGTTACTCCAAGTTATTTTTCCTCTTCAATAACACCAATTTACTATCTCCCATTGTATATTTAAATGTCACCTCCATATCCGAGATGCATAACCTTTCACTCAACATAGTTGAAAGACAACCGCCATTTACCAGCCTACTACATTTTAGGACCTCAAATCTTGCCAAATATTGCTAGATTCATCCATATTGTTAGCTATTCTTACCAATTTGATCTAGCAGAATATCGCCTACAAATCGACAGTGGAGCACTGTGCATATCGCGTCAGGTGTCTGCTGCACTGTCTGCGCAACAAATACTCACCAACACCCAATATGTGCCATTGACAAACACACCAGGTACGCCAGGACCAAGCACATCATTATCCAAGCCATCACCAAATAAACCTAATGCCCGTTGTTCCATGCAATGATTGAAATTGGAATCTGCTATAAGAACCCCACCACCACTTGGAATATAAATGAACTCACGTGACAGGGGACGAGTAGCCAGGGGTAAGTTGCCGTCTCATAATCGAAAGATCGTGGGTTCGAGTCTCACCCGTCACTACTCTTCGCCCGCAACTAATCGGCGTGAGAGATTGGCGACGCTACATGACTCAACGGTCAGCGTGTCGTAAAACCATTAACCACCACCACAACTCATGTGACAAATCACTGTTGAAGTAATTAAATGTAATCAGTCGATGCAAATGCACGGTTGAAGACTGCTCTCCATCCAGATAGTATATCGTGAACAGTTTTTCCATTGATTGATCATACGACTGGGGAGATTGATCATACGAATACGACTGGGGAGCTGCCAGGTCGGTGACCTGGAATTGATCCGATCTCAGACGAGGATATCGTTGCTGCACTCCGTGGCCCGTAATGGACTCTCATACTCATGCCCGATGTGTTTGACGCCTTGCAGAGCGCGGCAACTGATTCCTACAGCAACGGCGGCCGAACGACCAGCCCGCACGCTTCGGACTCCCTCCACGTGACTGGGCGGCCGCCGCCATGTCGATGCCGTCGGGCGACTCGAAGGCGCCGCTGCGCGAGCTGAAGCGCATACAGTTCAGCATCCTGAGCCCGGACGAGCTGCGGCGCATGTCGGTGACGGACGGCGGCATCAAGTACCCGGAGACGATGGAGGGCGGCCGGCCCAAGCTGGGCGGCCTGATGGACCCGCGCCAGGGCGTCATCGACCGGCTGTCGCGCTGCCAGACGTGCGCCGGCAACATGACCGAGTGTCCCGGACACTTCGGCCACATCGACCTGGCCAAGCCCGTGTTCCACCCGGGCTTCCTCACCAAAATCATCAAGGTGTTGCGCTGCGTGTGCTTCTACTGCAGCAAGCTGCTCGTGACCCCCACCAATCCGAAGATCAAGGAGATCGTGCTCAAGAGCAAGGGCCAGCCGCGCAAGCGCATGACGCACATCTACGACCTCTGCAAGGGAAAGAACATCTGCGAAGGTGGTGACGAGCTGGACATGCAGAAGGAGGGTGGCGGGGACGACGTGCAGATGAAGGGTCACGGCGGATGTGGACGCTACCAGCCGCGTATCCGCCGCTCTGGGCTGGACCTCACCGCTGAGTGGAAGCACGTCAACGAGGACTCGCAGGAGAAGAAGATCAACCTGACGGCCGAGAGGGTGTACGAGATCTTCAAGCACATCACGGACGAGGAGTGCTTCCTGGTGGGCATGGACGCCAAGTACGCGCGTCCGGACTTCATGATCATCACCGTGCTGCCGGTGCCGCCGCTCTGCGTCAGACCGGCCGTCATGATGTTCGGCTCGGCGAAGAACCAGGACGATCTCACGCACAAGCTGGCCGACATCATCAAGGCCAACAACGAGCTGGTCAAGAACGAATCGGCCGGTGCGGCGGCACACATCCTGCTGGAGAACCACAAAATGCTGCAGTACCATGTGGCAACACTCTCCGACAACGACATGCCGGGGCTGCCGCGTGCCATGCAGAAGAGCGGCCGACCGCTGAAGGCGATCAAGGCGCGGCTGAAGGGCAAGGAGGGCCGAATCCGTGGCAACCTCATGGGCAAGCGAGTCGACTTCTCGGCGCGTACCGTCATTACGGCTGACCCGAACCTACGCATCGACCAGGTGGGCGTCCCCAAGTCGATCGCGCTTAACCTGACGTACCCCGAAATCGTGACGCCGTTCAACATCGACAAGATGCAGGAGCTGGTGAAGCGTGGCAACAACCAGTACCCGGGCGCGAAGTACATCATCCGCGACAACGGCGAGCGCATTGACCTCCGCTTCCACCCGAAGTCGTCTGACCTGCATCTGCAGTGCGGCTACAAAGTGGAACGGCATATCATCGACGGCGACCTGGTCATCTTCAACCGGCAGCCGACCCTGCACAAGATGAGTATGATGGGTCACCGTGTGAAAGTGCTGCCGTGGTCCACATTCCGCATGAACCTCAGTGTGACGTCGCCGTACAACGCCGACTTCGACGGCGACGAGATGAACTTGCATGTGCCGCAGTCGATGGAAACGCGCGCCGAAATAGAAAACATGCACGTCACGCCGCGTATGATCGTCACGCCACAAAACAACAGACCCGTCATGGGTATCGTGCAGGACACGCTCACCGCCGTGCGCAAGATGACGAAACGTGACGTGTTCCTCGAGAAGGAGGAGATGATGAACATGCTCATGTTCTTGCCGACGTGGGACGGCAAGATCCCCGTGCCAGCCGTGCTCAAGCCACGTCCACTGTGGACCGGCAAGCAGCTGTTCTCTCTCATCATCCCCGGTAACGTCAACATGGTCCGCACCCACTCGACGCATCCGGATGAGGAGGACAGCGGCCCGTACAAGTGGGTGTCGCCGGGCGACACAAAGGTTCTGGTGGACAACGGTGAGCTGATCATGGGCATCCTCTGCAAGAAATCGCTGGGCGCATCGTCCGGATCGCTGCTGCACATCTGCTGGCTGGAACTGGGCCACGAGATCTGCGGCCACTTCTACCATGACATCCAGTCGGTGGTGAACGCGTGGCTGCTGTACGAGGGCCACTCCATTGGCATTGGCGACACCATCTCCGACCCGGAGACCTACTCCGACATCCAGAACACGATCCGCAAGGCGAAGGAGGACGTGATCCAGGTGATCGAGAAGGCGCACAACGACGAGCTGGAGCCGACCCCTGGCAACACGTTGCGTCAGACGTTCGAGAACCACGTCAACCGCATCCTGAACGACGCTCGAGACAAAACCGGCTCGTCCGCCAAGAATTCGCTGGGCGAGTACAATAATCTGAAGGCCATGGTGGTGGCCGGCTCGAAAGGCTCCCCCATCAACATCTCGCAGGTTATCGCGTGTGTGGGCCAGCAGAACGTCGAAGGTAAGCGAATACCATTCGGCTTCCGCAAGCGCACTCTGCCGCACTTCATCAAAGACGACTACGGTCCCGAGTCCAGAGGCTTCGTGGAGAACTCGTACCTGGCCGGTCTGACACCGACCGAGTTCTACTTCCACGCTATGGGCGGTCGCGAGGGTCTGATCGACACAGCCGTGAAGACTGCCGAGACTGGCTACATACAGCGCCGCCTCATCAAGGCCATGGAGTCCGTGATGGTCAACTACGACGGCACCGTGCGCAACTCGGTGGCGCAGCTGGTGCAGCTGCGCTACGGCGAGGACGGTCTGGCCGGCGAGTTTGTCGAGTTCCAAGGCCTGTCGACGATCAAGCTGTCGACCGCCGCGTTCCGGCGCAAGTTCAAGTTCGAGACGACCAACGAACGCCACCTGCGGCGCGTCTTCCAGGAGGACATCGTGCGCGACCTGATGAGCTCTGGCGACATGATCGGCGAGCTGGAGCGCGAGTGGGAGACGTTGAGCCGTGACCGCGAGACCCTGCGGCAGATCTTCCCGACCGGTGAGAGTCGCGTCGTGCTGCCATGCAACCTGGAGCGCATGATCTGGAACGGTCAGAAGATCTTCCACATCAAGAAGACTGAGCCGACCGACCTCAGTCCGCTCAAAGTGCTCGAGGGCGTGCGCGCGCTGCTGTCCCGGTGCGTGGTGGTCCGCGGCGAAGACAAACTCTCGAAGATGGCCAACGCCAACGCCACCATCCTCTTCTCCTGCCTGCTGCGCTCGACGCTCTGTACGCGCCGCGTCGCCGAGGAGTACCGGCTCAGCTCCGAGGCGTTCGAGTGGCTGCTCGGCGAGATCGACACGCGCTTCCACCAGGCAATGGCCAACCCCGGCGAGATGGTGGGCGCGCTGGCCGCCCAGTCTCTCGGCGAGCCCGCCACGCAGATGACGCTCAACACGTTCCACTTCGCCGGTGTCTCATCGAAGAACGTGACGCTGGGCGTGCCGCGGCTCAAGGAAATCATCAACATCAGCAAGAAGCCCAAGGCGCCGTCGCTGACGGTGTTCTTGACGGGCGCCAGCGCGCGCGACGCCGAGAAGGCCAAGAACGTCCTGTGTCGGCTGGAGCACACAACGCTGCGAAAGGTGACCGCCAACACCGCCATCTACTACGATCCCGACCCGCAGAACACAGTCATCGCCGAGGACCAAGAGTTCGTGAACGTCTACTACGAGATGCCCGACTTCGACCCGACTCGCATCTCGCCATGGCTGCTGCGCATTGAGCTCGACCGGAAGCGCATGACGGGTGAGTGCTATTGGGTTTCCACTGCTGGCTGGTCCGGGTATGGGATAAGACAATTGTAGCCTTCAGCGTCGTAGGTGATGGGATGGATTCGTTTATGTATATATATAGATATATATAAATATATATATATATATATATATATATATATATATATATATATATATATATATATATATATATATATATATATTTATGCAGTGGGAGACATTTTGAAGATTGTCATGCCATTTTTGTGTTTGTCATCAAAACGAGGGGGTATTTTAAAGGAGTTTATTCTTTTTGCCATAGTGTGCGTCACAAGGTTTCCTTTGTTTTATATTACCTCGCGGCTATGCTCCCAGTGCGACTGTGTGACAAAAAAAACGACGACTTACTTTTCATCTTGACACTTTATTTTGCCAGTTTCGTAACCGAGCCCTTTGTGGTTTCACCGTAAAACACATTGGGTTAATGTTCAAAGCGGTGCTCTTCGTTGCCAGACTCGCTCGACCACTTGGCTACGAGACGCCCTGGTGTAGTCATAGCAACACCTGACAGTCACGAGCACATTACCTGACGCATTGCCTAACCGCACCATTGCCATTGATCAGCCGAGCGTCGGTAGCTCAGTGGTTAAGCTGAGCGTCTGGCACGCCAGAGTTGCGGGGTTCGATACCCCGCGATGCCCGCGCTTCCTGCCAGGGTGAGAGGCGGACGACGCCATATGGCCTCAGCTGCCGAGTGCGTCGCAAAGCCACAGTCCAATCCAGTCATTGTTCAGCGCCCAACGCCCGGCAGACAAGAAGCTCACCATGGAGCAGATCTCGGAGAAGATCAACGCCGGGTTCGGCGACGACCTCAACTGCATCTTCAACGACGACAACGCCGAGAAGCTGGTGCTGCGCATCCGCATCATGAACTCGGACGACTCCAAGTTCGCCGACGAGGACGAGCAGATGGACCGGATGGAGGACGACATGTTCCTGCGCTGCATCGAGGCCAACATGCTCAGCGACATGACGCTGCAGGTGGGCGTGCGGCGCGGCCCGACCGGGCCGTGTCGGTGTGCTGGCTGTGTGAAGGTCACTGCGACGCGGTGTCACGGAGGGCACTGACGTCACTGGTGAAGACTGCGCTCGTCACTGCTGTGGTGGGGCGGGGGCTGCTGGTGTGGTGCGATGGTCACCGGTGTGGTGCGGAGGTCACGTGCAGCGGGCGGGGTGGGGATCACCGGTGTGTGGCTATGGTGGTCATATGGTGGTCACTATCATGGTGGTATGACGGTTATTGTCGTGGTATAGGAGTCGTTGGTATGGCGGGACTTTGGTCACTGGTATGGTGGTATGGAGGTCATTGTCATGGTACATTGGTCATGGTGTGGTGGTACTTTGGTCACTGGTCACTGGTGCGGAGTTCGCTGGTATAGTGCTAAGTGACCGGCGAGGTGGCATGGAGTTGACATGGTGCTAAGTCACTGGTGCGGCGGTGCAAAGGTGAGTAGTTATTGTGGCATTAGTGTGCTCTCCGTGATGTCTTCTGGTGCGTCAGATAATGCTATCAGACTGTTTTGCCCAGATTGCAACAGCGTTTGCTTTATTCCCATGAAAGTTGCCTGCTTTTGGGAACATAAGTCGCCTCACGATTTGACTCGAAAATATTAGCGATTACAATATTCCCGGTGCCGTCGTCCGTGCGCTGACAGCACGCCATTGACCTCGCCAGGGCATCGAGTCCATCGGCAAGGTGTACATGCACCTGCCGTCGACGGAGAACAAGAAGCGGATCGTCATCACCGAGACGGGAGAGTTCAAACACATCGCCGAATGGCTTCTGGAGACGGATGGAACCTCCCTCATGAAGGTGCGAACACGGCGGTTAAAGAGCGAGGTTCTTGCTCTCGATCACCAAACGATTGCGAACATTGATACATTGAAAGCGTAACGTTTCCAACCCATATTTATTTCAGACTAAGCATGCACCGAATACCCAAAGCTTCGAAGTCCCGAATGTTTCAAATACTTTTTTTTTCTAATCGCCTGAAAATGCAGATTGTAAGGCAGAAAACCGTGAAGCTTTTAACAGTTTGAACTGAGCCCTCGACAATACTGTGAAAAAGGGTATGTAGGTGATTGCTTTCAAAATTGACTGGCGTTTGCTGTGGTACTGACTGCAATTGCGAAGTTTCTAAAAAGCTGGCCATCAGACAAATGTGAGGGATGGGAGAATACCCATGTATCCGGAACGCTTAGATGACAAAACGAAAACATGGCTTCTGAGAACAAAGGAGAGGAAACAGTTGCCCTGTTCTGAGATACCGAGCTTGTTATATCTCGTTTGCATGATACCCTTGGTGCGTCTAGGCGTATTCGGCAGGGCAGTGCGGTTCACAGAGGTGCAATTTACCATATCGTTGTTCATGGGTGTAACCACGACTTCGAGATTGGGGGGGGGGGGAGGGGACAAACCAGGGACGCAACATGTTTAAACAGGATAGAGGGGTACCCTCTGGATAGAGGATGAAAGTGACACAACAAATGACAGTGGAATAGACAATTTGTGTTGTTTTATAGTCGATTACCACATGGGTGTAACCACGGTTTCTAAATTGGTGGAGGGGACAAACCAGGGACGCGGCAAGTTTGGACAGGATAGAGGGACCTTACCCCGCCCCCCAAACAAATCTTGATTTCGGCCACTTTATTTTCAACCCCTGGTTTTCAGATTCACCATTGTTAATAATATTTTTGGAACAAACATATCCACCAAAATTACCAAGATTCACTCCTTATCTTTGAACATCTAGCTTCATGTCGTATGTGCTGGTCCCGAATTCATAATCACCACAGAGCAATACTGTAAGTATGTTGAGCGTTGCCCTCTTGTGGTAGGCAAACAAAAATTGGACGGTGGTTTTATTGTAGTAAATATAAACATACAATAACCTTTCCCATACTTTCCTGTTTTACGAGGCGACATTTCGATGCAATACCAACCAGGGTGGATAAAGGGTATGGCACTAAATATATGTGCCACCCACAAGGAAAGTGGTGTCCCTCCGTCCGAGAAAAGGCGCCCCTCTGAAACGGTTCCAGTACACCCGCT
This sequence comes from Imbricaverruca yamaguchii, assembly GCA_034440575.1. Taxonomy (NCBI): domain Eukaryota; kingdom Metazoa; phylum Arthropoda; class Thecostraca; family Neoverrucidae; genus Imbricaverruca; species Imbricaverruca yamaguchii. Next base: position 5,609,297 of record JAOTOL010001663.1, read on the forward strand.
GGAATCTTTCAGCCAAAGGCGCCCATATGAAATATAAAGGAACCCCCTTGGAAGGGAAGGCCGAGTTTTTTTTTCAGGAAGGGCTGAGTGCAACCCGGCCCTCGAGTTTTGCGGCCAGAGGCGCCCCTCCAGGTGCTTTCGCAGTGGCGTCGCTCCAAAGAAATGGCGCCCCTCCCGACAAGTGCCTCCATGACAGTTTCTGGACCCACCCCTGATTACAGCATTACTCTCTCGCGGTTATGAACTCTGACTGAAGATTAACTATGGTTATATCGTTGCGCATTCACGTTTGATTTATCTTGCAAATTTCACGACTTCCGTTGAACCGTTAAAAGGAAAGCAGACAATTCGAAGAGAAAAAGTTATATGCTTTACATGTCCGGAGCATTGATGTGGCAGAAGCTGAAGTTCTGAATCGATCCATAGGAAGGCTGTTTTTCGTCATTTCAGGTTCTCGTGTATTTGAATGATTCGTGAGATTTGGGGCAATAAGACTGTCGGGGTCCTGATGTGGCCCCATCAGCAACTGTCGCGTGGTAGAAAATACTCCGAGGTGCTGTGATTGGTTGTGTAAACAAGTCAACCTCCCGCCGATATTTTTTCCCGTGAGTCTTTTCTGGCACAATATGACTAGTTTTCTTGCCGCGTCTACAGGCCGAAGTATATCAAATGGAAGATATATATATATATATATATATATATATATATATATATATATATATATGGTGTGGATCCCGACTCCAAGGAACAAGTTACAATGTTAAGGTGTTATTGCATGAAAATGTGTCGATGTTCTGGATCTAAATTGAAACGATATGTCGCCGGTTTGAGACGGGGGCAACACAGTGTAAGTCCGACCACCAATGTCGCCACCGTCGCCGATACCCGCCGACTCCCACCACCAAGTCCCACGGGAATACGGCAGCATACGCGGCGGCAAGAATCGTGCGTGTTTGTTGAGCCACCTCCTCTCGGGAGATTTTGTTTTCACGTGGCGCTGCCGCTTTATTGACCGTTCGCCGGCGGCGGAGCGAATCCGAAGCGCCGCTCGTCTGTGACTTGTTTGTGCGCGCGTGCGTTGCCGCGTGAGCCACAGCCGGCTCAAGTCGCCCGGGAATGGCCGGTGTGGCCGGAGAGCGGCACCGAGTGAACACACCCGCGCGCCCAAATGGACTCTTATTTTTCTGCGGGTCTCGGCCGCGGCGAGTTATGTGCCGGAAAGGTGGCCACCCTTTCGTCAGAAGTTGAATGTCTGCTGGGAGGATATTTGAACACTGGCTGGTTGAAAACGCCAGCGAAATTCTTCCGCGTCTGACAAGCATTTATGTTCAGCACGAAGTGTACAAAAAAGGCAAATGGTGCACTCCTGCAACCTAGACCAATCCGCGAAAGTACCAGCATGTTTTGAATCGACCTCATCTATATTACCTGTGATGGCGTACGAGTTTCCACCGCCGGACATGCTGTGCATTACATTTGGGACCAAAGTAGCTGCCCAGACTCCGGAATTCATCACATCTTCTCGCACTTATTGGGTCCGTTGACTTGTTGCGGCGTTGTTTTCACATCGGCACGTCACGCACGCTAGCATCACATTTACAGCGTTACATCGTGCGTCACGTCACGTCACGTCCGCACTGTCACGCTTCGTCACGTGACATGGCCTCAATCTCATGTCGTGTATTTTGTCACATCATATTGTATGACGTCACAGCATATGACGTCGCAGCGCGCTCGATCGTCATAGCCCAACAGCCCCTCCCCACCCGTTTGCCTTCGCTGTATCACGCCTCATCGCAACATACAGCGTCACGTCACGTCACTTTTCGCCGCCGCGCAGGTGTTGAGCGAACGGGACGTGGACCCGGTCCGCACCTCCTCCAACGACATCTGCGAGATCTTCTCCGTCATGGGCATCGAGGCGGTGCGCAAGTGCATCGAGAAGGAGATGAACACGGTGCTGCAGTTCTACGGCCTGTACGTCAACTACCGCCACCTGGCGCTGCTGTGCGAGGTCATGACCAACAAAGGTCACCTGATGGCCATCACTCGACACGGCATCAACCGGCAGGACACGGGCGCGCTCATGAGGTCAGTGCGCGGTCATGGAGGTCAGTGCTGGGTCCTGGAGGTCAGTGTTAGGTTGTGGGGGTCAGGGGAGTCATGGCACAGATCAGGGACACGGCATCAACTGGCAGGTCACGGGCGTGCTCATGAGGTCAGTGCGCGGTCCTGGAGCTCAGTGCTGGGTCCTGGAGGTCAGTGTTCATCATGAGGTCAGTGTTGGGTCATGGGGTCAGTGTTGGGGCATGTAGGTCAGTGTTGGGGCATGGAGGTCAGTGTTGGGTCAGGGGTCGTAGCACTCACTGTGGGCAGTGTGTGCCATATCGCCGCCTGCGGATAGTGGTGTTCTGACGCGGTCCAGGTTTGTGTGCGTGTGTATGGAGGGGAAAGGCGCTTCATGTGGTGGTGTCTGGGTGGAGCATGTGGCGAGGTGTTCGTTGGCACGTAGGTGGAAGATCTGTGAGAAATTCGGCATTGCAAATAGTAGTGATGCAAATTGAGACGGCCAGGTGGTGCAAATTATCCGAAACGGTGCTGAGTATCCGTAATGATGTAAATTATTAATCATGATGTAGAGTATCCATAATGGTGCAGAGTACCTATAATGATGCAGTGTCACAATGATGCAGAACATCCATAACGATGTGTCACAACAGGCGGTGTAACACCATGATGTGATGTGTTATTGTTTGTTTATTGGGTGGTTCTCGACACTCTTTATGCGCGATCACGGTTAATGGCGCCACCCACACTGTGTCCGTGGGCCGCGGGATTGGGAAACATCCTGAACGGTGCGAATATTGAACCCGGGACCTTTGGTCCCCAGAGCTGAACACCTTAACCACTCGGCCATCCCCGCACCCGATGTGTCACTGTAGCACGACGTTCTGACCGGCAGGTGCTCGTTCGAGGAGACGGTGGACGTGCTGATGGACGCGGCGTCGCACGCCGAGGTGGACCCGCTGCGTGGAGTGTCCGAGAAGATCATGGTGGGCCAGCTGGCCTGCATTGGCACAGGTCGGTGGGGATGGGCCGACGGCCTTGGGTGGGGGGGGGGAGGCGGACTGTCGTGGGCGGGTGGGGCGAGGCTTATCGAATGGTTCCAACGAGGTAGGCTAATAGGTAGGGGATTATGCTCAATATGTACTTTTAAATGACTACAACGTTGCAGTTTGATTAAGCGTATTGTAAAACCCATGGTCACATACATTCAAACAAGTGACATTGTAAGGATTGCATAATTGTTAGAGGGGTCATTTTTATAGTGCATACTATGTGTAAGCATAATGCCTTGCATCAAACAAGTAGTAAACGATCAAAGTAAGTAAATGGAGGAAGTTCAATATTTTTGGTTTTTTTTTTTTTTTTTTCCGGCTTAAGTTTTTTTTTTAAAAAAAAAAAATTTTTAAAAAAAAAAATATTTTTTTTTTTTTTTTTGTTTTAGTTACAGGCGACGCCAAGTGGTTAAGCAATGGTTGATGGACCTGACCCACACACATTCTGCTATAAATTCATACATAGATACAATCAGTGATGCAACCAAAATAGAAAATACACTTAAACAGACATGCACACATCGTAAAGTACACACATGGTGTGGTGGCATTGTATGGTGGTGTGTGATGGTGGTAGTGTGGTAGTGTGGTGTTGTGCAGTGGTGTATGGTGTGGTGATGTCTGGTAATGGTGGTGTGGGGTGGTGCATGGTGTGATGATGTCCGATAGTGGTGGAGTGTGGCGGTGTGGTGTTGTGCTGTGTGGTGGTGTGGTAGTGTGTTGTGTGGTGATGTGGTAGTGGTGTGTGGTTGTGGTAGTGTTGTGTGGTGGTGTGTTGTTTGTGTAGTGTTGTGTGGTGGTGTGGTAGTGTTGTGTGGTGATGTGGTAGTGTTGTGTGGTGTGGTAGTGTTGTGTGGTGGTGTGGTAGTGTTGTGTAGTGTGTGGTAGTAGTTGTGTGGTGGTGTGGTAGTGTTGTGTTGTGTGGTGTGTAGTTTGTGTGGTGGTGTGGTAGTGTTGTGTGGTGTGTGTGTAGTGTTGTGTTTTGTGTTGTGTGGTTTGTGGTAGTGTTGTGTGGTGGTGTGGTAGTGTTGTGTGGTGGTGTAGTAGTGTTGTGTAGTGATGTGCTAGAGTTGTGTGGTGGTGTGGTAGTGTTGTGTGGTGATGTGGCAGTGTTGTGTGGTGATGTGGTAGTGTTGTGTGGTGGTGTGGTAGTGTTGTGTGGTGGTGTGGTAGTGTTGTGTGGTGATGTGGTAGTGTTGTGTGGTGGTGTGGTAGTGTTGTGTGGTGGTGTGTGGCAGTGTTGTGTTGTGTGGTGATGTAGTGCTGTGTGGTGGTGTGGTTGTGTTGTGTGGTGGTGTGGTAGTGTTGTGTGGTGGTGTGGTAGAGTTGTGTGGTTGTGTGTGGTAGTGTTGTGGTTGTGTGGTGATGTGGTAGTGTTGTGTGGTGATGTGGTGTAGTGTTGTGTGGTGGTGTGGTAGCATTGTGTGGTGGTGTGATAGTGTGTGGTGGTGTGGTAGAGTTGTGTGGTGGTGTGGTAGTGTTGTGTGGTGGTGTGGTAGTGTTGTGTGGTGGTGTGGTAGTGTTGTATAGTGATGTGGTAGAGTTGTGTGGTGGTATGGTAGTGTTGTGTGGTGGCGTGGTAGTGTTGTCTGGTGGTGTGGTAGTGTGTGGTGGTGTGGTAGTGTTGTGTGGTGATGTGGTAGTGTTGTCTGGTGGTGTGGTAGTGTGTGGTGGTGTGGTAGTGTTGTGCGGTGATGTGGTGTAGTGTTGTGTGGTGATGTAGTGTTGTGTGGTGGTGTGTAACGCAGTGCGGCGTGTGTGCAGCTGAACATCCGCCGGCGATTGTGTAATTTCACGCCGCGTGCTGCCGCGCGCCGTAGCGTTCACGCTGCTAATTACATCAGCTCTGTCGGCCACCGACGGCTTGACGGCGAAATTGCCGCCGACAGACACTGAACTGTGCTGTGGCTGCGAGTCGGCCGTGTGGGTATGCTGTGGGTCGTGGTGGTGGTGGCAGGCACCACGGTTGGGTTTGTGCTTTGCAATTTTGGATGCGGAGAGGGAATTTTGGGGCAATCGAATATGGTGGGGGCGGATGTTTTTCTTCAAGCCTGTGACATCAGAATCTCGGTTAGCACTTCGCAGTGAATCGTGACCACGTTATCACTGAGCTGCTTATTGCCAAACAGCATCATTGAACCTCTCAGTGAGAAAAACGAAACATGATAGTTTTCCGGAGAGGATAATGTTCTGGATCACAAAATTCCATGGGTAGCGCATTTTACCAATCATGGTAGAGATCGTAGTTAGTTATTTCGGCTTCGGGGCGCATAGATGTCATTGGCCATTTAGCGCCCAGGCAGCGTCCGGGGACTGGTTCATCGTTCGAGTGAACTGGTCTCATGCGTGCTGCGTTCCATCACTCCGGGGAATGCGTGGGGATGGGTGCCGCGGGACTTGTGATAAAGTATAGTGGTATAGTAAAGTATTTCTGGAGGTGGCACGCGCCTGATTAGTTGTTTTCAACAGGAATATTCAGATTCAGGCAGCGACAGCGCCTGGTTAAAGTTTGACCCAGGGCATAAGCTGACAAAATTAACCGGTCGATGAATCTACATAGCCCAACCTCATCTGATGCAATCTGCACTTGGCCGTAGACCCCACCTCATCTGGTGCAATTTGCACTTGGCCGTAGACCCAACCTCATCTGGTGGAACCTGCACTTGGCCGTAGACCCAACCTCATCTGGTGCAACCTGCACTTGGCCGTAGACCCCACCTCATCTGGTGGAACATGCCCTTGGCCGTAGACCCCACCTCATCTGATGCAACCTGCACTTGGCCGTAGACCCAACCTCATCTGGTGCAACCTGCACTTGGCCGTAGACTTCTGGTGCCCAATTTGAGGCCATGATCCACTGAGCCGTTGGTGTGCCCTCGGCCGGGACCTGCCAGGCCTCCCTGTGGCGGGTCTAATTCATTAGCACGGAGTCCATATTCTCCAGTCTCCATGGCCAGGGCTACAGGTCACGAGGTCCCTTGCCACAAGGTCCGGGATGCGCTGTTGGCATGCGCTGTTGGCATGAGACGTTGCATAACTGCGCCTGCGCCCAGTGTGCGCGCAGGCTTTATGTGCGCTAAATGAGGAACAAGCTTCGGAACAATTTGATGTTCATCTTCATCGCTGTCTTGGGCATTTCATTAAAAGAACTTGCGACCGAAATTGAATTTTAATAATGGGAGGTATGTGTGTAAAAATTGCCATCTAGTGACATCTTTCTTCACAAAGGGGGACTGTTCCACGGTGACCTCCAGGCAGTTCTACGGTGACCCCGACTGACTGCGACCTTGACCTGCCGGCAGGCTGCTTCGACCTGCTGCTGGACGCCGAGAAGTGCAAGTACGGCATAGAAATCCCGATGACGATGGGCGCCGGCATGGGCGTCGGCATGTTCTACGGCTCGGCAGCCACGCCCGGCTCGGGCATGAGTCCGGTGATGACGCCGTGGAACCAGAGCGCCACGCCCGCCTACGGCAGCGTCTGGTCGCCGGGCATGGGCAGCGGCATGACGCCCGGCGGGCCCGGCTTCTCGCCCAGCAGCAGCAGCGATGCGTCCGGCCTGTCGCCCGGCTACTCGCCCGCCTGGTCACCCGGCCAGCCGGGCAGCCCCGGCGGCGGCCTGTCGCCCAGCTACAGCCCCTCTTCGCCCGGCTACGTGCCCACCTCACCCAGTCTGGGCCCGACCAGCCCCAACTACAGTCCGACCAGCCCCAGCTACAGTCCGACCAGCCCCAACTACAGTCCGACCAGTCCCAGCTACTCGCCGACCAGTCCCAGCTACTCGCCCACCAGTCCCAGTTATTCGCCCACCAGCCCAAGCTATTCGCCCACGTCGCCGTCATACTCGCCCACTAGTCCGTCCTACAGTCCGACTAGCCCGAGCTACTCTCCGACCAGCCCGAGCTATTCGCCAACCAGTCCGAGCTATTCGCCCACGAGTCCAAGCTACTCGCCCACTTCGCCGTCATATTCGCCCACCAGTCCTTCCTACAGCCCCACAAGTCCCAGCTACTCCCCAACAAGTCCGAGCTACTCGCCGACGAGCCCGAGCTACTCTCCGACCAGCCCGAGCTACTCGCCAAGCTCGCCAAACTACAGCCCCTCGTCGCCAGGCTACAGCCCGACAAGCCCGAGCTACTCTCCGACCAGTCCGAGCTATTCGCCCACGTCGCCGCAGTACTCGCCACAGAGCCCGAGCTATTCGCCCAGCTCGCCAAAGTACTCGCCGACGAGTCCCAACTACTCGCCGAGCTCGCCCAAGTACAGTCCAACGAGCCCGACCTACAGCCCAGCGTCGCCTGCGTACAGCCCGAGCTCGCCCAAGTACTCACCCACCAGCCCCAAGTACTCGCCCACCAGCCCGACCTACTCGCCCGCGTCGCCCTCATACAGCCCGAGCTCGCCGAAATACTCGCCGACCAGCCCCAAGTACTCGCCCACCAGCCCGACGTACTCTCCGGGCTCGCCCACGTACAGCCCGACGAGCCCGGGCTACTCGCCCACCAGCCCCAAGTACAGCCCGGCGAGTCCCACGTACAGCCCGACCACGCCGGGGTACTCGCCGACCAGCCCCACCTACAGCCCCAGCAGTCCGGGCTACGAGAGCGAGGAGGACGAGCGGAACAAGCGGCGGTAGGCGTGGTCGTGGCGGACGGGCTCGGTGGCGGGCCGCCGGGCCAATGCGAGCCATCTGCGACAGTGCGACAGTAAGACAGCTGCGACAGTCGACTGCGACAGTCGGCTGCGACAGTGGAAACGATGCCTAGCCGGCGTCACAGATGGAGACACATTCGTAACTGGTCCGGCCAATCACTCTATTCATTCTGCACATCGTGCTATTTTCATAGAAGTGACGGGGCGGGGATGAACCACAAGGGAGAGTTCCTAAGCTGTTTCTGAAGTCACCTCGACATTTGGACTGACATGGTTATTGTCATGCGGCGAAGATCACAGAAGCGCATCTCCACATCATCGGACCACTCGGCGCCGTCTCACGATGGAGACGGCCTGGCGCGAGCCGCCTGCTTCCGACCTGCCACCTGGCGGCACGTCACCCACCTAGCCAGCCGGCCACGGCAAGGCGGGGCGGGGCGTCGATCAGAGGCGAGCCTGCCGACGTCACGTGCTGGTGAGCCGCGGGCACGCGCCGAGTCACGTGGCCCGGAGGCGGCGCACGGGGTGGACTGAGCGCACTGCACGCATGCCGGCGGCCACCGCCGCTCGAAGCTGCGCCGGCCGGTTGGACCGTGACCGGTCCGGGTTACGCCGGCGGCCGCCTCGGGTAGAAGCTGCGCCGCCGGCGCCGGCCCGCCGGGAACTGTGCTGCGCGGCACGCCGTGCCCCTTCGGGCGTGTGACGTCCACTCGGACCGTGTGCCCACCTGTGTTTGCGGTGCCCGCTCGCCTGCTTGGTTGGCGGTGTCCTCTGTTCCGCGACGCCCCGCACGCACGCGCGTCGGTCGCCAAGCCGGACCGTCTGGTGTGTGGCGGTCGGTCAGTGTGCGGCACCCGCTCCCGATCGTCGTTCACGTCGGAGCTGCGGATAGTTTGTGCTCCGCAGGACCGCGTGGCAACTGCAGGCGGGGGCGGAGTCGCCGTTGCCATGGCTGCCGCCGGGCCGGCCGGGTAGCCTGCTGTCCCAATCTGCACAATCTGTGTGCGCGTGTGTGATGTCATCGCAGCCGCGCGTCTGACGTCACTGTCGGCCGTGGCCGTCGGTTCCATGTGTCCACCGCTAAGACCTCCTCTCAGATCCTCCGTAGTCCTCTCGCTAAGATTGGTGGTGATTGAAGGGCTCGAGAGACCCCATGGTCGGCACTGCTGGATTTTGCCGATGGTTCATCCGTTGCTGATGCGCAGGCGATGCGATTGATCTGTTGAGTGGCGGTTGAGGCCTGTGAAGTGCTGACGGTGCCCGCCGCTGACGATTCAGGTGGTATTCATTAAGCTCACAATGATCGCACCAAACGTGTTTAATGAATAAACATGGAACGCCAATGTGTTCTCTTTCCAGCCGCCGACGGGCAGTTGCAGTGCGGTGTAGTGCAGATAATTGTGTTGCTGTGGAAATCAATTAATGACAGTGGTCCAGCTGCTACTTCTGGCAAGCTAAGTTCTGGAGGCGCGATACCGAGGCGGAAGGAGAAACGGGGACCCGTTTTCCTGGCTACTGGAACCCCCTCACAAAATATACGCAAGTCAAAAATATTATTAAAAGAGGTTTTTTTAGAGCGTGATGATATCTGGGAAATTATAAAACTTCACTCAAACTACGTACACACCAAGGTAATACTTTTCCGTACCGTGAAGCACTAGGATAAACGTTACGGGCGCGAATGGTCAACCCCGGTCGATGCGCCCTAAAGCCCAAATAACTAACTAACACATGTGACGCTCATGATGTTGGTGCTACTCGGATGGAGGATGATCAAATGCCAGTTCTTGTAGTCGGGCAGTCTGTTTTGAGCTTCAGACCTGCAAGTTGCTGGTGGATCGAACGTGGTTGGTCGAAGGACCGGGTCCTCAGTGTCGGCCGCGCACAGGTAGGCCAACTTAACGTCGATCGTTGCGGAAGCTATGTGGTCGAGGTTAAGTTTGTTTGAATCGATGCTCTTAATTCGGTGATGGTGCGTGAAAATTAGGCACTGATCACCTAACCCTCCCCGTCTTTCCGGTCATGCCTCACCTCCCGTCTCGGGGGGGTCGATGGGACCCCTCTAATCTCCAAGCTAAGCGCCTCACGAAAACGAAATAGTTGTCATCAAAAGTGCTCGACGTTTAGGGCCAGGTACCACCCCAAAAACATTTCCCCAAAAAGTGACGTCACTAGAGGGCCTAGGTCTTCACGACTTACATCATGTTTGTGGTTCTGGGGAGCTCATTTTGAGGAAGATTTGAAGAAAAAATTGGAATCAGAAAAGGAAAGCGACCAAGACCATACAATTTCTGCCCAGCCAAAAATATTTTGCGAAATTTCACAATTTTGAGTTTTCAAGTTCCTTTAATTTTATTTTTATAACGGCTAAAGCGGACCGAAAAATAATGTTCAAAGTCAACTCCCTCCGATAACAAATGCTTACTATAACCAGAATTTTCGATTTTTAACTAATGGACAAATATACAAAACTAATAAGTAATCAAAAACGGACAAAAATTAAAACTTCCTCTGGTGCGTTATGTTGCGTCCATAAAGAAAAGCAAACGTTGAAAGTTTCATAAAAAATACCTTTATCCGTTAAAGCGTGCTGACTTGTTGAACGTTTTTGATGGTGACCTCACTTGTCCTTGACTAACGCGACATGACATGACTTCAAAATGTTGACGCAACATGCCAAATTGATGTGGGAAAAGGTATGTCAAATTTCGGCGCGTTCTCCTGCACCCTTCTTTCACTGTCCGCGGAAAACCTGAGGGAGGGGGATCGTCAACGACCCCCCGAGACGGCGCGGGCTAATAGTGGCGTTTTGTTACCACGCCAACCGCTGCGACATTCACCGGCTAGTCACCAGTCACGGCGTGAAGAAGTTGGCCGACGAGCAGCGTCACGCTGCGGTGCGACAACTTCGGGCCTCCGGACAAAATTGCGACCGGAATTACGGAGAGGCGTGCAAGTTGGCAGCGACGGATGTGTCGAAAATAAGCCGTCGTCTTATCAACTTGGAAATTTGTTCAGGTTGCGGGGCAGCCTTGCCGCCGGCACACCGGATCGGCCACCGTACGGCTGCAAGAGTTTGGGAATCTGGCTCAACTGCGCTCCTTTGACAGCCCGCAAAACAAAGCAAAACGTGCGCCTTGCCGCATCCGGTTTTTAAAAAGCGGCAAAAACTACCCCAATTCTGAGTGAAGCGCGTATGAATTAAAACGCTCTGGCAAAGTTATGAAGGTTTCAAAACGGTAGCGGCGGTGGTCGCTGGCGACTATCAGCGCCATGTTTTCGTCGGTAGTTGGTGAGGCCCAGAGATAATGGTGACACCACAGCCACACACCCGCCCCCCCCCACACACACACGCACGCACGCACGCACGCACGCACACACACACACACACACACACACACACACACACACAACACACACACAATATATTATATATATATATATATATATATATATATATATATATATATATATATATATATATATATATATATATACTACCGGCTCCCGGTATATGCAACAGCTATGCAGTGCACGGCGACTATGATCGCGGGCGACTGGCGACTAACACATGTCGACCGACCGTCTTGCAGACCACATCTCGACCGATTTGTCCAACAGACTAAATCTCGACCGGCTCGTCCAGCAGACCACATCTAGACGACCGCCTAGCAGACCACATCTAGACAGACTCGTCCAGCAGACAACATCTCGAACACTAAACTGTCCAGCAGACCACATCTAGACAGACTCGTCCAGCAGACCACATCTCGACCGACTCGTCCAGCAGACCATATCCGGACCGACTCGTCCAGCAGACCGTCACACGTCCGCCACGTCAGCGCCGCCGACCATTGTGCGGCTGCCGGTGACGGCCGGCACTTCCCACCCGACCGTCAGTGCTGCGGCTTCGTTACTTCTGGCCATTGCGGCCTCTCGCTTTCCCCATTTCCTCCCAGGCTGACGCGCGCGCGCGCTCTCTCTCTCTCTCTCTCTCGCTATCCCTCTCTCTCTCCCTCTGTCTCTGTCTCTGTCTCTGTCTCTGTCTCTTTCTCTGTATCTGTCTCTGTCTCTGTCTCTGTCTTTGTCTCTGTCTCTGTCTCTCTCGCTCTCCCCTCTCTCTCTCCCCTGTCGTACTCTCCATCGTGTTTTCTCTCGTGCGTCCCATAGCTATTAACTTCTCCGTTAGCTATTAACGGAATCTATGTCCTCTGAAAAGCCGATTTGCTGATCCCTGCACTAAACTGTCTCTGCAGAGACTCTGTCCTCTAAATTTAAAGACATTTTTGGAAGGGAATATTGATTCAAAGGACCCACCAAATATTAACTGTTGAAATCTGAAGAGCTTTCGATAAACATAAACAATATAAAGATAAACAATATTTGAAGCTCCACCAAACTGGTCGAAAATTAACTTGCAAGGTGTTCGCCGTATCTACGTATCATTAGTACTTCATGCACTTGGTGCATCAGCGTCTGGATGTAGGTCATTGACGAGTCGTTGATATTGCGTTTGCTCAGTGTCCCTCGGAATGAAGTACCGATATGTGAGGTATTAGGCAGCGTTAAGGATTTGCGAAATGGCTCCATCACTTGTAGCTCTGTGGAGCATCTCTTCAAGACGGATTCGGAAGTTTGTTTCCGCTCCATCCCATACTACTGTGCCCTATGGCCATGTGGCAGACATTGTTGCATGTACAGGTACTGCAATGCTGGCACAGTTCTATCATTTATGAATGGATTATGTGGGTTAAACTTGGTTCGACTCTGCATTCGCAGCATGCATAGCAGAATTTTTATGCTGCATGTTTTTCAAGTTTATTGACGTTGAAACTGTCTCTGGCTGACAAGAATACACCATTATCACGACGAAAACAAGTGGGAAATAAAATCAGTCGGCTTAGGGGATGGTCTGACATGCCATATCGCGCTATCGAAGTGTCTGAATGTATGTATATATCATGCATTACTGACATAGCTGACCTACCTGCTACATTATTTATTGCCGCAAATGTTTTTTTCATCCTTGTCACGTTCGCAACGATGCCATGCTGCTCCATACCCGGCAATACCTCCATATGTCCACGCCCTCAGAGTACGTGCCAACGAGCGATCCCCCGCCTCAGGGCGTGCTTGGCGTGGCCCAGATGACCAGCACATACAGTCAAACCCACGACTGCCCCTGGCATAGTAGAACATCATCACGGAAACCGCTGCTGCTAACTGAAGGCCGACATCACCAGAATAGGAAGTTGGCAGAGCGAGAGCGAGAGCGAGAGAGCGAGAGCGAGAGCGAGAGCGAGAGCGAGAGCGAGAGCGAGAGCGAGAGCAAGAGAGCAAGAGGGAGAGCGAGAGCGAGAGAGAGAGTGAGAGAGAGAGAGGAGTAGCAGTTGTAGGCAGAGTCTAGGGTCTCAGTCACAATGCCTGCAATAGAACTTACCACAACTTTAACTTTGGATAACTTAAACTTTGGATAACTTTAACTTTAGAGAAAATGACGGATGTTGCAGCCACAGAAGCTGATGTCTACAGGTGTTATTAGGTGTTATTCTAAACACAAAATTGGGGGCATCAGAACAGACCAAGGAAGCCAGGAAGAAGGCACTGAGAATGCTTGGGGCAATAAATAGGAATGCATCATACAAAAGTGAGGAAGTCATCAGGAAGCTTTACTGTGCATAGGTCAGGCCACATTTGGAATACTGCATCCAAGCTTGGTCTCCAACTATGAAAAAGATTGTTGGCTTTTAGAGAGAGTACAAAAGAGGGCTACACAAATGGTTAATGGCATAAGCAACCTGGCATATGAGGAAAGATTGAAGAAATGGAATATGTTTTCACTTAGATATAGAAGGCTGAGAGGAGATCTCATCGAGGTCTTTAAATTTGTCCATTGTCTGGAGGGGGGATATCTCGGGGAAATGTTTGAATTGAACAGAAATCATCCAATTAGAGGTCATAAATTCAAAATTAAAGTTAGCCACAGCAGAACAAGGTTAAGGCAGACTTTCTTCACCAACAGGGTAGTAGAACACTGGAGCCAGTTGCCAGAAAACATTGTCAGTAGCAGCACATTGAACATCTTTAAAAACAGCATAGACAATCATTATAAGAATAGAGGGCTTGCTTTTCAGTATTACAGGGAGGGCTGATTGCCAGATTTGGTGGGCAACTGGTTGAGTGTACAGAGTGCAACCAAGAAGGGCCCTTGTGGCTCATAGTTGCACTAATCTTTTATGTCTTTATGTCTTTATGTCACAATCGCAATACCCGCAATACAGGTCACGAGTCCTCGCAGCGAGCGGATTTCTGCTGTTGGCAGCCGCCACTGGCATGCACCGCATCCTGTTGGCAGCCGCCACTGGCATGCACCGCATCCTGTTGGCAGCCGCCACTGGCATGCACCGCATCCTGTTGGCAGCCGCACTGGCATGCACCGCATCCTGTTGGCGCCGCCACTGGCATGCACCGCATCCTGTTGGCAGCCGCCACTGGCATGCACGCATCCTGTTGGCGCCGCCCGGCTGCACCGCATCCTGTTGGCAGCCGCCACTGGCATGCACCGCATCCTGTTGGCAGCCGCCACTGGCATGCACCGCATCCTGTTGGCAGCCGCCACTGGCATGCACCGCATCCTGTTGGCAGCCGCCACTGGCATGCACCGCATCCTGTTGGCAGCCGCCACTGGCATGCACCGCATCCTGTTGGCAGCCGCCACTGGCATGCACCGCATCCTGTTGGCAGCCGCCACTGGCATGCACCGCATCCTGTTGGCAGCCGCCACTGGCATGCACCGCATCCTGTTGGCAGCCGCCACTGGCATGCACCGCATCCTGTTGGCAGCCGCCACTGGCATGCACCGCATCCTGTTGGCAGCCGCCACTGGCATGCACCGCATCCTGTTGGCAGCGTAGTACGGCCAGGCATGCGGATAAGAGATAAAGCGTGTCACGTGCAACCGGCTCAGGGGCAGATGTAGGGGAGGGGCACTGGGGGGCATGTGTCCCTCGTCCTATGGAATGGTTGTGCTCATCAGGTCGGAGAAGGCCGGATGAGCCCGTTATTTGAAATGGTAGAGTGAAACCACTTTCGCTGAGATGTTTCAGAGCCAAAAGGCTTGTTCTTGAGTTCATGGGATTCCTGATGATGGGTCCGCTCCCGCTCGTGGGGAGGGGTCATGTCCGGTTTTGCGCCATACCCCGGCCGAGTTGATGCGATTTGCCTGGATCAGTCTGAGCTTGTCATCATGCTCAGTCTGAGAACACGATGACACGAACACGAACATGAACTCTGTCTGAGAACATGAACACGACTTTTGTCTACCGCTGGCCTATCTTCCCCTGCTGCATGGAATCCGAGCGAAAATTGCACTGCAAAATGCAAACTTCACGCTGCAGACCGCATACAGCGCAAACTTGTGTCCGCACTTTTCGTCAGGCAGGCGGCAGGCGGCGCCAGTGTAGGATGTGAAAAATACGTGGTAACTACCGCGGCCAAGAGCCCGCTTTTCGTGGCAATTTTCTGCCAAGTAGCATAACACAAAAGCTTCGTTTTTTTAAAGTTGTGATGGGCCTTGTCACGCCCTCGCCTATTCCCCGGATGAGCTTTAAGCAGGTACACACAGGACGAGCGTGCCCATCGACAGCGTCTCAGTGGCCGGACGTTAAATCAGCGCTGAAGTGGCGGGCCCCGGCCTAATCTCATAGCGCACTGCTGAGACGCATGACTTACAGATCGCCACTCACCAAGAAGCGCATCGTCACTCTCCTCCTTTGGTGGCTGCGACTTGCATAGCGCATCTGTTTCTCGCACTTCACGACTCACAATTAGCAACTCGGGACTCACGGTTCACGATTGCTGGAGTCAGGCTGTAATTGGGGCGCATGGGTTGGGGTCACACCGCATGGATCCTGGGCTCGCTGTATGTACAGATGGTCCGGGATGGATTAGGGTCACTGGGTGGCAGGTGGTCTCGTGGCTGGGCTTAACAGGAAAGGAACAAGTGGAGTTGAGAGTTCTTAATGAGGCAGGGAGGTCTCATCCCTTGAATTTCTGTGAAACTAATTTCCACGAATGGGCAACTTTATTCTCCCTCAAATTTCGAAAACCTCTTCAGATTTGACCAGAGAACATTGGATGCGTCTGCTTAAGACAACATGTTTCTCACGAAATACTTTTGGATTTTTGGAAGATGACACTTGAGTACTCAAGATCCGAAAATCGGTCTCTTTGGGGTGAAGGGAATGCCCTCCGTGCCCCCTAGATTCACCCGTCCCCCTGTCAACAGAGGAATATTTCGTCATTGACAGCAGCCTGGCATCCGAGATAGCTCAGGCTGCATGGGAGATTGTTCCTTTGCATTTAATGGATGATGCTTAATGTTTGGGTTTTAATTAAGGGAGGGCAATATCAGCTCCTCTGTGCTTCTGCCGCCTGTCATTGCGTTACTTTCCAGAGTGCAAATTATCCAGCCTCTTGCCAACATCAAGGAACGGCTTTTTTTGTTACTGGGCTCTTTCAGATACACGTCCCAGAAGACCTGTCTGAAACGATTACATTCAGGAGATATTATGAAAACAACTGATGCCTCAAAGACGAGACTTAATTTTCAGTTGCACCACCGATGCCTATCAGTCGAGAGATTCGGTAGCCCTGTATTTAAAGCCGCCCCGGTAGCTTAGTTGGTTAGAGCGCTGGCCTGCACCGGCCTCCCCCGTCCTGGCAACACAGGGTTCGAGTCGCTTCGCGCGCTCGCATTTAACCCCCGGCCGGGAGTGTCAGTTGGCAGCTGGCCCGATAAGGCCGGGGACGAGCTACCGGGCGGCCGTGTCGGTGCATTGACGGCACGTTAAACTTTCGTTCAAAATTCTGTCGTTGAACTGGAATTGATGGATCGGGTGGTGGGGCCAGGGTTCACGCAACAAGTTCTGCTTAGGAATAGAACCCTGGTTCCTAAAGCCACCCTAGCAACAACCCGGACTTAAGTTATAAAATTAATACAAAAATGTATTAAAAAAAGCACGTGTGTGACCCGTCCTCTCCTGGCACGTGTGTGACCCGTCCTCTCCTGGCACGTGTGTGACCGTCCTCTCCTGGCACGTGTGTGACCGTCCTCTCCTGGCACGTGTGTGACCAGTCCTCTCCTGGCACGTGTGTGACCAGTCCTCTCCTGGCACGTGTGTGACCGTCCTCTCCTGGCACGTGTGTGACCAGTCCTCTCCTGGCACGTGTGTGACCGTCCTTCCTGGCACGTGTGTGACCCGTCCTCTCCTGGCACGTGTGTGACCCGTCCTCTCCTGGCACGTGTGTAACCTGTCCTCTCCTGGCACGTGTGTGACCCGTCCTCTCCTGGCACGTGAGTGACCAGTCCTCTCCTGGTACGTGTGTGACCCGTCCTCTCCTGGCACGTGTGTGACCCGTCCCCTCCTGGCACGTGTGTGACCCGTCCTCTCCTGGCACGTGTGTGACCCGTCCTCTCCTGGCACGTGTGTGCCCGTCCCTCCTGGCACGTGTGTGACCCGTCCTCTCCTGGCACGTGTGTGACCAGTCCTCTCCTGGCACGTGTGTGACCCGTCCTCTCCTGGCACTGTGTGACCCGTCCCCTCCTGGCACGTGTGTGACCCGTCCTCTCCTGGCACGTGTGTGACCCGTCCTCTCCTGGCACGTGTGTGACCCGTCCTCTCCTGGCACGTGTGTGACCCGTCCCCTCCTGGCACGTGTGTGACCCGTCCTCTCCTGGCACGTGTGTAACCTGTCCTCTCCTGGCACGTGTGTGACCAGTCCTCTCCTGGCACGTGTGTGACCAGTCCTCTCCTGGCACGTGTGTGACCGTCCTCTCCCTGGCACGTGTGTAACCCGTCCTCTCCTGGCACGTGTGTGACCCGTCCTCTCCTGGCACGTGTGTAACCTGTCCTCTCCTGGCACGTGTGTGACCAGTCCTCTCCTGGCACGTGTGTGACCCGTCCTCTCCTGGCACGTGTGTGACCAGTCCTCTCCTGGCACGTGTGCAACCTGTCCTTTCCTGGCACGTGTGTAACCTGTCCTCATAAAGTCATGAAGCCATAATGTTTAGACTTAATAAGAGCCACAAGGGTTAATAAATCCAGTTAAATATATAAATGGAAGATACCATAAACCCGGTAAAAAGACAAACCCCAACCATCACCACATCGAAACGAAACCATCCACCAACTTCCCACACACGTATCAATGCCTATCTATCCTAGGTATCCAGCCCCATTGCCTTGAGCTCCCTCAACGCATGTGGATTTATTGCCCTACCAACAACTTTCGAACCGCATCCATGCGCGCCTAATGCTCTCCGGGCATCTCGAGAGCAGGCTGGGTCCTGCCCGGCCCGAGCGGATGCCGCTTGACGAAGACAATGGCACCACGGTGACATTTCATATCCGCGCCGGGCCGCCCAGCACAGCCGGCTCGGCGGCGCCGATCCGAAGCGCCGTCACGTGACCAGCCAGCCATCTGCCGGCCGCCGAGCGCGTGCGCGCCAGCTGGCGACCAGACGTCTGTGACGTCATCCGCCCACCGCCACGCCGGCTCGCCGCCGATTTTTAATTGTGACGCTCGCCTTTCAACACGACTGCTGTCGTCGCGGTTTGAATTGAATTAAAACGTGGTCGGCAGGCCTTTTGTGTGTGGTCGGTGACGATGTTTTGCCGGGCCAGCCGGGGGTGGCGTGCAGTTGGTCCCGTCGCGCTGCTGAATCAAATGAATTGGTGGTTGGCATGAGGTTAGTTACCCTCGGTCTTTTGTTGAAAATGAGCCGGTAATAGACTAAAAAGCAGCGACGACCGCTCAGGCAGGGGTGCTGCGAAGGAAACCGGGATGACAACAGATTCAAAGGGAACGCAAACAAACGAATGTCATTGAAAACTGAAGAGGCTTGCCTCTTTTTGCAATTAGACGTCCCCCTACCCTCCTTGAGGATTTATTGCACTACACGTCTGCACTTAAACGCGTGTCTCACCATGAATATAGGCATGTGCATGGTGTTTTATGTTTACTTTAGATACCACATGTTCAAATCAGAAGCATAGATAGGTAGTTTTAGAATCATGTCATTACAGGCAAAGGCTTCGGAATTGCTGCGCTCTTCAAGTCCTCTCAGATCAGATTAGATCAGATCCTCCACCCCCAGGCCGCAGATAAATGAGCAAGGCAATGTATTGGTACAACGTTACGCTTTCGATGCTTGGCCTATAACACCAATAGGGGCAATATGGTCATAGTTGTCGACGCGCCCTAAAGCACAAATAACTAAGATATAGAAGTGGTTCGGACTCATAGTTTATCACACGTCTGACCACAGAGCCGTGGGAGGTGCGGTGGAGGTTATGTAAAAAACTTGATCGATTATCACTGCTAACGTGTGAACATTTCCAACGCCAATATGCGCGAAACGTGCTCTTCATTTCCTATATGACATTTATGATATTGCATGCATAGCATATTGCGGTGTATACTGCAGATACAGCTGCGAGCTGCAAGAAAAAAGGAAATGAAGAAAGTGTTTCAATTGGCACTGCTTTACAGTCCTGCATTTTAGCAGCCTCTCCAGACCTTCCTTGGTTGATATATAATTGTGCTTGTTACTGCATTGTTCTCCGAGAACAATCACACAACTTGTCAGGAAATTTAATAACTCTATATGTGTAATGAATTTAACAAATAAATATCCATACAGAACATTGACGCAAATGCGAAAATATTGGCGACAGGGACATAATGAGCATACATGGTTATTATCCACGGTATTTGCTGTATAATCCTCCCATGAGAGATATTATGCTAGTTGTAATACAGTTTCTGCGGTGGAAGATCAATTCACGGAGTTTGATGAAGACCAAACACACATAAAGCGATTTAGTAGCAATGGATTTATGTGATAATGAAGCAAAAAATGTGCAAAAAGATCCAGCTGAAGCATATCAGAGCAGGTAAGCTTGTTTAATTGCTCTCAGAAAAATGACGTTGAAAAACACCCAAAAATATTTCTTGCTCTTGGAAGCCGGGACATGGGCGGTGACAATTCTCCACCCATATTTGGGAGTCGCACTTAGTCGATGTCCAAAAACAGTGGGCCCCTACCCGTGCCATCGACTCCAGCCTTGACAAAATCCTGGATCAATCTACGATGATGAAGCTACGATGATGAAGTAACCATACAAGCCGCAGCGCCCGCGCGGACCCGGGCGCAGTCCTAATGGGATCCGCTACACAAATTTGGTCAGCGTTGGTTTCCGATGTATAAAATCACGCTGAGTTCAAAAATGCTCATATCGAATGTTGAAAATGCCGAAATCATGGAGAAAATCCACTTTCTTTAAATGCCCTCGGGGCAGTATTCACGCGTGACGTCACTCGATAGTAAGCCAAATGGCGCATACGAGACAAACAATATAAACGCGTATACAAGGTGGAAGCTCATACGGCCTTGGGAAGTTCGTTCGTTGTGGAGGGTATCTATTAGTGTTTTGAGACATATTTTTCGCATTAAAGTCAGTCAGATTGGACTATTAACTGGAAGGATGGAGCCTGGGTATGTAAAAGCGGATTCTAGAAACCTCCCTGACATAAATCACATCATGGTAGCTGAGTTTTTCTCCAAGTCCGACCTCCACGTGTCTGCTGAGATCCGGGCGGTGAAGAAGCAGAGGTGAGACATGATGGTTACAGGGGGGTTTGAGATTGTGGTACAGGAGGGCGGGGGAGCAGCAGCTGGCATAATTTATTTATGCTACTGGTTTTACCAATTAAAACTGGCTGGCAGAAAATGCTGGTGGCAAAAAGGATTTTAGTAGGAATGATGACATCAGTTGGCTGCCTATGGCTGATGGATATGGCTACATCCACAGCAATCTACAATTTCATAGACTTTTCCCCATGTTTGTACAAGGGGGGAATATATAACA